>JALJVW010003617.1:232500-769254 GCA_024865655.1 Emberiza elegans
CTTGTTTATACAGAGATGTGTGGTGCTCAGGATTGGTTTCTGAGAGCTCAGAGCCTGTGCATTACAGGCTGTTGCTCCTCACATCCCCTGGTTTGCTCCAGGTGAATAGGCTTGGAGGATTTTGTTTTAGTTTTGATTGTGCTTCAAGGCATCTTAAAGCAGATCAGCATCACAAGGATGAAAGCTCCACATCCTCATAGGCTGGGAACTTCCTGCTGGGATTAAAATTGGAAGGAGACAGCTCACCTGAAAGAAAATTCAGCTTCTCCTGTTGCTTGCAATGATAAAGAGACACCAGAGCACAACTTCAGCCTGCATAAGGGAATCTGTATCTTAGGAGTGGCTGCTCCGCACATGCAGTGCTGGTGAATTATCTTTGCACTCCCACAGAGCGAGAATTTTTCCTGTCTGCACCCAAATGCAGGCAAAGTCAGATGCCAGCAGTTCATGTGCAGAGGTTCAAGTGACTGTGGGCTCGGTGAAGGTGAACAGAAGCGGGTGCACCCTGAACACTACAAATGAAATATCTGGGAGAGTGAGCACAGGCTGAACTAAGCAGGACAGCAGAGCACAGCTTGCTGTGTCATCAGTTTCAACTACAGAGCAAAGCTTGAGGAGGACAAATGCCTCAGGTTTAAATGTTACCCAAGAGGAACATTGTTCTGTGTGCAAAGAAAGGTCCTTATGCCACCCATCATTCTTCTTTGGGATGACTACGGCTCACCCATCCAGCACAAGCCCATTTTCATTTGATGATCCAGGCTCCAGTTTGGCCACAATAGTTGGAGTCAAGGAGCAGGAAAGAGCCTCCTTCCCACCAGCACTGCTCCAGGCAGATACAAGGCAGAGCCCCTGGCTGAGCAAGCCCCACTCAGGGGCCAACCCTTCTGGTCTTACCCCAAAACAAGATGATACATCAGGATTCATTTTTCATTGTGATGTGAGCCTGAAAAACCTGCTGGTGTGCAGCACATGGAAGCAGCAGACAAATTCAATGTGTTTGCAGTTTCCCTAACCAGTGTTGTATTTTGAACCAAAGTGTTCCAGGTCAAAAATAAACATCTTTGCTGATTTCAGACCAGCACATCTGGTCGTCTTGCAGCAGCTTCTACAAGGCAAGCAACTGTGCCTGAGGAAAGGAAGACATCAAAGCACCTCTGCTAGAGGCTGACTGAAGAAAAGGAGAGGTCAGCTTTAATACTGCATTTGTTCCCATGGCATAAAATATCCATGAGGGTTGAGCAGGATACAATTCATCTCTGAACTGTGGGGCTCACACTGAGCATGCCCTCAGTTCAAGCATTAAATGGAAGGGTCATTAGTTAGTGTATTTAAACTAGTCTCATGTAAACACAACACTCCAGCCTCAGCTGGGCTTGTTTGCCTAGGTTAGATTAGAGTGTTAGCTGCCAAATCACAGGAACTCCTATCCATGTACCTTAAAGATATGGGTATTCCAGGGTATTTGCTTCTTATCACCGGGTTTTAGTGGAAAATTTAATCCCCTTAAGTACACAGCTTGAATTACTGAATCCTGGCGTGGTCAGACTTCTACAGCCAGAACAGTGCCTCGGTACCAGAGCAGCTCAGAGTCGCTCTCAGAAATGCCATCTTTCCCAGCAGCACCACAAACTGCAGCACGTGGCCACTGGTGAGTGCCAGGACAGCTCCTCCGGCAGAGCTGACCTCGAGAGCCACAATGGCCAAAGCAGACAGCCCTGGGTGGCTCCGCTGAGACCCGCGGGCACACAGCAAGGCAAGGCTTGTCTTCCTGAGCGCTGCTCGGGGCAGGGAAGAGCATGCACAGGGAACATGACTAACAGCAGCTGTGAATAGTTTCCACTCTCCATTACTTCATGTTCTGCAAGGTTAGGTAAGGGGGTAGATGTAGATGACAGATATAAATACAGATTTTTTTTTTTCAGGAATAAATAAACCAGAGCAGCAGTTTGCTGCAGCCTTTCACACAGCAATGAGCAACCGTAGGAAGATGGAAGGCAAAGGTGCTGCCCCTCAAAGCTGACTTAAGTTTCCAGTGCCATAGGGCATGATCTGAGGCCAGTCACCAGTACGAATCCAGCATCTCCAGGCTCAGCTGACAGCCATGACCTGGAAAAGGCTGACCATCCCAACCCACTTTCACAGTAAAAACAAAGCCAGTACGTTTGGAAAGCATTTTCAAACTTTATTTACAACTGTCACAGTGACAAAAATGTAGTTTGAAAAAAATGCTAGCTTCTCCCTGAGGCTCAAAAAAGAATTACAGAAATATAGAATGTATATCATACAACAGGAGTTTTACTGGAGTGCTTTGTTCTTTAGATACGTTCAACAACAAATAGAAATATACACAATACTTCCAAAAAAAGGATGCAGACAGAAATATGCAAGTCTTTAGGGCAGACAGCAGGTCTGAAGTCCAAGGATTGCCATCTCACTGCTGCCCACATGGTAATAGTATCTTTGATATAGAGCTTTGACTCGGTGGTACAGATGGTAGAGACCAATAGAGAGTAACACTTAGAAATAAGACAACTGGCTGGTATGCAGGTGTACAAGCTCACTCCAGTAAGACAGCAAGACTAGAACAAGTGTTACAGACACAACAGCTGAATCCATTGCTAGAGGAAATGGTATCACCACATCATGGCTGTTCAGTGATCACCCATCCAAGGTGGGCAGGGAGTGTCTGACTGGGTCTGCGTGGCTGGACCAGAGGCCAGCTGCAGTGTAGGAACACTGAATTTCTCCTGCTTTGTGCTAACTCATCTCCAAACTCCCATCTGTCCAAAAATAGTTACACAGCTGATAAATTATTGCCATTATGTTGAAACACAAGCAAGACAAGACTAAAACAATCCTGCCAAAACGTTAAAAGCAGTTCCCAAACCCCACCAGCGTTTAACTACTCATGAGGTATTAAAAATACAAATACACACATGTCCAAATAGATTTCAAAAATGGAACCAGTTATAAGCAAAGGGGGGTGGCATTGGGATTATTATGGAAGTTTGGTTAAGGCCTTGACATTTCTTTTTCTCTTCCATGAGCCCAGATTTGGTTTAGGTGGTAACTGCTCTCATCCTATCCCAAGACTGACTGGCTCCCAAGCTGGTCCCCAAAGCTGCAAGACCATCCCTCCTTTCCAAGAAAGCAGCAGGTTACCTTGTCTGGCAGCAGACTGGCCCTCTCCTTGAGGCAGGATATGGTGAAGAGAGGACAAACCCAGACTTCACAAGCCAGTCTTCGCTTCATCAAAACAACCATGAACATTTCACCCTCACTAAGAAGCAGGAATGCATCTTGTCTCAGGACACCCAGGCTAATCCTCTCCCAGCAGACACCATCCTGCAAACCCCACTGGTGATCCACACTACATCTGGTGTTTTGTCTTTGGATGACCCCCAGGTTTGGCAGCCCCCCTCCCAGCACTCCCACCAGCCTGTCCTGCCCTGAGGAGGTCCTGCAGTGCAGAGCTGGAGGAGAAACCCCTCACCCCAGCCCTCTCAAGCCCATTGACCAGCAAGTTAGGAGACACGAAACCCTACAACTTCAAGGACACTAAGGAGGCATACATCTCCACCCTTAGGCTTGGGGCACTGTACAAGACGAGACCACCCACAGCAGCCTCAGCAAACAGGAGAGAAAAATCTGAGGTGTTCAAACCTACATGAGCTCTTGCTGCAGACAGAAGCACCTTTTTACATCCGATGCACACCACCTCATGCTCACCACCTGCAAGATAAGCTAGGGCATTGCAGGAGAGATGACAAGCAGCAGCCTAATGCTATCCTGCAAACACAGCTGCTCAGCATTGAAGAGTCTAAAGGCAAACAGGGGGACAAAGTAACTTTGGGGAAAGTGGCTGGAAAACAGGCTCGACAGCGAGAGCAAGAAACCAGACTACTCCTATGGACGCTCACCTTACCCTAGGAGGTGCCGAACCAGGGAGAGCTACAGGCCCCTTGTCACTAGATCATTTAGCCATGCTTCGCTATGGACACCCTTCCACCCCCCAGCACACAAAATGGAAGCTGTAAGAAAGGCAAATCTGAGATATTTTGGCTCTGTTCTCATGCTTTTAGCCAGAGGCAGCTCCCAGCCAAACGCTGCCACCTCCAACTTTCCTCCCCCTTCCCGAGCTCCCCCCTCAGCAGTCCTCGTGTGGTCACCCTCTGCCATGTGCTTGGAATTTCACTGCTGCCTCCGCCTCGGAAAAATACAGATAATGATCTCGAGAACAGCAAACATTTCTCTGCGTTACTTCCTTCCTTCCTCAGGAGGTCTGGTGACACTGAGGGCTTCAGTTCTCAATACAGAGAATACAAAAAAACTAAGATCTCGCAGGTGCAAAATTGAACTTGTCTTATTAAAAAGACTTTCAAACAAAGTGTGGCTCTTCCTTCAGAAGGGTGCAGTCCCTTGCCTTTCCTCAGACGCCATTTATTGCTCCTTGTTGTCCTTCTTTGCGTCTTCACAGTTTTCCTCCTCCTCCTCCTCCTCGTCCTCCTCCTGCACGAGGAACTCCTCGGGCGGCCATCTGAGCTCGCCGCTCTCCACGTCGCCCTCCGTGGGCTCCACCACGATGGAGGGCAGGCGGTCCTTCAGCTTACAGTAGCGATCAAAGTCCGAGGGGTCGGGGAAGATCTGAAAGAGCCAAGGAACACGCTGTCAGAGGGGCTGCACTCGCACAGGCTCAGCCAAAAACCCAGCTCGAGACACTCAGGTCTCCAGGGCAGGCTAGTCTGGACACAGAGTCAACCACTGAGCAATGGGAACGCTCTTGAAGTTGTCAATAACCTTTTCCAGTCTCCAAGTAATGGAAATGAGCCCTGCCCAGGAGGCTCCCGAAGCACGCGCTTGCTTGGATAGCGCTCAGCAAATAGGCACCTGCCCTTTTGGATATTTATCCAAATGCCTCACCCTCCCCTCCACCCCTGCTTCTGCATTAATGCTCTTCAGTTTGCACACAGAGCTCTCTCCATCAGAGCATCTGAGATCTCATTTCCTGCTGCTGGTCAGGCTGCACATCAGAGCAGGCTTGTTCTCCAGCCTCTGCTGCGGGAAGGCAGGAGGCTCATGGCAAGCCTGGGCTAGCACAGCCCAGACCCCTGCAGCAAGGGCCTGTGTCTGGTATCACTCCAGGGGCCACAGTGCCAGCCTGAAATAGCTCAGCTGCATTTTAGAGATAATTCTGGCAGTGTTCTGCACACTACAGCTACCACACATCAGCGGTGAAACTCAGCAGGACACTCATTTTATGGAAGGGCTGGGGACTAGACTGTCTTTCTTCAGGAAAGGGGCACCTGTGGCACAGCCAGCAGTTATGCACTGTACTTCCCATGCAGCAAACACAAGGACTCCCGGATCTCCAGCCCCTCAAGGTGCACCTTTCTCATTCCCACCCACCCACTGTTTGCCACATGGATGCACAAGCTTGTGCAGTGTGCAGCAGCACCAGGGCCCGTGCTCACTGGTAGTGCCAGCGATGCACATTTTGATCCTACTAGGAACTGAGGCAAAGTGTGAGTAAAGGGAAAAAAACCCTGTTGGTGCAGCGTTAGCAGCAGCTCTGCATGACTAGATTGCAGTATGAACAGAAAAGGTTGGGTTGCTTGTGGGTAACCTGCTGGGGGAACACCTTCAAACCCCAGCTCATCCAGAAGGGAGCTGGATGGGTGATAAAAAGGTTATCACTGCCGGGTGATAAAACCCACTTGCTACATCAGACCTCATGGTTAGTAGGCAGAAGATTAAACAACCACCAGCTGCTATTTCCAACCATTTTATCAGTGTCCATTTCACATCAGAGTTGCATTTAAACACCCCAAAGAAGAAAATGACAAAGTGCATTTTCCCCTTGAGGTTGTAGGCCAGGTGAGAAATCGTGGCTGTACTTTTCTTTGAACATCACCGGCATTCAAGTGAGTTTCAAGAGCATCCTTGCAGGGAGCAGCACTGCCAGCCTTGGCCTCAGTCTGAGAGCAAGATCTCATCTGCTTTGATCTCTGTGGTTCCAGTTACAAAAGCAGGCTCCCCGTCCAGGAGCCCTGAGCATTAACCATGAAGCCTCACTCTCCTTGTGCCAATCATCTGGGTACTCCCCACCTTGGAAGCCCTGGTCACAAGAAGTGAAACAACATCCCACCAGCCCCTCCTTCAGCCTAGCAACTATTAGCTACAGCATCACCTCCTTGGCCATACTTGGGCTTCTGCTGTTCAGCCTCATTTTTCCTTGACACCCAAAGCTTTGTGGCAATCAGATTGGGAAGTCCACTGGGCTGCTACCCAACACAAATTCAGGCAAGGGAACAGAAAGAAATGCACAAATCAGGGGCTGTTTGCATGCAATCATCTGGTCCTGGTGACAGTGGTGCAAGACTCCAGCTCCCACCATCCACATTTTTGTGTGCACAGGAGCAGCTGAGGTCCCTTGAGCACAGCCACATCAACCTGGGCACTGCAGCGTGAGCTACTTGCTATTAGTCACTCTCAGCACCAGTGAGACAGCAACTGTTTCTTGGAACTTTGTGGCTTCTGCTTGGCCAAACAAAATCAGTTTCAGGCACACAGTGCATTACTGAAAGTACAGTCAGTGGCTCTTAAGCATCAAGTTATCTAAACCTAGGATAGGGAAAAAAAATACTCTTGACATTACATGGTTTAGAAGGTTGCAATGGAAAAAAGTGTGGTTCAAGAGGTTACATAAGCTGATAATGTCATGAAAATAGCCTCCTATGGAAGAAAAATAGCAGTATAATAATTAAACTAACCTTTGGCTGCTATTATTTTAAGCACATTAGGTCAAATTGGAGCAATTTCTTTGAAAATAGCCTGCCAGATTTTTTTCCAGAAACTAAGTAGTAGTCATTTCCTTACAAACAAATATCCGCAAAATGTGGTGTGCAGCTTTTTTAATAAAAAAACCCTAGCACAATCTTATCTCAAACAGCTGCAGGACAGGCCAAACCCAAGAAGGTCAGGATTTTTTCCACTAAGTCATGCTTTTTAATCGTTGAGGCAGCATGAAGGGAGATGTTGCAACTGCAGTTTGAAGGGGCGTGGACAGTCAATGGAAAAAACACAGCAAGGCAGATTTCCTCCAGTGTGATGGGCAGGGTGACAGCAGGCCAAGCACAGGGGCCAAGGAAAAAGGGTTTGAGACTTAACTGTACATCTGGGGAAGCCAAGTGAGAAGGTTAACCCAACCAGCCTCCCCCTCCTCTTCACAGGAAAAGATAAGCACCAGCTCTCTCTCTCCTGCTCCAGTAGGGCCGTGCTGCATTTGTTGGTCCCATGGGCCTTATCCATTTGTCCACAGGCCTTATCTGGTCCCACTCCAGGTTTAGACAATGGGGAGAAAGAAACCCCCCTAATTTACAGCAAGCTCCACACTGGGAATTGCAGCAGCTCAGCTCTGACCAAGAGCTCTGCCCTCTGTGGCACAGCAGCCAGGACAGCAACCTCTGCCTCCAAGCCTTTCTGCTCCCATTATCCTGCCCAGGACTGTGGGAGGAAGGCTCTGCACCTCCCTCCCCACAAAGAGGGCAAGAGCCATGGGTTAGCTTCTCCCTCTCGTGCATGACAGCACCTTGCACACAGCTGAGGCAGACACCTTCCCCTGGCAGACCTGGTCACTTGATGGGGGACAAGGGACAAGCAACTGGTTGTGATGGCTGCCTGAAAGCAAATTTACAGCAACTCAAAGGCATCTTCCACCCCTTCACGTGCATGATACAGCACAAGGGCTGCAACTGCTTCCACACAGAGCCTCCCCTCTAGCTGAGCACCAAATCCTGGCGAAGGAGAGACACATCCAACACCTCTAGATCCACAGAGGACATGTGTGCTGCTTCTTACACCACTCAACACAGCTCCTTGCTAACAGCAAGACTGGCTTTTACAGGCCCCTCTGGATTTCTGTCTGGGAACTGCTCTCCTCATGAACTTATCCAGATCACACACAAATCAACCAAACTCTTGCCTTGCAGCTGGAAAGGGCAGGGAAAAGCAGAACTTGAAACAAAAGCTTGAAATGATTTTAGGACGATCATGTTTGCCTCTGTTTCAGATGATCTAGCTCTACTATCCTTGGATGAAGTCTTGGCAACAAGAACGGAAAGTTTTCATTGCCCTGGGGAGGCTCATACCCTCTCTCACCATTCACAGGGATGGAGAAACACCAAAAGCAGGAGAGATGTCAGGCAATTTAGAAGATTAGCTCAGCACTACCATAATCCAAGCAACACTTGTAAATTCAAAACAACTTCCACATGTGTGCTCCATACCAACACCCATAGTTAAAATGCCTGTCTCCCCTCCCATGGGGCTGAAAACTATTTAAATTGTATTACAGGGAGACTAAAGCAATGACATCTTTCCAAATTAAGTTACAGGTTTGGGGGAAAGCGTCGCTTGACTGTGGTAGCTCTATACAAGACTGCAAAGTCCACACTGGGAGACATTCCACTTCAGGTACAGGACACATCGCTCATCCTCCTTGGACTGAAGGGCTGAATTTTGTGCCTCTTCAGCAATATCAATATTCTAAATCCCAAATCACCATCGAAGTTCTGAAAATAAAACTTCAGTGCCCCTGAGAAGCACAGCAAGCTCCTTTCAGGAAGTGCTTCAGTCATCTCTCCGTGTCCTCTCTGGAGGGCTCCTCCAGCCACAATGTATGCATTTACTCACACAGTAGTCATGACTCAAAAACGAGCTCCAAGCATGTACACGGCAGCTGTGACTCAGGTTGATGAGCCACAACAACTCCCCAGCCACAGAAATACTGCCCTGTCTCAGGGCATGATGTCAGGGAAACTTCCTACATCTAACCATTTTCCCTCAGTGTAACAAGGCATCAAAGTAGAGTGGAAAAAACACACTCTGAGGTGCTGCTGCTCTGTCCTTAGGTGGATTTCAGTGGAACACTCGTGCACAGCACAGCTACCAACATGATTGCTTTTTTATCTGTTTATCCCATATCCTGCTTCTGTCTTCACTGAGGTCCCAGACCCTGGAATACACATTGACTCTGCCCATTAATCTTGTCTAGCAGCCGTGCTTGCTATCACCACCTTTTTGCAGCCTGGTCTCAAAGCCTTCCACAGCAGCAAGCAGCACCTCTGAAGGACTTCCCCTGCACAAATCAAAGCTGCACAGACATGAAGCACCTGACAAGAAAACAATTACAGAGGAAGTTCAATTTCCATTGAGCCAACATCCCTTGGGCCAGTAACACACTGGTGGTCCAGTTTAACTGAAGGGATCCAGCACACACAACTCCCTGGGAAAGCCAGGGCTGGTGAAGAGGTGTTGCACTCACCAGAAATGACTTCCCCAACACCAAGCTTTTGGCACGGCCACTGGATAGAGCCTTAAGCCTATTTACCCAGATTCAGGCACTCTGACGTGATTGCCAGTGAGCTGTGGCTGTGATTAACCTACACAGATCCCAGCAGGATGAGATCACGACTTAAAGAGCTCAAGCTCCCCATGACAACCAAACCTCAGCTGAGGGCACGAGGCAAGCTCAGCCTCTGCAGGTCACTCTCCTGCATGGGAGCCTGCAGGGCCAGCGAGCCACCTGCCAGCCAGCCTGCAGCAAAGCAGCACACTCAGCTCAGCACACTGCCTCTGCTCAGAACACACACTTTGGGCATTAAAGCACTTTCAGTTGTGCTCAGACCCTGCTCCACTTCCAAGAAGCAAGGCAGGATTGCAGTCAAGGCACTGTTTTGACAACAGCTCCACGAAATGATTAATTCAGCCTCGGTTTCAGCGGCATTGTTCGTGCTGCTGGGAGACAGCACAGAGGACAAGCTGGCAGAGTGCTGATGAGGCTCTTCAAAGCACGGGTATTTCTGGGGCTGGGAAGCAGCAAACAGTAGCATTGGCCCTGGCTGGCAGCAGAAACAGCCTGGCTTGCTGGACACTGCCAGGCAGGAAGTGTGTGAAGCCCTCCACAGCCACATCAGTCTGTAGCAGGGGCAACTTGAGCCATCAGCTGCATTTCAATGAGTTTTTTGTTTAGTAAGTCCCATAGGAATTATGGGACATCTATTAAAGATCCAGAAATAGCTTCTCACTGCAGGCACAAGACCCAGCATGACATCATCTCTTCAGTCACATCTTCTGTTTTGTCTATGCTGCCCTGTTCTGAGACTCATGCCCCAAATTCACCACTCACTTCTGCTCAGGCCCTTGGAATCTGAACCATCTTCAGGGGGATCAGAAAGCAGCTTGCTGTCACAAATACAGTAATAAAAGCTGTCTTACAGAGAATGATTTTGAAGTTAGCACACTAGCTTACAAGCATTTTACATATGAACTGGAAAAAAGGCAATCCTATGGTGAGAAAGCATGTTTGCCTTAAGCCTCTCTGGAAGGAACTCAGTTAATACTGGTATTCCTTCTGCAGCCTGAGTTTTCGCTACTGAGCAGTGATGACCAGCCCAGCAAAGGGCTCAGTGCTTTACCGGGGAGGAGAGTGCAGACCTTCAGCTGATGTCTAGGACAGAGAGACACCCCAGTGGGTGGAAGGTGCAGAAGAAAAAAGTCAACAACCCAAGCTCCCTTCACAACCACTGAGACAGAGAGGAGCCAAGAAGTTCAGTGAACTCCACAAGACAGAGGAATCAGATTGCTGAAGTTTATACTTAGGGTATGAGCTTGCTTCCTCAGTTTACTTCCAAGTAAAAAAAAAAAAAGACTTTGGAACAGTTCTCTTGGTAGGACAAGTCTGTCTGCAGCAGGTACTGATGTGCTCTAGAATTCCAGCAGCGCTGCTGGGCTGTACCACCTCCTCTGGTCCAGTTTCATGCCTGCCTCTGGCGGCAGAAGCAGCCCCCAGTCTCACAGGCAGCATCCTACTGACCAACTCCCAGGCAGTCCCTGCTCTACACAGCTTGAAGGGGGAAATTTTGAACCCCAGTTTGAGGTCATCTCTGTAGTACAACGAATTCAAGTTCTACTAAAGGAACAGGACTAAATTTTGAAGCTAAAAGTTTGATTCTGGCTCCACTTTTTATTTTTTGCCTCTCATAGCCAGTACAGGGCTGTTACACTGTGAGTGCCTGACTCTGCAGATGAGTGGAGGAAGATGCTGCAGCTTAGAACAACAAGCCTCAGTGTAGGAGCAGTCATGCTCCATTAGTCCTGTCTGGTTTTAAGTTATTGCACTACAGCTCTCAGACAAGCATACCATTTTCCATGTACCAAAGTCTCTCCATCAGCAAGATGAGGCACAAAGTGCCAAAGTCTGAGGTAGAACAAAAAGTTCATGGTGCTATTTGCATCAGATTTGCCCTTGCTGGTCTCAGTTGACTTTTCAACCCTTCAAGGATGCTTTCAACTTACCTTGACTTACACTGTGACATTCTCAGCCTAGCAGCCAGAGAAGGAAGGCTGGATCCTGCTCCCCAATCCTCTTTACACTAACCTGATTTAGAGGCAGACCTCCCACACAGCCCACACACTGCTAATGCCATCAGGGTCTTCCATTTCAACTCCTCTACTCCTGCTGCCATCACTCTTCATCACATCAAGGGGAAGTTCTTTGCAGGCATTTGAAAAAAAAAATTATCTACCACTAGACCACTAAAGAGAACAGATCTAGGATGCAGAAGCCCTGCACAGATATGAGTCGTCAGCTTTTATGACTCACATGTTCAGGTGATCCACTCAAAACCAAACAGTCCTGTTCCCCAGTTGGCCAAAGCAGGCTTTATCAAGGTCATTAGCACCTGGGGAAGAACCTGACTGAAGTGATCACTAGAACAAGCAGGGCACCTGGATCCTGCCTGTCCCTGGGAATTTGGAGGGGTAGATTGAGGCATTTGACCCGACTGAGTTAAGCCTCTTCATACGGTGACCCATAAAGGCAGCCCATGCAGGTTACTTTGATTGCTTCAGATTTAACAATTGCCACTGCCTCTGCACTCTGTCTGTAAGAGAGGAAAGAGGCTGTACACTCCCCACTAGCTCAAGTACTGAAGCACAGCACAGCTATAAACCAAACAATTATTGAGAGCCAGAATCCTGACTAAAAGAAGGAACACATCCTTTTTTCCTCCACATAGCCATGCTTTCTGCTGGAGGCCTCAGTGGCGGCCCAAAGTTCAGTCGATTTCATGCTCCAGTGCACTGCTGTTCCCCTGTAGTTCCCTTTTCAGACAAACATTCAGCACCTCATCTGAACGCACACTTGGAGCAAATGCCTCCGTGCAGATTGTGTAACATCTGCAAGGGACAAAGCCTGCATCTGGATGTGCTGGTAAGAGTCACCCGATGCACAGAGCAGATGCAAGTCGTCTGCCAGCATTCAGCATCTGTGGCAGAGCTCATCAACGAGCCTCCTGGAAGTGAAGAAAACCATGGAGCTGGGAAGCTAAGGTGCCTGACTTGAGCTTTGATTAACTACAGGCTAGGAAATGAAAGGGATGTTAAGACTAAACCTAGCTGCATACCACTTCTTCATTGATCTAGAGATTAACAGCTAACTGCATTGTTCAGAAGTTTCAGAATGAATGCAACTCGTGCCTCCAGGTACCGATATCTCCAGTGACATTTCACGGCTCATTTAGGCTGTGTCTGACCTCACTGTCTCTTACAGAGGACTGCTAACCCTCTCAAATGGGCACATCAGTCAGGAAAACCAAGAACTAGATAAAAAAAATGTGGATGCCATATAAACAGCATCCTCCTGCTCTCAGCAGATCAGCTGTATGCTGCCTTACAAAGATCTCATGATCCCTCTCAGCCCAGTGAGTGCCATGAATCCTTCTTTAACCCATCTCCCACTGAGCCCCGGGAATGCTGAATGAGCGGGGGCTCGGTCACTTCAAAACAATTGAATCCTCTGCCAACCCGCACTGATAGCGAGTGATATTTTAGACAACCATCTCCTGCCAAGCAAGCATTCCAGTCTGTTGACTAGTTCTCACTACTGCAAGACCTGCCATTAGGTCAGGCTATGGAAACGTGCGTTAGACCAAGCTTAACAGTCTAGCCCAGGCAATTCCACACGGGATTAGTGCCTCAACTGCCAGCCAAACACTTACCTGATACGACAGCCCATCCTTGCGGGGGCTTAGTCCGATCTCATCCATGGCTGGGGTGTTCATCATCACTTCAGTCATTTCAGCGGATCGCAGATAATCAGAGCTAGAGACAAAAGACAGCATTCCATTGATCTGAGGGGCTCCGGCAGGACCGAGCACGATTCAAGCGGCGAAGCGAGCAGCAGAGGCTGTAGGCAGTCTATTTCTGGCCCCTTCCTTCCTGCCCCCCCTTGGAAGGCAGCGGAAAAAGCTCAGTACCTCGTAAGCTGGAGCTACATCCAATGCCCTGGGCGCACCTCCCCGGCTCTCCCGCAGGAGCGCAGCTCCAGCACAGCCGGGGACGCTCCGGCAGCAGCGCTCCGCTCTCAACCCCGCTTCCCCCGGCTCTGCCCCGCGGGGAGGGGGGAAGTAAAAACCACAGTAAATAAAGTGCAAGCGCGGGGAGCTCGGGTTTTCTTTCACTTTTTTTTTTTTTTTAATTTTATTTCTCAAGCCAGTGCGCTTTAGCTCCCACTGACTTATTTTACAACCTCGGGGACTCCCACGCCAGCGGAGCGCGCGGCGCCAATTCCAGCTCGGCTCCTCCAGCCTTAATGGAATTTCCAGCGCGAGAAAGTGAAGCGAACTCCCTCCCGCAGCGGCCCACCCGTCCCGCTACCGCCCGCCGGGGAACCGCCGCCACCGGCCGCTGGCCCCGAACCGCTCCCCGGGGCCCCTCGCCGTCCCGCCGCCTCGCCTCATGCTGAGGCGGGATGAAAGGGACTCGGACGGCTGAAGGGGATCGACCTCAAGCGTCCCCCCGCCCGCCCGCCCCCCGCGGGAAGCGCCCACTCACCAGGGCAGGGGACACAGCACAGACATGAAGTCCCAGCGGAGGCTGCCCCGGGCAGGGGGTGGCGGAAGGGGCACCCAGGCGCTGCGGGACGATGCGCGGCGCTACCGGGGAACCGAGCGAGCCCCCTCACACCTCGGCCGCCGCCTCCGCTCTGAGCCCCGCGCCCGCCGCCGCGCCGCCTTAAATGGCCATGGGGGGCGTGGCCCAGCCCCAACCCCGCCCACCCGCCTGACGTCAACTTTTTCATGAATGGCCTCGGCGCCGCCCGCGGGGGGACGGTGGGAGGGGGGGTGTCCGTCTGTCCGTCCGTCCCCCATGTCCCCGCGAGCGGGTGGCGGTGGCTGCGGCCGCCCGTGCCGGGCGTTCCCAGTGCAGGGAGCTCAGAGCGGTGTGTGCCCCCTGTCCCGGCCCGGGCCCAGGCGGGGTGCGGCCCCCCGGCTCTACTGCCGGTACCGCACCGGCGGCACCCCGAGCGTCACCGCGGCTGGCGCTGGGTGTCACGGAGCGGAGCGGGTCTCAGAGCCGGCCCCTTCGCGGCGGTGGTGGCCGGGGACACGGGCAGGGACGGCAGGTGCCCAGAAGCGGCAGCGGCCGCCCAGCCCCGCTCCTGCCAGCGCCTTCCGTGCCCCGCTCCGCCGGCGGGGGTAAAAGCTGAGTGAGCAGCTTCAAGGGGCCGCGTTATATTTAGCAGAACAATGTGAATCGATGACGGGAAGGCGCAGGAGCAGAGGGAGAGGCAAATCCATTCGCTGCCCGGGCAGCGTGAGCACCGTGGGCAGCTGTAGGTGAAGCACATTTCCTGCTTTCCCCTCCCAACAAGAAACTTCTGGAAAGCAAAGTGCATCTTTGGGCGAAAGGCCTGGGCACCCCAAGCTCAGCGTGACTCCAGACTTCGTGCATCGATCTGCTGGTGTTCATGCAGCCCGAGGAGCAGGCTGTGCCCCGGGGCACATGGCTGCAGGGCAGGGCTCTCCAAGGCTGCTGAGAGATGCTCAGGGCTTCTGGGGACAGTTCCCCCCTCTGTTTGCTTTCCCAGGGATGTTGCCGTACACTGGCAGGTGTTAGTGCCGGGACTGTTTGGATTCCACCTGTTGCTCCATGCTGCTGCTCAGACTTTGCCAACACGGTGGATAACCAAGCACACACTTACAAACGCTTCTCGTGTTTCCCTCAAATGCAGAACACTCAGCTGCTGCCGTGCTTCACACACCTGTCTATGCACGGGCAAATACGTGCTATTTGCCCCAGTTTTTTAGTGCTAAGAAAGCACAAATTCAGTGTGTCTGGAGGGAAGCTTTGCCCTCAGCTCCACTGAGCTACCCTCCAGACTGTGTATGAGTGTGTACATCTCTACGTGCATGTGTTTCCTCAGACCGGATAATTTAATCTTCTTAGATTGATATTATATAATGTGAGCGTATGTGGGTGTTTCACATCAGGCTGCAGCAAGCTGCTGCTTTGTGCCACATTAGAATGAATCACAAGGAGTCAGTCGAGCCCCTGCAAGCATGTGGAAATTGAGGTGGGTGGCAGTGAGCTCCCTGCAAAGGGCCACCAGTCACCTTCCACAAGGTTAGAGGGAGGGAGGCAGCAGAGGGGCTCGGTGCACACAGTCCCTTTGCCCTCTTTGAGCCTCCTGACAACGAGGTTTGGAGTCAGGGAGGAGTAAGAGGACAGCCAAGTCTCCAAAGTGCTGGGGAAACAGCTTCCCTCTGTCCTGCTGGCCTGTCCACCTGGACCCCCTCTCCCTGCTGCATCCCCTGGGACACACACATTACCATTGGATGTCTTTGCTGATTTCTCCAC
Source organism: Emberiza elegans (assembly GCA_024865655.1). Classification (NCBI taxonomy): domain Eukaryota; kingdom Metazoa; phylum Chordata; class Aves; order Passeriformes; family Fringillidae; genus Emberiza; species Emberiza elegans. Next base: position 248,203 of record JALJVW010003617.1, read on the forward strand.
TAAGAGAACACCAAGACTTGACTTGTAAAATGCTTTTTTGATGCTGAACAGCCCAGGTCAGTGCCTGGTGGTATGTGCAGAGACTGGGAGACCACTCTGGGAGAAGGAGAGAGACAGGGTGCTGCTTCAGTCAAGTCTCTTAAAATAAATTTTCCAACCTGCCCCAAGTGCTTTCATCTCCCACCATGTCCAGTTAAAATGTGGGACATGAGACAGGGACATAGCTCAGTTCCCTGGGATATTTCATCTGAAGCAGCCCTGCCTGCGTCCCTCAAACACATACACACCTGCTATGGATTTCCTGGTGGTGTCTGTACAAAATAAAAGCTGATGAAAAACCCACATGCCCCCCAGGCCCTTTTTCACCAGGCCCACTGATTTGTCTCTCTAAATGCCTTCCTACACTCAGCAGGACTTGAAGTTCAAGGTGTGTCCCTCCTTGGGAAGCTCATTCCTTTAAGTATATAATTTTTGATACATCAAAGTCCCTGAAGGAGGTCAAGGGACAGAAATGGGGCTCAACCTCTCCTCCATCCAGCCCCCATGGCTCCCGCAGCCACCACTGAGAAAAAGCAGCTCAGATCAGCCCTTTGCTGATGTCCTCTGGGCTCTGCCTTGCCATCTTGGCTGGCATGGGAAGATATTCCAGTTTCCACCTGGATAAGAGCCTTTCAGGGAGTGTGAGACGGATGACACAGAACAAAATCCCTGGATGTGTCTGTGCTGAGTACGCAGCTTACTTCCCAACGACTGGGTGAGACCATGGGCCCTGGTCCTGGCCAATTCCCATCGGGAGGCCTGGGTATCCGTGCTTTTACTGGCTCCAAGCCACGGCGAGATCTATCTGTGTGATTAACCCTAAATGTGGTAACAGCCCTTTAGAAAGCAAAGGCACGCCTCCTGTGATTCCCATCAGTGATTCCCATCAGCCAGGCTTGGCTGCTCCCCTGCTCCAGGGTGGCTCTACAGCCCGTGGCCACCAGGGTGAGGCTTTGTGGGTGAGCTGTGTGCCAGGAACACTGCACCTTTGGCCCTACCCTTGGGGGAAGTCTTGCTGAAGGTATCCGGGGGTCCCAGGGATGGAAGATGTGTTATAAGCCTGGGGAGGCGTTCTCCATGCAAGGGAGTTGTCCTATAACAAACAGCTCCTTCTGCTTTTCTTGCCTCAGCCAGGTGCGAAAAGCTGGGGCTGCAGAGGTGAGCAGGAGGGGCTGTTGTACCTGCGCTCCCACCTTGCTAAGAACAAGCTTTTCCCTTTGGATAAGCCTTTATACCAATGTCTAGGCTGAAAATGAGGGAGCCTAATTAACCCTTGAGCTGCTGAGCTGCCACATGGGAAATGGCATGTCCAAGCAATCAGTTTTCATTACATCCCAGATCCTAAAATGCCAAGTCCTCACTTCTCTCAGGGAGCAAAGCAAGAGGAGTTTCCTGCCATCCATGACCTCACAATCACAGAGCAGTACATGGGAGTAGAGAATAAAATGGGATTAGCTCAAACTCTTTGATCACAAATGAGAATGAACCCCTGTGCTCATTCTCTGCTCTCTTGATAGCAAGATACAAGCATTTCAAATTGCTATTTTTTTGTCTTTTATTTTCAGCCAGTTCTAGTAAATGGAGCTCAACCTGCTCTGATTGCCCCTTCTTCCCTCATCTCAATGTTCACCAAGTCCCTGTTTCACTGCTGTGTATTTTTGCATTAAACACTGTGGACTCCCCAGTCACCTGGGGGCAGGAACAGCAGCACTTGAGCTCTCAGCTGGGGCAAAGAGCTTTCCAGGGCATTGAGCTGAGGGGAAACCAGATGAGCCCCCGTGCCTTTTTTATTACCTTCAGTTAATTTTATACGTCTCTGTAATATTTTGCTTTTCAGGACAGCATAAACCAACAAACAAATGGAAGCTTGTACGTTCTGGATCAGCAGCAATCCAGCAGGAGCAGAGTGATGGTGAAGGACAGAGCATCGCTATCCTCCTGGAAGACACTTGTGCATCAGCAGAGCCAAGGAGATTGCTCATTTCCCCATATTTTTCCCTAACCTGCTTGGAACGCAAGAGTTTTCATTGCATTTGCCTCCAAGCAAACACAAGACACGGCATGTCTGGATTTAGATCCCACTCGGCACGGGCTGAGCGCACGACAGCCGGCCCCGCTGGCACCCCAGCCCCTCTGCAGCCTCATGCACGTGGCCACCTCCCTTTCCCAAGGGGCAACTGAGGCTGCACGTGGCCACCTCCCTTTTCCAAGGGGCAACTGAGGCTGCCCGAGGCGACGTGACCAGCGCAGGGTCACCCTCGGGGTCACCTCCATTCGGGAGCAGAGCTCGCCGGTTCTTGTCTCCCGGCCAGCGTTGTGAATCCTACGGGGAAAGTTTCCTAGTGAAAAAATAAACTCTTCCCACTTGGAATTTAAAAACAAAACCATGGAAACATTTCTCTCCGTCCTAATGTTTTGCAAAAAGTTATTTTAACAAATTTAAATTTGGGGCTTGATTTGACCGTCCGGTGCCCTTTGAAATAGTTGAATTCAGGCCATCACTGCAACCATGCTGGAGCCAGGCCTTGAGCTCCTGCTTGCCTGACATCCCACCAGCACCTTGGGCATTTAAGTCCCCCCTCCTCAGCTGAGAGGTGGTCAGGCTCCCCCCAGTTCTGGATTCCTGCACACACAGTGTGCAGTATCTTGTTTTGCTTCACCAAGTTGCATGACCCCCTTGCAAATAGTTTGCATACCCAGGGATGCTGCAGACGAGCTGAAACAGCTGCCACCTGCAGGCTGCCACCTTGGTGGCACCACCAGAGACTGTCCCATGTGCCTCTGCCCAGCAAAATCTTCCTAAGAGGTGGTGACTGCAGCTCAAACAAACTCTGGGCTGTCCCTGCATGGCCCTACCTGTGCATGACCTGGCACAAACCCTCTCCTCTCCGTGCTCGTGGCACACAATCTATTTATTTCCTTGGAAAAAATAAGCTCTCGCAGTGTCATTCTTTCCAGCCACTTTCCACATAGCATCGCGTTTCACAGTGACTTTCAGAGAGTGATTGAGAAGAAAAGGCCACTCAACATTTGGCTGCCCTGCTCTGTGTGCCTCATGTTGAAGGGGGTTGGAGAGCAGAGAGGAAAAACGGGTTTCATGCTCTGTGATGAAAAGCAAAAAGGATGGATACAGCTGGCAGAGTAGAGGGATTTGATCTTATAGACCCAGATGGGCTGCTAAGGGCCTGGGAATTGGATCTGCTTTTGCAAGGTTGCCTCTGGTTTTATTTACACTGGCCCCCCAGGAAGGAAAGGGCCGTGCTGGAGCTGAGTCTGGAGCCTCTGGAGAGGCTGGCTCGGGGTGGCTCAGCTGGTTTCCATCCAGCTCTGCAGGCCCGATTCAGCAAAAACCTTAATCTTGTCCTGATAATTTGGTTTATGCTTAAGGACTTTTCTGAGCTGGGGACTTTCCTTGGATGGTGACAGCTCCTGTGGATGACCATGAGGAGAGTGGAAGGGCCAGCAACAGGAGGAAAGGACAAAGGACATGGCTTTTCTGTCCCAAGAAACCTAAAATATGAAGACCTTGGTTTCTTCATGGTTTCTTCTCTTTTCCTCTCCATTGCTAGAGGTGGCACAGCTCCATGTCCAGAGTTTCACCCAATGCCTGGTCCTTGTTTCACCCAGCCCTGCCTGGGACATGTCCCCACACCCTGCAGTCTTCCTGGGCACATGGCTGGTCTCCATGACTCTTCCCTGGCCCTCTCTGTTGCCCACCCCTCTCACCAGGGGGGCAGAATTTCAGAGCCATTTTGCAATAAGGTAAAATTCCACAGAGCAGGAGAGAATTGTGCTCAAAAGCACAGCAAGGAGGGTTTGATGTGGACGTCACATGGTGTGGGTGTCTCACCAGCATCCCCTCCAGGCTCCTGCAAAAGGAGGTGTCTTCTCCATCCTTCTGGTGCCTCCTGCAGGAGATGCACTCGGATAAAGCATGGATGAGCAGCAGAGCCCCATGTTCAGGGCAGGAGGACATGTCCTTGCTGGACTCTCTGGAGTTGTAGTGAGCACCCTGCACCCTGAAGGAAGCCAGCAGAAGATGTGAGCTCTCAGTGTGGCTCCAGGTCACGCCAATACAAAAGGACACATTGAGAACAACGAGTGTCTGGAGTAATATTTATATTCTGTCAAGGGAACAAAAATGCTTTTTGGCTGGAATTGGTGTATGGAAGATCTTTCATTTAAAAAATTGAATCCTTTACTCAATCACTGCATTTCCCCTTTTCATCATCCTAGAGTTTTATTTATTGACGGGTTTATTTTTTTTAACAGGGTATGTTTTTTAACATAGCGTAGTTTTTGTTGGTTTGTTTTTTTTTTTAAGAGTTTATTTTTTTAAACACTGGTATTTATTTCCCTTTTTTTAATCTGTTGGTCAGATGAGTAGTGCCCTGAGACAAGTTGACCCTAGAGGCAACATCTCCCCTTCCCAGTTTCTGGCAGGTCACTTGCAAGCATCAGGGAGACAGAGGGAGCATGAGAAACACAAAGATAAGTCCCCTGCCTAAGAGGGAGAAAGGCAACATGGAAGGCCAAGCATCAAGAAGGCGCCAAAACACAGGAGATAACTGGGGGAATTTATTCCTTCTGTAGTTTCTCATCTATGCTGTACTTAAAGCTGTGACCACTGCTATCACAGCATAGGGCAGCTTTTACACCAGAAATACTATTTTTTCACCAAAGGAGGACTAACATTCTCAATGTCAGGCACATCTGTCTCAACAGAAGTGAGCCAGAGCTCTAGCTCTGGCTGCAGTGAGAGCAGATAAACCACTGTGTCCCCACCACAAAGCATGGGAGAGATTGAGCAGGGGCATGGCAGCCCCTGGAGTTTCCCCAGAAGAGTCAGCTTTGTTAAAAAGAGTTGAAAGGACCTAGGGCAGAAAATTAGTGATGAAAATCTAGTACTGATTTAGGGGGATAGCTGCTCACCCAGCAGAGCCCCAAGCTCTTCTACTTGTTGGATGAAAGGCAGACTTAGGAAGAGCTATGGCCACACTGCAGATGAGGAGCATGGCACAGCTTGGACCAGGATGTGCTGGTGGCCTGGCTCCTGGCAGGCACCCAGCTCCTCTGGGTTGGTGGTAGGTCCAGGCTTGGGGAGCAAGCCCAGGCACTTGGGAGAGAGGGACTCTGACCACATGGGTCTCAGCAATGCTCCTCTGCACACCCTGTCCTGCATGTGCACAGGTGTGCAGGAGCCAGCACAGTCCCTTGTGGTCATTGGCCTGTCCCATCCCTGTCCTGATCAAAGTTTCTTACTGTTGCCTATTAAATCAAACCATGATGCTCAGCACTGACCTTAACTCTGACCTAAGAGGGCCTACATCTGTCAAGGAGCAAGAAGTAATCCCATGAAATCCTCAGCTTCCTACTTAAGAGTGGAGGCTAGTTACCCTTTTGCCTTCTGCTCTGAGAGCTCACTAAGACAGGGATCGATGCAGTAGTTGCTTCTTTGGGGACTCCAGGAATGAGTAGCTAAAGTAGCTCAGCTCTCAAGTCCTGTGCCTACTCAGTGGCAGCTCTTCCCTCCCTTTCCAAAGGCTGCAACATGGCCTCAGTGGGGATTTGTGTTCCGCTCTCGGTGAGACTTCTCAATCCCTGGTTTGTGATCCTCTGCCCAGAATAATCATGTGGGGAGGATAATTCCTTCCTCCCCTCACCCACCACTACTCCTACCATTCCCAAAGCAGCAGGGAAAGGATGCTCCAGCTCATCTCATGCCATACAGTTACACACATGGGAGTGGGGCAGTGTTCACTGTGTAAACCCTTCATCCAGCGAGGCCCCCAGGAGGGGTCACTGAGGTTTGTCTTACACAGCTCTGGGTACCTCCCATGGTAGGAAGCAGCCTGGTGGCTCCTGTCCTCTGGCAGCTGCATTGTCTGGCCAGCCCGCAGGGGAAGGGATGGGCTTTATCTTAAGTCTGTCACTGCTGTTGAAGAATAGTAATCAGACAGCTCGGTCATGCCACCAAAGAAGAGACAAACTGTCTGCTCACCTACCTCTATTCGTATGGACTTCAGTGCAACTGCACCAGGAGGAAACCCACCCCCTTTGCTCCCAGCTGCTGAGGGCACCCAGGACACGCCGTCTCCCCTGTGCCCACAGCTGGGACCGGCCCCCCTTCCTGCCACTGAAACCTGGGCGCTGAAATTCCTGCAGAAAGCATCTTAGGGGGAAACTGCGTCCAGAGCGTGAGCCGGCGGCACGAGCCATTCTGGGCCGGTCTCCGGCACGGGGGAGCAGGGAAAGCGGCCGAGGTGTCGGTGCGCGGCTCTGCAGCCGCTCTCCATCCCCCCGCGGCTCCTCTCGCTGCCGCGGCGTGCGGGACACGCTCCCTGCCGGGAGCGCCCGGCCCTGCAGCATCCTCCGCGGGGCTGCGCGCCCATCTGTCTGTCCTCGCTGCGGGACAGACGGACGGGCCACGCCGGGCGCCCAGGGGGCTGCTCGGCGTTTGGCAGCCGCGGAGCAAGCCTGCGTGCCGGGTTTGCGGGCGGGGACTCCCGTTCGGTAGGCAGACGGCAGCAGAGGGTTTGTGGGTGGGAAGGTGTCTCCAAACACAGCCTCAGCCGCCACCAGCTTAGTCTTGCAGTCGGGGTGTTTCTGCAATATGAAGAAGTATCACCATGGCTCCCCCCTCTGCAAAGGAGCACTTGGCAGCCGAGGAAGTAGGTTGGGAGTGCAGTCACAAGCGATGCTGCAAGAAGTGGCAGGCTTCCCACAGGAAGCCTCTCTTAAAATGCTCCACGGACCCAGTGCAGAGCATCACCAACACCTCCATTGTGCAGCCACCCCTACAGGAGATGAGGCCATGCCAGCCTGGCTCTGCAGCAGTTTGGGGAAGGATGAGGATGGCCTTTACACTTGAAATTAAAGGCTACAGAAGCAGGCAGGAGAACCAGCAGCCCCCCTGCCAGGGCTGGGTGAGGTGGCTGGAGTTGGCATCAGGTGGCAAATGTGCCTGGACCTTCTCAGAGAGCATCTCAGTGTGTATGAAGGAGGAATCATCCCGCTCACCTGATTGTGGGCCACACGATCTCACCACCACAGGACACAGGGAGGCCCAGCCTGCTTGCAGAGGAAGCCAGTAGATTCCCTGGGTTGTGCTGGACAGAGTCAAAACCTGCAGCTCACTGTGGTGCCTGGGAGCAAGGGAGGGCACAGAGGTGCCTGGGAGCAAGGGAGGGCACAGAGGCCTGACCAGGGATGTTTTTCTCATTGCAGCACCAGCTACTGCACCTGACCAAAACCAGCACCTCGTTTGAAATATGGTGTTCCCTGACCTGGCCAAAACCATGCCGGGCTTACAAGGTGGGGCTGGCTGGCTGCACATGGAGCTGCACAGGAATCAGGCCCCACATCTGTGTCTGCAAGGAAGCTGGAAGCTCATCTCCCTTATCAGTGCCAGTGTTGACCCAGCCTCGCCTGGGTCTTGAGAACAATCAGCCCCACCATCCTGAGGGTGTGCCAGGGGCAGGTCCTTGCAGAGATAACCCAGCTCTGTGTCAGCAAGCCGTGCCCCCAAACACCAGGACACACCCCCCTTCTTGTGGGGAGCCCAGCAGAGAGACCCAGCACCAGGGAGGTGGGAAGGAGGGTGATACAGCAGCAGGGCTGGCCAAACCTTGCTGTGAGCTGCTTCAATAGAAAAGCAATCACTCATGCTCCACCTAAAGGCCTGTGATTTAATCCTGGGGGACCAACGAGGGGAGATCCAAGATAAACAACATCTGTGCATTCACAAATAGGAAATGGAGCTGCTTTCATGTCCTGAGCCTGTTGATTAACCGGGTTATTGTTTGGCTTGGCACTAGAAGCTCGGTGACTTGGAAAGAAGGTAACTAAAAGGGATCATTTTGTTACACACCCTGAATTCGAGAATCTTTAAATAGTGTGCGGGTTTGCATTTTGCCTGCAGAAGACTGATGGGAAAAGGTAGCAGAAGAGTGCAGATGGCTATCAGAAAGGAACCTGTGTTTAGTCTGCTTGTGCCAGATGGGAATGGAAAGTTCTCTCCCTTGCCAAGTGTTTAAAAGAGGAAATAGGATGTGATATTCTGCCTCCCACTCCTTTCTCTCCCCTGAAACCAACTCACTGCTCTACTTCCATTTGTTGTAAAAAGGTAAAAAAAAAAAAGTAGCTTGGCCCATGTAAAGCCTTGGAGACAGTTGGAGACACACCTTGTTCCTTTTTAATGTGTTTATTATGTGGAGACGGATGGAACAGTGTATTTTTATACACAGCTAGGCCCAGCACTGTGCAGCACCTGTCCTTGAGTCGCTCATATTCATCCCTGTCACAGAAACAGGACTGCAAAGTCCCCAAACCATCTTCTGCTGTCCTCTCCTCTACACAACTCAAGATTCAGACACCTTGGCTGACAAACCTAACAGTGAGATGGACCAAAGCTTCTTGCCTGAAATTCCCATGCTTCCCCCTGGTTAATAAATCCAGGTCTGCTCTGAACTGCGGCTGCCTGGGGAACCTGTGGAGGTGAGGGAGGCTGGGATTGTGGGGCTGGATTGAGGCATTGCTTTAGGGAGTTCCAGGGACTGACCCTTGGTGATGTGGTGGTGCATCAGTAAACTCCTGGTTAATTGCAGAAATATCTTATGGATGTGGATAACAGAATCACAAAGCAGCTCTGGGCAGAAAGGACTGGTCCAGGACCTCCTGTCCAGCATCTGCTTGGAGCCAAGCTGGCCTGCAAAGTGGAGCAGGTAGCTGAGGGCCACTCCCAGTGAGCTCTAAGTGTTTCCCAGAGCAGAAATTCCACCACCTCCCCAGGCAACAGGCCCAGGGCCTCACTATCCCCATGGTGAACATTTTTCTTTCTCCCTAACCAGAACTTCCCTCTGCAATTTGTGCCTGTTGCCTCTTGTTATGTTCCTCCAAGAAGGGTCTGGCCCCACTTTCTCACCATTCCCCCATAGGGGGTGGATGACAGTAGCCAGACCCACTCCCTTTGCTTCTTGCTCTCCGGATGGGACAAACCACCTCCAAATAATGTAAAGCAATGTCCTCGTAGCAATAACATCCACCCAGCTGGTCTCAAGCACAGGCACTTCTGCAGTGTCCTACAGCTATAGCTTCTGAAGGATGGCTCTGATCACTTATTTCCCCAGATAATTAAAGAACATTTGTATAACCTTTTCATAGAGGCAAATGGCCTCTTGTGCTCCAGCCCCGATCTGTGTGTATCCAGCAATGAAACCATGACTGAGCAGAGCAGCCCCGTGTAACAGCAGAGCCTTCAGGAGAAAAGCTTCAATCACACCTTCCCCTACAGCCCCCAGGCCACCCCACAAACACAAACCCCACAAACGTGCCTTGTTCACAAAGCCACGGGGAGCTCGGTCTGGGCATGGTCCCCACCGCTGCAGAAATCCTCAGGGAGGAGAGGGAACAGGGGCCAGCACCCACCCAGCTGGAGCTGCTGGGCACTGGCCACATGGCCTTCTCCAACCTGAAAGGACACAGCTCCTCAGAGTGGGGACAAGGCACCTGCTAGAGGGTGGAGGGCTGGGCATGGTGACTGGACTGTGGGCAGGAGGGAGCTGGGGCAGCCTGGTCCCCCGCCTGCCCCTGCTGTGTGCAGGAAGCCAGCAGGCAGCTACTGGACTCCAAGGACCTGGGCATTTAATGAGCAGTTTGAGGAATGCTCTCAGCCTTGCTGTCTCTGGCACTAATTACTAAACCTTTACAAAGCTGCTGTCTGTGTGAAACAAGGCCCTTGGTTACATCAGTGCTGCTGTGGGCAGCAGGGCAATACTGTGAGGGTGTCTGCTCAGTCTGGAGGGGCTGGGCATGTTATTCCTACCTTTTTCTCACGGGGAAAGAAAGGATAAGGCCTCCCTCTCACTGTCACATGAGAGGAGCTGTCACTTGCCTTGCCAGGCAGTGGGGTGTCCTGCCTCTGCCCTGGGAGGGGTGTAAGCTTCTCAGGTGTAGGGAGCAAGGGAATGGGGCAGGAATAGACCTGGACTGCCCAGGATATGTGTCCTGGACCTACCTCCAGCTGGCAGGAAATCCACACGGAGACTGGTGATCAGTTTAGTAATGGTCATAGCAGAGGATTGGAGAAGGAAAGGCAGGGACAGGGAGAGATGAATGCAACATGGATGGGTGATTGGGACCCGACTGGCAAAAAATGGGAGCTGTGGAGTTAGGACAGGGTTGGGGACAGTTGTGGGAGAGAAGTTTGGATAGTGCTGGATGTTTTTGTAAAAGAGTTGCCATGGGAATGAGCACCCAAGGTCAGCCTTTCCTTCTGCTGGTGCCTGCCCCCAGCAAAGGCACAGCACACGGGGAGACAGCTGTACCCCCTCTATGCCAAAGGGCCAGCTGGATTCCCATCCCTTGTCTCTTTCCCTGCCTGTGAGAGGCAGGGAAAAGTGCTTAACTGCATCCAGGGTGGTGTGAAGCCCTGCTGTGTTTTTTCCAGGTGAGACTCCCCAAATCACAGCCCCCTCAAAGCAGCTGGATGGTCACAACCTCCTGACAACCTGCAGGCAGCCTGGCAGGGTTGCTCCCCAGCTGCACTCCTTGCTCTCAGGTACAGAAAAGTAAAATATTTTCCATTGCTCTGGGCTGCTGGGAGGTTAAGCCCTGGTTAAGGAGAGCTCACCAACAAGCAGTTTGAGAAGTTGTGCTACCAATGCAGAGAGCTATGGCCACATCTGGGCGGCAGTGGGGGCCGAGTGCATCCCTGCTGCAGGACTGCTGCCGGCTGCACTTGGGCAGGGAGGGATTTAGCCCTAAGAGTCTTAGTGACGCATCTTGGGAGACTTAGGCTGAGCCTGGCTCGCAGAGACGTGACCCGTGCTGCATTTCCCGTGGTCACCTGCCAGTCTGCATTATGTGAGCTGTCACTGCTCCCAGACACAACACGTGAGCGCTGTGGCACAAGGAGGGGGGAAACAGCCCAATTCCTTACTTGGCCCAGCATTGCCTCTGCACCAAGGCTGCTGAAACACAACGTGGGGCTGCTCCCAAAGAACAAAACCCACTGCTTAAAGGTGACAGGGAACCAGCAACCAGTTTGCTGTTGCTTTAATTGGAAGGAGGAGATGCTGAGGGACCTCATGTCTCTGGGTCATCTACAGGAGAGTCCTTCCCACTGCCTTGGGGGGGGTCAGCATTTAGGATGGGGAAGAGCCAGGACTGTGATTGCTGAATTCTGGCTCCTGTTTGACCTGTATTTGTAAGAATTGCAGCATGAGTCACTGCAAACAAAGCAGCAAAGACCAAGGCACATTTTAATGACATTGTTTATGATAATCCTATCCACAGGTGTATTTTTATAGCTGAAGAAAATGGGAAAAGGAAAGTAAAGGTCTTACTTTGCCTTGCAGAAAGGCAGTCCCAGGGCCAGGACCAGCCCTTGCTGGAGCAACATGCTGGTTTTCACTGTGAGGGCTGGCTTGCAGAGACCACCCACTCTGAGAACTGACCTGACTTTGGTGATCACATTCAGCTGAGATGAAAGTTGAAACAAGGCCAGCTGTAATCCCCAAGAAACCAGGCCACTCTCAGGACTCAGGACAATCAGGTCCCATTAAAAAGCATCTGCCAGACTGATGTCCTGTGGGTTTCATTACTGTGCTTAGCTAGAAATCATTGGTGAGGACTGATGTCCTGTGGCCCGGGGAAGGAGCTCAAAAGCTGCAGGTCAGTTTCAGGTGCAGCAGTGTCTGTTTTCAGAATTTCTTGTCTCCCAAAGGCAATGGGATGGTGCCCTTGGCAAGTAGTGTACTCAGCTTCTTCCCTAAAAGACATGGAAACTTAGGAAGAGAAATGTGACAGTCTTGGAAGTGACAGGTGAAGTGCTCGAAGTACTCAGTACGTGACAGGGCACAGCTAATAAGCAGCAAAGAGGACACCATGGAAATGCCTGCTCTTGTTTGCCTTTTTCCTCACCATCCGTTTATCTTTTGACCATTGCAAAGTCTCCAAGCCACAATTAGGAGTGGAACTTGTTGCAAGAGTTCCCAGATTTAATTGAGCTCCCTTGAAATGAAACCATTTTTAACAACCTTTTGCAAGGACGAAACACGCTGTACTGTGCTCTGGTACAGCCAGGAATATGCTGTCCTGGGGGCTGAGGAGCCCCACTGCAGCACACAGGGACAGCTGCCACCCAGGGACAAGCTCCCTGCTGGTCCAGCAGCTTGAACCCAATCCCACTGAAATCAGAAGGGATTTTAAGATCCCTGAAGCAGGAGTCATAGGATGCAGAAGTGGGGTCTGGGTCCAGGAAATATATTTAGTAGAGAGGAACAAGAGCAGGTTGTTAGGAAGATGATTTTTTTGTTATAGTTCATGGATCTCACCTCTCAAATGTAGTGACATCCCTGTCCCAGTCCCTAACTGGAGTGCATCTAATGGGACCTTGATTTGCCTTTTTTAATCAATGAGGAACACTCTCTGCCCTGCCTCTTGGCAGGACAGACAAAAATGCTCACATTGCAGTGGAGGAAGCATAGAAGGGCAGATCCAGACCTTGGCTCATGTTCTGGACCTCTTGCTCATCCCTGCTCCTGAACAGCTAGAGCTGGGTGGCAGCTGAGGACTTCTTCATGTATTTTTGGAAGAGAAGTCTCGTAGCTGTCTAGAAATCACACACTTGCCTTTCTGCCTGTCTGGGGCAAGAGCACATGATGCCAAAGTCACGAGCTGACCCTGGGTGACACTTGGGCATCTCTGGCTAGTATAGTAATAGAGCACAGGGTCATGGCAGGACCAATCATTTACTCACTAAAAAAAGGTTGGTTTGGACTAAAGGGGAATGTTTGCAAATGTCACCCCAAGTCAGCAGACAGTCACACCAGTGCTTCAGACATTAGGGGTAAATCTAAGTACAAAGAAGCCCTGGCTGGCTTCAGACTTCTTTCAGGGAAGTTCTTTAATTTTGCTGAGCAAACCAAATGACCAGAAACATTTGCTGACTGATCTAAAATGAACCCACTTGACCTTCTTGCTGATTTGATTAATAGGAGGAAGAATTTCGTATTTGTACAGTTTTAATAACAAGCCATCAAGGAGAAGCCATGAACTGTGGCTGAGCCATGTCAGGAGTCTCCTGGAGAAGGGAAAATTGTCCCAGCCTGACCTGCAGCAGCTGCAGCACCATGAGCTCAGTGGAGCTCTTCCGGATTCGCTGAGGTGCCTTCTCCCAGGCCCTGAATGTTGCAGTTGGAAGATACCCGTCATGGCTTAGGGGTGCTGCATTATCAAAAAAGTCCTCATTGCAGCAGGTTTTACAAGAAAAACCAGAATCAGCATGGGCCACTTGTAGTGGGGATAGAAAGAAGAAAGACTTGCAGCATTCTTTTACAAATAAAGTTATTTTTAAATGTTGAAATGTGTCTAAAATAAAAAGGCCACCCTGTAGAACTGGCCCAAGCCAACATGACAATAAAACAGGAATCTATCTGCCTTGTTTTACGGCCTCCTGCCCTCCACACCCAGCAAACAGAGCCCAGCACCAGAGGACCAACCTTGTGTCCGAAGAAGTCACAACTTGCAAGAGCAAATTTGGCAGAAGCTGCATCGCAGAGGGATGAGAAGCAGCTTGAAGCAGCTTGTTTCTTTTGGGAACTGGGAAGAAGGGAGGTTACTAAGTAAAAACTGCCGTGACTTTTATCCGTGCGTGTCTAAACCCAAACCTGACTTTACCCGAGGGCCAGAGCCTTCAGGTACTACAAGTAAGCAGCACACGCTGCCGATGGCTGTTGCTCCCCTCTGGTAAACACTTGTTTCATGCTTTAGCTGCACAAATGAGCCGGGCCGGGGTTTTCTGCGGGGCGGCGGTGTCAGCAGCGGTGTGTGCCGACAGCAGAGGGGGGTGTTGGGCCGCTTTTCCTGCGCCTCGGCCGAGCGGGGCCTCCGTGGCCTGGCCGCTCTCACCGCGGGCCCTCCGGAGGGCACCGGCTCCATGTGCCCGAGGGGTGCACGGAGCTATGGGGGTCTGCGAGGGCCCCCTCCTCATCTCCGGGTTCGGCTGGGAGAGGGGGTCTGGTCCTGACAGCTTCTGCTGATGCCTCAGGTTTGGGCTTTTATATTTTTCAGATTCTGTTCTGCTTTAGTGTGTAAGTCTGGGCTTCATATTAGGGGATAGTAAGCTCTCTTCACAGAGCAGGGAGACAAAACAATTCCTTCTCTAGCTGGGGACCCAAGGACAGCCAATCCAGATCTCAGGCCCAAGAGCATAAACAATGTGGACTGAAGAGAGAAAACACGGATGGGACTTCATGGTCTAAAGCTGCAATTGGACAATTAACTCCAATATGCTATAATGGACCAAAACTTATAAAAGGGAGAGATCCCGTAATGGGTCAGGCATTTTGTGGCCATTTTGGGTTGTGCTGCCCAAGGTGGATCTATTGCGGCCTCTTAATAAATCCCTACTTTATTCTTTAGCTCCATCTAGTCTCTGTTCTAGGTCAGCCTTCGCAAGGCACCACTGCGGCCCCTCGGCTGCTCCCACTCTGTGTCAGAGCAAAGCTCCTCCCTGGCAGTGCTCAGCAACACAACTCGCACTTGGAAAGTGGCCCCCATGAGCAGGGTGAGGGGTGGAAATTAATTCCCACCAGAGAACTGGAAGTGCTCAGCTCTGTGGGGGCCTTGGATCACAGCCTCTGATGGTCACAGGCCTGAGGTAAATTCATAGAACTGGAGAATGGTGTGGGTTGGAGGGAACCTTAAAGGTCACTTAGTTCCAAACTCCTGTCAGGGGCAGGGACACCTTTCACTAGACCTGAAAGCCCCATCCAACCTGGCCTTGAACGCTTCCAGGGAAGGGGCATCCACAGCTTCTCAGGGCAACCTGTGCCAGTACTTCACCAGCCTGTAAGCAAGAACTCCCTCCTAACACCTCATCTAAATCACTGCTCTTTTAGTTTACAACCATTTCCCCTTGTCCTATCCCAATCTGCCCATTTAAAAAGTCACTCTCCCTTTTTTTAAGTCCCCTTTAAGTACTTGAAGGTGCCCTAGGGTCTCTTTGGAGCCTTCGCTTCTCCAGGCTGAACAGCCCCAGCTCTCTCAGCCTGTCTTCATAGGAGAGGTGCCCCAGCCCTCTGAGCATCTTCCTGGCTTCCACTGGACTGTCTCTAAGAGGTCTATGTCTCTCTTCTGCTGGACCCCAGAGCTGGGCACAGAATTCCAGGTGGGGCTCGCAAGGGCAGAGTAGAGGGGCAGGATCCCCTCCCTCAACTTACTGACAGTGCTGCTTGTGATGCACCCATGAGAACCCCTAAGTCCTCGTTGGGGCTGCTCTCAAGGAGTTCTTCTCCCTGTCTCTACTCGTGTCTGGGATTGCCTCAACCCGGGTGCTGCAGATGGCCTCACTTTGAGCAGGTCCTGGAGCAGGACAGAGGGACAAAAGCCCCTCTCTGCTGCAGTGCTGTGCAGCCTGCCCAGTGCAGGCCAGTCCCCCTGAAACCATGGTGTATTCCATGGTTAAAGAAGGCCCTGCAGGGGAAAAGTACACCTTTTATAAATTGGCTGAGCTCCTGGGGACAAAAGGTATTCTATGAAGTTAAATATTAAAGCTACCCTGGATTATTCATTAAGCATCAATTATCACCATCACATTTACTGTCAGACGTTTCAACGCTGCTATTCTGCTCCAGGACGGAACATATTTTTAGGCTGGTTTCCGAAGGAAGGGTGTTCTTGGGGTCAGCTGTGCAGTGTGCTTGTCTGTCTGTCTGTCAGTCCTCACTGATTCGGGGAGGACATTTCAGCCAAAGTTTTTGGCAGGCTGGAAGCTCCACACACTGTGTTGCTGCAGATTAATTCTCCAGGGGGATGTGGGGAGCCCCCAGAGCCAGCCAGTGGTGAGGGTGCAGCTAGGGCAAGCACCTGATGGGTGCAAGAGAAGCTCCAGGCAGGGCAGCTTTGGTGCCAGCACCTGGGAGCTCAGCCATGGGACACAACACCATGGGAGACTTCAGCTTCCCTAACTCTGCTGCCCAATGAATAATTTGCACAAATACCTGCAAGCTATGAATTGGGTCCTTATTCCACATCCTTTCACTGCTGCCTCCCCTCCTTTGTGCTTTTATGGCATTACAAAGTTGGAACAAGCTTTGGTTTAACAATAAAGGCAGCCTCATCTGCAAAACAGGATGTTCCAAAATAAGATCTAATTTTCCTCTGCGCGAACCTAAGGCAAAAGTAAATTGATATCCACTCTAAAGGCAAACACAAACAAGGACTTATTATTTATCATTAAAACATCTTGAAAAGGCTCTAGAGCCCTAAAAGCAAAAGTTTCATGCTGTATAAAAGAGTTATGTTTCTGAGATGTATCAGTTCAATAATTAAAACAGCATCTATGAAATATAAATGTAAGATATTAATAAATTAAATTAAATTAAAGCCACTGAAAGCCAATTATCTTGTAAAAGATCTCTGATAGCTAAACTAATGAGATGTAGAAAGATTAATTTAGATCCCCATTTTGGGAGGTGATTATAAATTGCTATAATGCCACATTCAGTTACTAGGTTGTTATTGAAACCTGTGAAATACATTTGGAAAGGTTTTTAAATATTCAGGATGAAGTAGAAATTAGAAAGGAGTTAGAAATAATTAAAAAATTAGCTGCCTTGTCATATTGCAGCTTTAATCCTATTACCTCTTCTAGTTTACAAAGCTTCAGATGTTTCTCAAAGCATTGATCTGTGGGGACAGTGGGGTTTATGAGCAGGGATTTATGTGTTTTAATAACTGCTGAACTTCAGCTATTTCTCTGGTTTTGCTTATTTGAGGGATTGTGTCTGTGTAGGATTATTGTCCTTGCTGCCAGCACTGCCTGATGGATTTCTTTGGCCATGGGGACAGGTCAGGCCACCAGCCATGGTCCCATTGAGCCCCCAAAGGAAAAAGGAAAAGGAGCTTTCCTTGCAGCTCCTGGTGAAAACGCTGAGGAGCATCAGTGATGGTCTTTGAGGTCAGGGCGAAGCACAAGGCCTTTGTGCCTCTCTTTCTGTGGCTGTTGTAGCACAGCACAGAGCTCTGGAGGAATGCAGCAGGGTGATGGTGGCGCAATGCATGCCCATGACCCACAAACTATGCTAGAGGCTGGCCAGCCTTGTTTTGGTTGGGACCTGCCATGCAGGGAGCTCTTGGAGAGCTTTGTCTAGGGACTCAGGGACTCACCCCTCAGCACTCAGTTTTGCTTCCCCTGGTCCAAGGGGTGCCAAAAGGTCTCCAGCAGCATGTCTTGGCTGTATTTTTACAGAGCAGCGGGAGCATGGCAATCTCTCCCCGAGCCAGGAGGAAAGTTGCAGGTAGGGGAGGGCAGTGGGGCCTTGAAACCTCTGGCACTGGGTGATAGCTGTGAGCTACTCCCCCAGGGGCAGCTGCTGCATCAGCCAGCGGGGACACGGCCTTGGCGCTGGCAAACTGCACTCAGGGGCAGCAGGGAGGGCGAGGAGCAGCTCACTGTGCAAGGTGTGCACAGCTCTGCCTGCAGGGTCAGTCCCACATCCCCGGAGCTGGGGGCAGAGGAGCGGGGCCAGGGGAGCCCCAGGGCACCACGCAGACAGCCCCGGGTGGACTCCAGCAGAAGAGGAGGAGGCAGAATCCCACCAGCAGCAGCACCCTGGAGAGGCAGACAGAGGGGCTCCATCATCAGCACTGTGCTCCTGGGAGCTGAAGGACTTGTGCCAGGACATCCTGCAGCCATCCTCGGGCAGAGGAGGGGTGAGCATGCACTGGGGAAGGGCATAGCAGACAAGGGAGGGGGTGGGTTTGGTGCTGATAAGGGATTGGTTTTCCCTTTTATCTCCTTTTTCTCTAATAGTCTAGATAATATCACCCAGCACTGTAAGTGGATTGATTAACAGTCTTTGATCAGGCTGTTAGAACTCTGAAGTAGTCAGATTGATTCTCCCGGGTGAGGTGTGTTTCCCCAGCCCATGTAAAGGCACCAGCTGTGGTGCACAGAGCCGGCAGACAAGGCAGCAGTCCTCTGGGGAGCCCTTAGGGCATTTTTGTGACTAGCCCTTCTGAGAGAGCCTTTTTTTGGGTGCCATCCTGTGACAGTCAGAGACAACTAGCAACAAGGCTGCTCGGTGTTCACACAGCCTCAAGTGTCTTGCTGAAAGCACAGCACCCGGTTTTGGGGGCAACACAGACTAGCTGAAAATATTGAAGTGGGGAACCCAGCAGGTTTGAAAGCATTCCTCCCACCCAGGGAAGTGAAATGTTCAAGGGATGCCTCTAACCATCCTTGGACAGAGGAATGAAAGCTCTCTGCTTTGTCTGGGAGAAGAGATAAATTAGAAATCCCTGCTCAGGGGATTTCTTGGTCGAGAAAACCTTCTGGAGGGAAGAAGTACACTAGAAAAACAACAGAGGAGCAAGCCCAGGTTTGGGTGAGCTTCTGCCATCTTCTCTCAACCTGCTTGAGCTGTAGTTTGTAAACAGACCTTTCTGTAAAGTCTAAAATACCTTTAGAGAAGACAAAAATATGTCAGAGCTGGCAAATTGGGTTACTCAGTGGGGAACAAACCCCTGGGGTCCAAACTCTTGCAGAAGTATGCAGCAGGCTGACCTAGAGTTTGCCAGATTAAAAGAGATGACCAAGTGCAAACTCTTCTCCCAAAAATCCTTAAAATGTGCCGGAGCTTGGGCTGTGTGGTTAGTTGCCAAAAGCTTAGCTGAAGAAAAACAGGCAGCCCAGGTAGAAATTCAGAAGCTATGCGAGGAAAACAAGAAACTGAAAGAAGAAATAAAGGCTCAGCAGCTTAAACTAGAGGAGGGTATAACTCAAGAAAGGGCTGTGGCCATGGAAAAAGTGCGAACTGTTCTCCTGTATCAAGAGGTGTGTGAACAAAAAAAGGCCATTTTGAATGAAAATCAAGCATTGAAGGAAAAAGTAGCCATCAGTACAAAAGCTGTAGAGGAGGCACAGGGAACAATCCAATTACTGGTGCAAAAAATACAGACCCTAAAAGAGAGGGGCACAGACCACCGGGCCTGTGAGGTCAAGATAGAGAAGTTAAAAGGGGCACTGGAGGTGAAGCACGGGGCTGTCACAAAAACACCCCATCAGTGGGATGATGGGCGCTGGGATGGAAAGGAGTGGGTTCATCCGGATGGAAGCTCCTCCGCAGGGGAGTGCAAGCCTGCGAGCCCACAGTCAGTAGTTTTTGAGAGGCCAGAAAGGTTTAAAGCAAATCCTGTTTCGCTTACGTGCTGCGCTGCAGCGGCTGGGAAGCGGGAGCGGGGGCCAGCGGAGCAGGGCGGTGAGAGAAGCGGGCGGCCGCGGGCAGAGCAGGATCCCACCGAGGGGAGAACCACCGCCGGCCCAGCTCCTCGCCACTTCAGAGCCAGGGATACCCAGGGGGCGAGAGAGCAGTCGGCAGGGAGCGTCTGGGCAAGGGAGGGACCCGGGAGAGGACGGGGCAGCAGAACAAGGGAAAGCTCCAGGGTTGTGCGGGACCCAGAGGTGCTGCAGAGCGCTGCCCCTGCTGCTGCGAGCCCCCAGAGCCCCTTCCTGGGAAAAGGGAGGAAAGGGAGGTGGCAGGGCAAGAGACAGTGGCAGTGCAGCGCAGCCCCCCGGTTTGTGGTACAAAACGCCGTGGCCAGGAGGGAACTGAGCACCATACGAGTGGACATATGGAGGGAGCTTCGGAGGCAGGGGGAGGACATGGCCCGCTGGGATAACGCTCCCACCAGGGTTTTGTTGGATCGCCTGCTGGAGATCAGCGGGAGAAGAGAGGGAAGCGAGCCCGGGGCTCCTGCCCTCGCTGTCTTAGCCTAGGGCAGACAGTGCCCCTCTTCCCCGGGCTCGTGGTCGGACCAAAAGCGGACCCCGGGGGAAGGCTCCCGCACTGGGAGCGCTGGGAGGTGGGAAGCAGAGCCATCATCCATGGCACACAGAAAGCTGGGGCACCAGAGCGTGTCTGCTGCAAATTGAGAAGGCTCCTCTGTGGAGAGAAACGCAGGAGGAGTGAAGTGTTAGGGGGTTTGCGTTTGCTGGTTTTTAAAGGAGAAACACAGGTAAAAGTTGACTTTTCCAGCAGGAACAAGTCAGGGCTGCAGTAAAGCAGAGGCTGCTTGAGCTCTGCCACAGCCCCTGTGCTGCCCTGAGTCTGGGCAGGGGTATCAAATGCTGCTCAGCCCAAGTTAGCAGAAGCTGTTTTGGGAAAAAAGAAAGCTTTTAGGACTGGTAAAACGCTGGAGCTGTGATACCAGTTGGGCTGCAGCATTTGTGAGCAGGGACGTGCAGCACTAGGACTGGGAATGAGCTGTAGGTGTGAAGGGCTGTGCAAGAAAGGTTACAGGAATTCCAAGCATGATATAAACCCTGAGGGTGAAGCAAGGAGGAAAGAATAACATCTTCTTTCTGGGTCTTCTGTAGGCAATCCAAAAGGATTTGGACTTAGAAAAAGAATAAAAGCCCACCATTTTAAAAAATAATAATGCCTGTCTGTTGTCAGAGGCAAAGCAGAGAAATCAAGAGGTAAAAGCAGAGCAAATTCAAGAGGTACCAGCAAAATGAAGCAGCTCATGTTTAGCATTAGTCTTGTTAAATTCAGTAGTGAATTTATAAATTAATAAATTTATAGTAAATTCATAAGCGTGTCACATAGCATGTGGAAGTACTTGCAGCAAAGACATTTAGGAGGGGTATCAAAAAAAAAAAAAAAGGACAAAAGGATTGAAACAGAGGAATGTGAATTAATTGCTACCAATATTTAAAAAGTTACAAGCTGGAAAAGTAGCAGATTATGTATGTACCTATAAAGTTTTGAGGGGATGGCTATTAATGATAAAATATTCTAATTGACTTGGGACAGAATTCACTCTGAAAACAAAAAGCTAAATGTAGGATGTATGGTTTGCATTAACAGGAGCATTTTTTCCTTAGAGTTGGGAATAAGAGAAGTTAAAAAAAAAGGAGTAAAAAACACCTATCATGGTAAAGCATACACAATAATGTAATATTTTAAAATTAAAATATAAAGTTCATCTGTTACAGAGATACAATGGAACCAGCTGAAGCAATTATGATGGAGGATTGGTGAGCAACTGTTTAAAAGCGTAAGCTAATAAATTGTATAAAAATGTGGAAATGCAGTTTATTAGATCCTTAATATCATCAAAAGTTCTATGGGTGTATATGTTTTCTACCTTTTTTAACTGAGATAACTATTCATAACAGTCTTTGCTGTTTTGTCTTCCATAGGTAGCACAGAAGAATAAGTAACAGTCCCAAATTACAGATACTATTAATTGTATGATGCTTAGTGCTTGCTTTCTTGCTTTTATTTTGCTTTATTATCATACATGCATAGATGTGTGGAAAAATATAATCTCCTTTTTTCAGAACAGTTGCTATTACTGAAGCTCAAATAAGAGAAAAGAACTAACAAGCTGTGGTGACAAGGAAAAACTTGTCACCATTGATCCATTTTAAAGGGGCTGCCATTTCCAAATAAGAGAAATCTAGTTTCCCTTGATGAGTATGGACATACTTCCTGTTATTGATAGTGATCCTGACTGATAGAGCACCTGTATATGTGAAACAGGAAACACATAGCTGAAAAACATAACTATTTTTGAATACTGTGAGAAGCAAAGATGAACAAGTGAAGTGTACAAATTTTTGGTAGGGTGAGTTATATTTCAAAAATATATACACTTAGTGTAGCTTTGCACAGTTTTTAGTTTAATTTAGAGCGCCTATGTCTAAACAATGGTGCTGGGATAGGTAGAAAGCTGAAGGCCCCCAGTGGTGGGGATATCAAATCACTGCATACATGGATGATACATGTAGTGTGCTGATGAAAAATTCTATTTTGTTATGGAGGAGATGAGAAGGTGACTTTAGACACTGACAGCAGGAGGTTTCCTGAGAGGAGAGCTGCACAGTAGCCATGTCAAGCAGCCCAGCAAGGCGGAGTGCTCCCAGCTGCCTCTCTGCAGGGACACCAGCAAGCAAGAAGCACTTACACGTGCAAATTGCTTACAAAAAAGATAATCAGTTTAGAACTGGGTCTAGCCAGAGGTGAATATGAAATATACCCTTTGGTTTCCAGTGGGAATGTAATCACTTATATGGGATCCAGCTGTGTTTGTGTGTATCTCCAGAATCCAGAAATCACTTCTGCATGTCTAAGTTATCTGGTAATTCATGACTGTTTAATGTGACTTGAATTTAAATGTATGATTTCAATGACACAATATTTTTAGAAGTGACACTAAAATTGCTAGAAACTTTAACGGTGTACTGAACAAAGAAACTTTTGAACTATGTACATTTGGGCTGGGTTTTGACCAGTTGTTACAGATTACAGCATCTATCTGTAATTTTTGTAGTCTCACAGGCACCAAAGCAAGGTTTGCAGTACGTCACAAAAATGAGCAAGTTGCTCTTACTACAGCAGCAATAAAAGATCATACTAGGTGTAAATCCTTCCTTGTTGGCACTCCCATCACCTACTGAAATTTTTAACTAGGCTGTCAAGTCTAGAAGTGTAATCCTGGGAATCACAAGAATTCAGTCAATTGTGCAAACTATTCAACTGGCTATAAAATATTACAAAAACCAAGCAGCAGCCACGCACGAAAGTCAAGAGCTACAGGCCACCCTCAGACCCACACGAGGCAAGACCAGGTAGGAAAGAGCAAATGCCTTCAGGAAGATCAGCTGCTCGGTCCTGGTGAGGAGCCTTGAGCCACAGGAGGGTTTGCCATGTCCTTGCTGGACTCGTGTGTGACAGCCCATGCCCCTGGGGTGGCAGATGGGATCTGTTTGCCTGTAGCCCATGAAACACAGCCTGGCCACTGCCCGAAACAGGCCACAGGCTGTTTACTAACACTGCAAAACCGAGAGAGAGGTGTGTGAACCTTGCTTTGGTTGGGACATGCAGGGACCCAGCAGCCCCGGCGCTCTGAGCTCCCCCACAGGCAGCTGCTGCATCCACAGAAGAGCTGACCTTGGGGCAGGGAAACATCACTCACAGCAGCCAGGAGGGCCAGGAGCAGCTCTGCCAGGTGTGCACAGCTCTGCCTGCGTCAGTGCAATGTGCCCAGCTCTGAGGACCGAGGAGCACTGCAAGAGGAGCCTTAAAGACGGGGTAGAAGCAGCCCCAGGTGGACTCCAGCAGAGGAGGAGGCAGAATCACCATGACCATCCTCCCACCATTGTGCTGCTGCAGCAAAGGACTTGTTGGGCCCATGGCACCTGCAGCCAGGGGGACAGACAGCACGTCTGAAACTGGTACCCTGGAAAGCTGCAGCAGCTAAAGTGCTCTTCTGTGTTGGTTTTGACCCTTTCTCTCTAATACTCTAGGCAATATTGTTTATCATTTTTAGCATCACTGTAATTAACAAGTACTCTCTGAGCACACTGGTAAAACTTTTAAGTAGACAAACAATAAATTAAATGTCTTCTCATAGTAGCTGCGTTTCTCTAGCCAACATAAATGGCAAAAGTAGTGGTAAAACAACATTGGCTTCCATGAGAGAAGTATTTTCTAAGCCCAAATAATGATGGAGAGAAAAATGAGCATCCAAAGGTAACCTCAGGGAATTGGCTCTACTTAAGTGCCACTCTTCATTGTCTTTCCAGGCTACACCATCAAGCCCAGGCCTTCTTGGCCTTTCTCTGCAGTGCTGCCACTTGCTCAACAAATGATTAAATGATCTCTCTGCTCACAGTGCAGGTAATTCAGTGAAATGCCCAATTCCCAAAGCACAGCCTCAAAGATACTGAAAACATTCTGCACAAGCCCTTCTCTGACACTAGTAGCCCGTGTACAGAGCATCTCAGGTATTTTAGGATGTGTGCAATATTGTTCAAACACAGAGCAAGCTGCTGGCTCCTCCATCCCACCAGGGAATAACTGGAGTACAAATCTGGGTCAGGTCAGGAGAGCAGCATTGATTTACAAAAGCTATGGCAGAGAAACAGGTTCTGCTGCTGTGAGTGCTGTTTGCAGGGTGGATAGAAGGCTTACACTCCCTCAGAGGTGCTGTGTGAAAGACAAACAGTAGGGTACAAATTGTACACATCTGTCACACACACAGGGCCGCCAGACCACTCATGGCCAGTCTGGATTCTTTCTCCAGCACAGGAACTGGTTTGTCACAGAGGTTACACAGTGATTACAGCTTCAGGAGGCAGGGTGGAGGTTCAGTCAGGGAGCTGCTTACTCCTGCTAGAACTGCTACTTAACATTTCTACTTCCACAGTCCTCCAGAAGTTCCTCATGGCAATCAGCAGTGCAGGGACACAGCCCATTAAATGGAAACACAGAGCTGCTGGCAGCTGTGATTGGGGTTTATCCCCCAGGAGGATGGGTGAGACAGACTTCACACTGTGAGACACAGCTGCTGCACCACACATCTGACACTCGCCTGCAGAAATACTCTTAAACAAAATTCCTGACTCCCCACTGTGAGCCAGCTTAGTCCCTGCTGTTGCCACCAGCCCTCAGGAGAGTCACCCTGGAGCATTGCATGGTGCAGCCAGCCCAGCACTGAGAGCCACACCCCACCAGCCATGCCACAAACTGTTCCTGTCTGTCAGGCTACTAGTCAGACTCTTGTCTGTCAAGAAGGGGATCTGAAAGGATTTGCTTTACCTTGACATTGACTTTTACACATCTTCTCATTCAGGGTCTGCCACACAATTTTCATGAGCTCTGCATCAGTGGAGTTTCATCACAGGTTAATGAAGAGGTGACCCACCAGCCAAGGCTATGTACACTCCTTATGGAGGCAAGAGAATACACTATGGGGAAAAGGGAACCAGGAGATTTTAATCCAAAAAATTGCAAAACCAAGAAATTTCCTTCTCACAAGAGTATCTCCAAGCACTCCTGTACCAGGACAAGGAACCACAAACTGGCAAGGTCAGTATTTACAAAAGCAGCTAGTCTGAGAACAGCAAAACCTGATTTTCAGAGCAAGCAGGTACCCGTACATCTCACTTGTCTCTGTGCTCACTGCACCCCTGCAAACCTGTCCCTAGATTGCCCAAGTCAAGCACTGGAACAGCAGCACCCAGTTGGGGTGGCTGTGTGAGCACTGAGGCCAGCAGGCCTGGCACAGTCACACCTGTGTTCAGCAACCACAGGGATTCCCCATCCTCCTTCAAGGCTGCACATAAACCTCTCCTCCTTCTTCAGGGCACTGTGCAACCCTCAGACAGGGATCTCCTACCAACACTGCAGACCCTCAATTTCTTTTTAAGGGGGCTTTAAAACTCCTCCTAATTACAGCAGTCATCAGCAGTCATCATTTGTTGAATCATCCACATTCCTCTGTGTGCTGGGTTGCCTTCCTGGCCTCA
Organism: Emberiza elegans; assembly: GCA_024865655.1. Taxonomy (NCBI): domain Eukaryota; kingdom Metazoa; phylum Chordata; class Aves; order Passeriformes; family Fringillidae; genus Emberiza; species Emberiza elegans. The sequence continues at coordinate 273,566 of JALJVW010003617.1, forward strand.
GGACTTGGCTTTCTGACACATCTTAAAAGCCGCCCTGCACACCTGACCCTTAAAACATTAACTTTCTTCCTGTCTTCTTGCTCATTGTTTTAGATGGCCTTTGACTACATAATCTGAAATCATATTCCCCAAATTTCAAATCAATGTCAAAGCAACTGTTAAAAGAATGGTACAATTACAGCATTTTCTGTGAGGTCTGAAATGTAAACCATTTCAGTACCTTCTGCCTAATAACAGTGAACCACAATATTGTCCCCTAGGTCTGACATATAAATAATTTCAGTTCCTTATGCCTAATAACAATGAACTGGTGAAAGTGTCTAGAATAGGCAAAAAGATTATTTTTGCCTATTAGATTTTGCCCTAGATTAGATAGGGGAAAAAATGTTATTTACATGCTACAGTAATTCTTCTTTTCTTTGGCAAAAATGATAGAGAAAAATATTTTGCATAAAACTCAGCCTTTCCCTTTGCCTTGTTGTTCTTTCCTTTTTGATGTCTGAATAAAAAGGGAGTAAGGAAAGTTTACATTCATAGAAATAATGCTGTGAGATTCACAGAACAGCTTCTGCGTTGATTTTTCCCCAGCATCTCCCAGGCCTATTAGAGCACTTGAAGATATTCAAGGGAAAACACTGCAGAAATGTTTTTCTTTAATAGAAATCAGTTTGGCCATGCAAACAAGTGTGATGTGTCCAAGGGCAGGCTACCATAATACAGGCAGGCCTCTAACTGGCCTGTTTTGTATGTCACATCGCAAAGTTATTCCAAAATATTCCCTGTTACATCTCAGCCCTCTCAGATATCTCAAATGGCTCTCACAGAGAAGCAAGTTTGTCCTTCCTGGACATATGTTTGCATTTTTACAGGTAAAATATCAACTTGTTATTGAGCTCTCACATTTCCAGTCTCCAGATAGATGCATTCCTAGAACAAGGAGGAATACAGGGAGGATAGAAGTTAGCATAACACAGGACAAAGGCAAAATAGGAGCTGGTACACATCTGGAAAAACCCTCAGGTATGGCTCCTACAACTTCCTAGTCCCTGCAGAAGTAAGCAGTGGTGTTACTCCCCAGCTGCAGGTAATTCCTGGCAGGAGCACTGTTATTATTAAGAATCTTAGCAACAAGAGTCTCAACAGTTGTTCCACTTGCTAGGTCATCATCCAACATATCCCATAAACTCATCAGTCTGGCTGAAAAAGAGTAACATCAATACAAGCAGCAAAACTTGAGGCACTTGTTTGTTCTTCCTTCCCCCTCCTTAATCTGGTAATCCTCTTTTCCTCACCCTATTTTAGGCTATTTTTTGTGACTCCTTCAATGTCCTTCAATTCTGGTGGAAAAGTCTACTTTTAGCCCACACCACAGATGTTTCAAAGGCAGTGACTGACTCAAGTTAGTCTTGTGATGGAAACCATGCTGTAGCTTTACGTTGCCATGGCTTCTTTCGTTGACAAAATAATACTTTTGACAGACAACTTCTACATCTTTCACAGCCCTCTGATTTCACACAGGGTGGTGGCAACTTCAAAGACAGAAAGTGAAATGACCTTGTAGGGAAAAGGGGGTTTAGGGGAAAGCTGGTGGCAGCAGTGGCCATAGGCCTGAGCCTCTTCATTCCCAGGGCTGTATCACCTGCCATCCTTCTGAATCCACTTGATGCCAGTAGGATTTTTTAGCAACAAAATGTAGCCCAGTACTGGTAGCTGCTGATTCACTCAGGCAATCTGTGAGGCTGTGCTGGATGCAATGAAGCTTGACCAATATGTTTTCCTGTGGTCCTCAGCAGAGTTGCTGGTGGGGTGACACACAGAGCATCTCCCCACAGTGCAGTGTTTATGGTCTGCAAAGATCAGAGAATATGCTCAGCTGGGAGAAACCCACAGGGATCATCGAGTCCAGCTCCACACCCTGCCCAGGAACTCCCCAGGAATCATGTGCTCAGAGTGTTGTCCAAATGTTTCTTGAACTCTGGCAGGCTTGGTGCTGGATATCAGAACATAGCCACACTTCAATTCAGTGCTTCTGCATCTACAGTGAAGGTGTCAGCCTCCAGCTGTTAACTCCTGCTTGTTTCTCCTCTCCTCCTTTGGGAAAGGGATCCAGGGAGGCATCAGGGTTTGATGCTGCAGTGCAGCCCTCTGCAGAGCAGGAAGAAATGTCTAAATCAGATCCTGTCAGATGTAGGCGTTAAGCCACGTTCACCCTCTGTGCAGGCTGTACATCCCAACTTCTCCAGCCAGAAGCTGGCCCCTGATCTTCCTCTATGCTGCCCCATAAAATCTATTATTAAGGAAAAGGGGAGAAAGAGACAGAGAGATGTCATTAAAAAAAAAATCTGTCAAAACATACAAGCTACTGCTTCCCATACCAGCTACTGCTTCCTTCTACATTTTTCATCTCAGCCTCATTATGTCACCTGAACAATAGAAATTCTCACGGACTATTTTAAGGTGGCAGCTGCCTTGGAAGGCTCCAAGTCTGACATTCTCTGTGTGGAAGGAATCCTGAGGAAATAAAGTTGCTTCAGATTTCCTATAAATACTTCTTCAACCAACATGAGGTGAACAATGTCTGTTCCAAAGCTTGATGTTGCAGTAAACACTGGTGAAACACAGCTTTGGGAAGAACCTGAGCCAAGTTTTATTTCAGAAGGAACATACAAACTTGGGATCTCACCTGAGAACTTGAAGTGATGCAGACATGTTTCATCCTAAAGATTATAGCCAGATATCATATGTCCTTCAAGTCAGTAACAAACAGTGCTTCCCTTTCAAATCCCATAGATGTCTAGTTCAGCCAGATCAGGATGAGCTGGAATCGTAAATCACTTTAATCACAAATTGCAAAAGCAGCCTTCTTGGGAAGGTTGTCTGAAGTTATTCTATGAGGACAAATTCAAGTGTCTGCTAGCAGCTTTGACCAATCAGGAAAATAAAATAAGAATTTTTCAGGAAAAGCTTTTAAAGCCCAGGTACACTCCTCAGAGAAAGGCTCTGCTCTTTGGACAGGGGGTTCCAACCCTCTCAGCTAAAAGTTAGGCAGAGGAGATCTGGCAAAGGCCAAGAAAGCAGGCAGGACCATATCTCCAGGCCACAGTGATTCAGTGGAAGTCGAGCCCACACTACTTTTGCTCCCAGGTAATAAATAATTTGCAGGCTGCCAAGTTCTGCTTCAGGTTTCACTCCCCAACATTCCTAGATGTTGAAACTCCCACAGTCTCTCTTGTGCTGTCAGAAAATAGCTCTTCATTAAAATAGAGGGTTGCTAAGTTATGGCATATGGTGTATCCCCAGCCATTAATATTTCTGAAACACAGACCTTGATTGCTAGAATGTGCACATCCCACTGCAGAGCTGATGATGGGGGAAGTGACATGCAGATGCCCCCAGGAGGTGAGCTGGCACTGAGCTGGATTCATACCATGCCATGAGGGTCAGCTCCTGTGATGCTTTTGGAAGGGAGTGCAACAGCGTTTTGTTAACAGCAGAAATCTTTAAACAGCCCTGATGTGTGGAACACAGAGGCTTTGCAGAGAAGCTGGATTTATCCACACACACATGAAGCAAGGTGTGCAGTAGACATCTGACAGTGGCTGGCATTCCTCTCTGAGGTCTGGTCACAAAAAATATCAGAGAAGCACAAAACACCCCTCTGTAAAAAAATATATTGAAAGGAGTGTGCAAGGCAATCCACTGTCTATGGACACACAGTGCAGTGCCCAGCTGCAGCATTCTCTTTTGTTTCCTAGGCTGAGGGAGGGAAATAATGGTTTCTATTCAGGGGTCCCTGCCACTGCTCACTTCACCTCTGTGGAAATTAATTTTGTCACCTCTGTCACACCACACCAGCCGCAGCCAGGGCAGCTTGGGATTTCATTAAAGGTGAGCTGGGGATGGCTTCCAGATACAATCAAAGCAGCCTAGTCAGAAATACTGCATTCATCGAGGGAGCCATGGAAAGGGCCCTGCATTAATCTTAAAGACTTCCAGGATCAGTTTCAGAATAGAAAGGTGGAATGTCTGTAGAGAACCCTTTTTTGAGTCTCCAGCACTTTTTGCACCAATATTACCTAGAAAAAAAGGAGTCAATAAGAGCTCTGGACCCTACTTGATCTAACTAGAAATAACATGGATTTGGTCATGTAGAAAGAGTAGCCAAAGCCAAGAAAATAAAGTATGTGATGGGTTTGGTGAAGGTCAGAATGGGTGGGAAAACAGTGAGCATAAGATCTTCAAGAAAAAATAAAAAATATGGTAGTTTGAAAGGATGTCACAGTAAGAAGTGTTCAGCTTGTGACAAACAGATGGGGACAAAAGACAGAAGTAATGGTAGGGAAGAAATTAAAATGGCAGACCACCAAATTTGTTTATCTAAGAGGACATAAAAGGAATCCTTCTGAAAGGGGACTGAAAAAATACACCATTTCATTGCCTTTAAATTCAGCACCAGTCTAAGCCTTGCCACGAGGCACAACTGAGTTAATATTTGGAATTGTACTGCCTAAAAAACTGAAATAAATGATTTAGTGTTTTTAACACTATCTCATGCAGACAGGAAAATTTTCAACAGCAAAGTCACCCAACACTAAAGAACACTTGGAGATGTAAAAAAGGTATTCTTTAGGGAAGATGTCCTTAGAAGTATGCTTCAGGAGACTGGTAATCTCAGCACGTGTGCACAAGATCAAGTGAAACCAAAACCCACCAGGTACTATGATTTCATTTCTATTCCATGTAATTCCTCTCTGTAGATACATACATATTCATATCTACAGAGGAATATATAGATATATATTTCTAGTCATACCAAACCTGCAGGGAATTAGTAGCTCAAATAAAGCAAGCTGATGTCAAGAGTAAAAAAAAACTGTAAAGGAGAGAAGAATCAGGCCCAGAGTCTTTCAAACACTGATTATTTGGCAGCTAATCAGTGCTTGAAAAGGGCACTGAACTAAGGCATTTCTAAGGCAATACTGTGAACAATTTTACAGTGTTAAAAGATGGACAAAAGTATATGCCTCTGACAGATTTCATGAAACTGCCCATTGAAGACAAGAAAAAAACAGATGCATGTATGAATCCTGAAAGGACATCTCAAAGCACAGTAAATGAAGAAAAAACCATAGTTTTCCATTCCCTTTTCCAAACTGATGCACTTGTTGGCAGCTGGGCTCTCTTTTCAGTTGAGCTGAAGTGTCTGTGTAAAAAACAACTCCTGGAGGAGCTGCTTGGCACTTGCCAGCACACAGCTCTTTTCAGCTGGCTGTGATTTTGCTCACAAAGCATTACACAGTTGAAGTTTTCCCTGCTGGAGGTCTGCATCAGGATAAGCTATTATATTCTAAATCAGGTCCTCTAGAAACAGACATTTCTGAAAATCAGGCTCAGGGGATTTATATGATTCTGCCCTTTTAAAACAAGTTGTCCAATTACTTTGTTAAAAAGTTGTGACACAACATTTTGGAGCTGGGCTTTGAAATTTGGTAGTGTTGTCACTCCAGAAGACGCCTTTTGCCATTACCTGTGTGTTTGCAGGGGGTTGTGCAGTGTCCATGTCAGCTCCTGCGCCACCCTGGGTGCCAGCCCAGCCCCACTCAGCAGAGATGATGTTCCAGATTGCAAGGCAAGATGTATTCTATTATTTGCCATCTGTATGGCAGGTGTCTTTGTCAAGTAGGCAGTTTTTCCTTATCTCTTCCACAATCACTCTTCTGTCAGGAGGGGACATCTGCTGATAAGAGGCTATTGAATATCCCTGCATGGTTGATAAGAACTACAGCATCCCATTGGGAGATGTCTGCCCAGAGGGAGGAGCCAAGCATTCCTACCTGGATATAATCTGGAGATTCTGGAACACCAGCACGGCTTTCTCCATGGGATTCCCCAGAGGAACAGCAGCTGCCTCTTCTTCCACTGGATCATCAGAGGAAGAATACACCCTTCTCTACAGGATCTCTGCTCCAGCAGAACCACACCTGACACTCCAGGAGGACTGCAGCCACAATTCCAGTTGGACTGCCACCAACACCCTGACTCACAGGGTGTCAGGTTGTGTTCTGACTCTGTCAGTGGTGTTCCAGTGTACTGCATTGTTTATTTTATCTTTTTATTTTCTTCCCTATTAAAGAACTGTTATTTCCTGCTCCCATAATTTTTGTTGCCCAAGAGCCCCTTAATTTAAAATTTATAGCAATTTGGAGGGGGGGTTAATTTTCTCCATTTCAGGGGAGGCTCCTGCCTTCTTTAGCAGGCACCTGTCTTTCCAAACCAAGACAGATGAGCAGAGCCTTCTCCAGAGCTGTCTCTGCTGAGCATCAGTGCCAGCGGGGCATGAGCTGAGAACAGCAGGGTCACTTCACGTGTGCGTGTGTTCTTCACGCCCCCCTGGCAGCACACAGGGGCAGGGGTGAAACCCTGATTTCTGATGCAGTGCCCCTTTGCCGCACCCCCAGCAGCGAGCTGGCAGGGCCGTGTGTGCTGTTGGTGTGACAGCCCGGTGAGTCAGAGCGGCAAGAGCCCCTCCGTGTGCCCGGCTGGCCGTGCCACCAGCAGCGCTGTCACCGCCGGCGCGAGGAGGAGCCGGCACCGGGAGGAACAAGGTCACCGGCTGCACACCCAGCAGGGATGCAAGGAGCAGGGCAGGAGGGACACAGGGAGCCAGTGGCAGTGTGGGGAGGTGACAAGCGGTGAAAGCACAGACTGCAGGAAGAACAAAGCACACTGGGGTGCAGAGAACAGGGAGGGAAGGGATCAAAAAGGAGGAGACAGGTAAAGGAGCCAGAGAGGAGCATCATCTTCTCCAAGGCGCCTGGAGCTGATATCTAAGCATCAACACTGCCGGCAGGTAACAGCAAAACCTCTGGCAGAGCATTTTTCTCTGCCTTTGCTTTCCCCTCACTTCCTGTGGCAAGCATCCCCCACCTTCTCTTTCAACCTTTTGACATGAAAATACTAATGCTGCTGTAGTGAGTTTTATGGGGGAAATGGCTTTGTGTCTATTTTTAGGAATAACAATAGAATTTTATGTCCTAAATTTGCATTGGACTGAGTGTTAAAAGCTGTTGTTTTTCTGTGCCTCTGGTTTGTTTTTGCAGACAGCCAAATCTTCCAGAAGCCCTGAGCTTACCTGCAGCTTGATGGAGCAAATGAAGAAGGGTGAGATAGAAAGCTGCCTCCCACTGCTCCTCCCTGTGCCAGGAATGTGGCACATGAATCACGGTGCTGCTCTCTCCTTGACAGGGAGCATGCACGGAGCAGGAACCTTCCCAAGCTCAGGAGCCTGGAAGCAAGAGTCAGGCAGCTTGGATAGGAAATACAATGTAATTTTTGTCTTCCCCTTTCTTCCTATAAAGTCCTACATGGAGCAGGAAATTCACCAACTCCACACACCAGAAGGGGAAAAATACAAACCCCAACCAAAACAAAAAAACCACAAGTGCCTCAACCAAACCAGAACTAGCATACAAACTGAAAATAAAATTCCCAGTCCCATACTGAAACTTTACATCAATTCTAAAGCCTTCATCTCTCATCTGCTCAGTTTTCTTCATGAAAAAGCTTCCTCCAGCTACTGGTGAAGCAGCAGTCAGCCTTGGAGCTTAAGCAGTGATGATTACTGCACCAAAGGGGGTTTCCAGTTCAAGCCCCAGTCATGAAGAAGCCAGCAATTACAAACACTTAATCTCATTTTCTTTTAGTTTTGCACATCAGAAAGTTCATTTTCAAATTGCCTTTAGAAACAAAACTAATAAGAAGTCCAGCAGTCCAGAGTTAGCAATGGTGGGATGGAGCCTGAAGCTACAAGTTCAATGCATATCATATAAAAGGGTGACAATGGTGCCGTCCTTGCTCTTGTGGATCACTCTTGGCACTTTCATCCCCAAGCTGCACCTATGCAGGGACAGGATAACCATGTGCTACCCAATCCATTGGAAATCTGGCATTTTTCAAGTGTTCTACTTCTGTGACCTAAATCGTATCTCTTTGATGTACTTTTGGCTACAACAAGAAATCCCGCTGAGGAACTTCATCCCAAGAATGCACTCTCATGGAGTACATCACCAAGCTAATCCCTCCTCAGCAGGGAGACATGGAATAGGCAATCCATGAATCCCTCTGTACTGGTAGATGTACCCATTGTACTGTATAGTAAAGGATAGAAGTGACTGTCTAATATTGCCAGAAGGAGGCACTTCCCCAAGTCCTCAAGCTGCCCTAATTCTGCAGGGAAGGTGCAACAATCACTACAGACCAGACCAAAGGAAATAAAAATGGGCAGGATGGGGGAAAAGATCTGCTGGCCAAATACCAACAGGAGCATAACCACAGAGGCTCTCTCTGCACTCTGTCCATGAGATGTACCTGAGTTCTCACTACCAGAGCATCCCACCTTTTTGACCGTGCACATGTGCCAAAATCTACCCCTGAAATTTCATACTCACCATATACCTGTGCCTGGAATCTTAGTTTTCAAACTCTTCCAGGGACAGAGGATTGTTGTTTCTAAAGACAGCTGAAAGGCACCAGGCAGTTCTTCGGTTAAGCAGCCTTGTATGAGCCAGTCTGCTTTGTGTTCCCCTTGAAGAAAAGGGATCTTCCTTACTCCACTAACTACATCTATTGCAACATCTGCCATTGGTGTGCAAATAACCATGCAGTCTGCTGTAATCCAGTAAACTTACTGTTCCAAACACCTGTAAATGTTTACAACTGTCAAATCAAATGCTTACAAAAGGACAAAGCAAAATCCTGTATCTAAACATCCCTAAGTCCCAGAGAGAAACAGCACTGGATCTTGATGTCAGGCAAACACATCTCTCTCCTGGGCAGTCAAAATACAAGGTCTGAACATGCTTCTCTCTCCCATTTGCCCCTCATGCTTAGAAAATCCAAATTATTACCATAGTCTTTTGTTCTTTTTCCTGCTTTCACTTCTATACAAATTTAAGTTCCTGATAGCAATAAATGCTTCACCTAATGAGAACAGAAATAGAGCCCACTTCAAAGGACAAACACCTTCCAGCTGTCTTCATCCAAACACAATACAGAGCCTGTACCAAAGTTAGCCCTGGTGCTGCGCTTCCCACTCCTTTGTGCATCAGGGGACCTGAGATCCTCTGCAATGCCCAAGTGATTTCCACTTTCCCTGAACCCACACCAGGCAAAAAGAAAAGGCACAGGCTTACCTCTAGAATTTTTCCCACCTCTGCTGCTTCAGAGTGACCAGTTTAGGTGACATGAATCACACACACTCTTTCACCTGGGTTTCTCCTCCATATCCTAACTCCCATGCAGGGAGATTTTTGGCCATATCTTAGACAAGCTCTATGGTTTATTTTTGCAGGAACAAGTCAAGCAGGAACACAGCCATGCTTTCCAACTGAGCAGCACACAGAGCACTCTGTACCAAATTGTATTTCAGGTCCTCCAGAGGGAAATGCCATGTTTAAGAGGCACAGACTGCTGTCTCTTAGTCACCTCCTTTTTAAAAGGAGGACTTGAAATGCAAACTTAAACAAATCATACTTAAAATAACATCAGAAGAAAAGAGATGCAGCACAGCACTGGAAGTATCCTGTGAATGAGGTCTTCCTTCACATCACCTCTACTCAGAGTACAATGCTCAGTCAAGCATCATTCCCAAACAACCTCTGCCTAGACTTGGGGATGGGAGATGATAAAGGCACTAATATTCTGCCAGAAGGGCCTTTAAGTAAATGCAGCAGCAGCCTAGCAGCAGTTTTACTGAGCTCACAGAAATCCATTCAAGTAAGAGCAACACTATCAGTAAACAAAAGGCTGGAAGGCAAATGTGAGATTTCTTTCCTTACACTTCCCTACATGTACCAGAAATCCTTACAGGAGAGGTAGGGAAGGAAGTAACTATGAGACCAGGAAGAACTCCACAATTGCAGAAACCAGGCTCCTCAGCAGCTCTTGAAGGTCTTTGCCACACAACATGTAATGAGACAGCCAGGAGCTCACTTTCTTTGGCCATATTTCAGATTTTCTGCAAGAAAAAAGCTTGCACAGGAACTTTATCTACCAGGTCATACTACTCCTCATCACTCAAAGCAATCTTTTGAAGTTTTCGGGCAATTTTAACTCTGGGTTATGAAGAAAGGGGCCTCAAAATTGCTTAGTTCTTTTAAGTCCTGCAAAACCAGGATTGGAGAGCAATTCTTATCAGTGCCCCAAGCAAAATAAAAAGACAGAGGCACTTCATCCTTGTCAGGCATCAAGGAGTCTGCAAAGCCCTTGAGATCCACAGGAAAGCAAGCGTCACTGGATTTTTAAAATTTATTGTTGTTCTAAGTAAAGGCAGGCCAAGAAGGAAACACAATACACTATTTCTGGCTTTTGCAGAATGGTACTGCAGTATCACAGCTTGTGCTTCTTGTCTGAAATGGAGTTCATCAACCAGCTAGCCTCTTCCCAACCAATGCCAGAGCCTTCCCAGCCACTTCATCCTTGTACCCAGCAATTGTGTCCTCAACTGCAGCTTCACCTGTTCCTTACCTGCTCATCCATGATGATGTGCCAACTTTTTTTCCTAAAGCTCTGACCCAAATCTGCATAGACAAGCTTGCCCTGTAAGAATAAGGCTGTAGCAGTGACCACAACCAACCCCAGAGCCCCATGTAAGGCCACTTTTTCTAAGAGAGCCACAAGACATGTATGTAATTTCAAAAGTTCCTCTAACATCCCTGGAAAGCATAATTAAGATGCTTTTCCACTTCACAAAGACACCATCCAAACTTTTCCTCTTCCCAAACCTGTGTTCTGCTGAAACAGTAGCAAGGAAGTATTTCAGTTTTGAGTACACCCACAGGATGGGATCACAGCATTGGTGACATGAACTCTAATCCAGCCCATGTCCTGCAGATGTCACAGCACCACTGCTGGCCCAAGCTGCAGCCTAGGAGCACAGATTCTGAGGTCTCCAGGAAGGCAAGGAGCACTCTGTTGTGCACTGCAATTTCCTTGCTCCCTTCTTTACCTCAGGCCCCACCACATGCCAGGCAAAAGATCACTGTGGTGGCACATTTTCCTGTGCCAGTCGCTCGTCTGAGAATCCCAGGCTACTGCATGACTACAAAATTGCAGCTGGTGCCAAATAGCAATGTCTCCTCTGTCTCTAGATGTGCTGTAATCAATGGCCTTGTTCCCCACAGATAAGTTATCTGTGTTCACACACCAAGTGTCTCAAGGAGGAGCAGCCAAAATACAGCAGGCTCAACTCTCCCAGAGCCATCAGAAGTGACACAGGAGGGAACAGCATGTAAGCTAAAACAGCAAGCCAAAGTCTACTGCTTTAAAGCTGCATAGAACTTGCTTAAGTCTCATGGGATTTTGAAGAATTCAATTCACATGTATTTTTCAAATCAAAGGCTTTGTGAAAAGTAATTTTTAGCATCTCACACCAACATTCCATTGAAATGGTCTTAATGTAAGTTAGAATAAGAGCCCCAGACTCCATCACACCAGGAGAATAATCCTTTCATCTCAGTTCTTCAGCTTTAGAAGTTGATCAGCTGCTGGCAGGTTTCTGGCTAACATCTGAACACAAAGGAAAAAGTCACAGAAGTCCAGATATATAATACCAAATTCATTAATTCCCAAGCCATTTCAGAAGCCAAAACCTCAAGTTTCTTGCAGAAGGCGGATTTTTGCTTAGCTTGCTGTCTTTTCAAAGTCATGAAAAGACATTTGGCACCCAGAATTCCATAAAATGAGCCATTTTTTGTTCTCTCTTTAACAGGAGTAAATTGAAGGCTTTGAAGTGTCCAAGTGGTATGCATGAAGCTCTACTTGGCTCATTCCAAAATCAACAGAACTCTTTTACCACCTATACAGAAAGGGATGCTCATCAACAGCTTGTCACTGTGCTGCAGAAACTTAACACAAGGAATGAAAGATGGGTTATGTGATTTGGCTGACAGACTCCATGACAATAACTCTAAAAGCACAGCAAAGATCAGTTCAGGACAAAACATACTTTATTGTACTGTAATGTCAGAAGTACAAGAAAAGTACTGCAGAGAACCATGCTAATGGCGCTTCCAGGGCCTGTGAAGGACAGAAGTACAAGATAATGGGGTACTACTGTACTCAGTGCAAAAACTGATTCATTTGAGGCACAAGTACACTATTGTTTAAGCAGCTTGATTCAAGCACAGCTCTGGTATGTGATCTACTCTGTTTTCTTTCTATGTGACATTTCTAGAACAAAGCTACCTTTACATGAAAGAGGCAGTAGATTCAAGTCAGGGGTGTCCAACTTGCCGCTTGGCAACCAAAAAAAAAAATTAAGAAAAATACTCTGCATAGTCACCCTCCACATCTTAGTTTCAGATATGGAGCTGTGTCTAGAGAAGAAAAGTTACTCTGAAAGGTCAGAACCCAGATCCATTTGGCTGGGTGGGGTTCTCCCCACTTCCTACGTCTGTGGGTAACTTAATTCACATTGACCACAATTTATCCAATAAGAAAAAAAAACCACAACCAACTCATATCTTGGGTAAGAAATCATACATATCTAACATTCAAATAAATTTCAGCCCTTGAGATCCTAACTTATGGCTTAAGACACAATGAAATAGTTTGGGCACCCTTGAGTTAAGTTAATGAACAGCATTTTTCCTAAAAAAGGCAAGCAAGATCACTGTTTTAAACAGAGCTGACCTCTACAAGAACAAAGCAGGAATCCAAGTCACTAGTTACTACTAGGCTGACATGTACTGCTGCCCAGAAAGATAAAAACATAACATCACAATGAAAACGTTCAACAAAGTTGAAAGATAAAGGTTTCAACACCAGAAGCAGCATTTGAAAACAAGCTGTTTAAGTTAATCTTTTCAAGAGATGCAGATTGCATAACTCTACGCATGAACAAACATGCTGGCAATCTTCTCCTTTTACACAGCAGCTGTGTTTAACATAGGAAGTTCTGGGTTTAAAGAAAGCTACTTGAAGAAGAATTAAGATTTGCAATTGCCTGTCTAACTTAATGAGATTAGTAGAGAAATGAAAAAAAAATGACTACTGAAACAGTAGTTTCTCAGTGGATCCCTATCATTACAAACACAGCTGGATTTGTAAGCAATGCAAGACTAAACAGACAGCTATTACTTTATATTATTACTATGCTCATAAGTTACATCTGTTAAAGTTTAAAAAAGCCAAGCAGTTTCACCCTATTTCAAGGATAGTTTCCAATCAACACCAGTTTACATGGTGAATGGGACTTCACGAATAAACAAGGAATGGTGACATCTTTGGGTCAAGAATGACAAGAAATAATGGGCTCTGTGCTACCAATCAACCTCAACAAGAATATGGCACATGGGCCAGCCCAAGCTGTACCAACACTGAACCTTTAGCACTCAGCACAAATTCGGATCTCTTCACTTTAGCTAGCAAACCAGGTGAAAAGGCTGGGTAAAAAAAACCCAAAAACCTAACTAAAAACTTAAGCCAAAAGTTGGAATATACTTTAAAAAAAACATCTTTAGTTTTAAAATAACTTGATGCTGACATCAGTTTGTGCAAACTAAAAAAAAAAAACCCTCATTGAATTTCTCTTCAACAAAAGAAAAATCCTGCAAATATTTTCCTTTTAGCCCACTGTACCTTAAGATACAATCTCAAATCTAACAGATGTAAATGAAAGAGAAGAAGTTACAGCATCTGCACAACATTCTTTCTACAAACAGCTGCTGGAGGGAAAGTAAAATATAAAAGGAATAAAGAAAGTAAGGTTCCATCTGAAATATTCTCACAATCTTTCCCACTTTGTAGTCCATGAATCCGACTCTGATGCTAAGGTGACAGTGTATGTAAGCAGATTTTTTTGTTGATTTTATTACATTGGAGTTTCAATTGAAGAGAACCTGAGAAGAGACTGGGGCCTCTTCAGGAATTGTCGGATGGAACGTGCTCCTCGAAGCCCTCGCTCTCCCGGACCAAGGCTCGCTCCAGGATGACGCGGCCCTCCTTGTAGCGCTGGCTGTCCTCGGTGGCAAACTCATAGATCCAGCCCAGTTTGCTGTTGCAGTTCTTGCAGCTCACGTCCCGGACCATGTGGCGGCCGGTGAGCATGACCCGATCCTGAACTTCACTGTACTGCAGATTGACCACCTGGGACAAACACACAGGCACAGGGAATAACACAGAGGATTAGTCTGCCAGGGGAAACCTGCTAAATAACTCGTTAGAAGGGAAGAGCCTGTGGCACCACACACAACTGAGAACAGCAGTGTAAAAAATCTCCTTTGTGAGAGAGAGGGTAACACCTTAAAGATGTGCTTCACAGTGATGTAAAACCCTCACATTTTAACTGAGAGACATGGATTGCTATCACAAAATATGCAAAAGGGCTGTGTTCAACTCTGGGTGAGAAACTCCCAGTGAACAGCTTGTATATTTGTATTAAACCAGTTATAATGTATGTAACCCATTTCTAGCAATTGATGTGATGATCACCAAGTCCCAGAACTCAGAAACAAAATATTAAAAGAGGTACTTCCTTAAAAATGTGGTGGTGCCTTTGAAATAATTACCTAAGAAACAGCCAGGGTCAGTGGCTGAGAAGGTAGACCTGAAACATGCATATGAAACATGTATGCTGTATCAGCAGTTTAGATATACTTGCAACTTCTTTTGCAGCATCACCACAAAACCAGGATGTTTACTTCATTGAAAAGTTGATGTCAGAACTATACCCAAGCTGATTCTAAAAGATGGGACTGTACTGTTTTCTCAGCTTTGCGCCTGACTGGTTCAAATGTACAGCTTCTGACTGCAGAAATGGAAAACCTCAAACTGCTGCAATGAAACCCCGCTATTTAACATTAAAAAAAAAAAAATCTGAACTGAAAGCTACAGTGATGTAAAACCCTCACATTTTAACTGAGAGACATGGATTGCTATCACAAAATATGCAAAAGGGCTGTGTTCAACTCTGGGTGAGAAACTCCCAGTGAACAGCTTGTATATTTGTATTAAACCAGTTATAATGTATGTAACCCATTTCTAGCAATTGATGTGATGATCACCAAGTCCCAGAACTCAGAAACAAAATATTAAAAGAGGTACTTCCTTAAAAATGTGGTGGTGCCTTTGAAATAATTACCTAAGAAACAGCCAGGGTCAGTGGCTGAGAAGGTAGACCTGAAACATGCATATGAAACATGTATGCTGTATCAGCAGTTTAGATATACTTGCAACTTCTTTTGCAGCATCACCACAAAACCAGGATGTTTACTTCATTGAAAAGTTGATGTCAGAACTATACCCAAGCTGATTCTAAAAGATGGGACTGTACTGTTTTCTCAGCTTTGCGCCTGACTGGTTCAAATGTACAGCTTCTGACTGCAGAAATGGAAAACCTCAAACTGCTGCAATGAAACCCCGCTATTTAACATAAAAAAAAAAAATCTGAACTCCAGGATCCAGAGCTTATTAGATGAGGAAGAAATCTCTCAGTACTGATAAAATTCGGGATGCCAGAAGTCCCAGAGCAAAACACAGTTAAGACACTACTGATGCCTCTATCAACACTGCCCATGGACAAATGGCTTATAAGAAAAAACCAAAACTAAAACAAAACAAAAACAACAGCAACAAAAGAAAACAAACAAAAGACCAAAACTGAAACAAAACCAAGCATTATATGTTCGGGAACTTTGTGAGAAAGCAAAGGAGAATCACCATGTTTTCAATTAATCTAATGGACAAGTCTTTATGCAAGATTAATAAATAATCCTACAACTCACTCAAAAATTTTGACATCTGTATATTGATCTATTGAATCGAATCAATTCAAAACTCTTAAACTAAACCAGAGTGTTGCTGCCTGTAAAAAAGATTGTGATTGATTGTGGCAACTGAAGTTGCCAGACTGTTACATTAAATGCATTTCAGAAATTAAACAAAATATTATCTAGACTTTTTTTTTAACTGCATAAAAGTGAAAAAAAAACCTCTGGAACCCTTTGACAGACACCAGATACTCTCAGAGTGAATTTGAGGTTCATATTACTGAAGTTTCTGAAGTTGAAACTCCATCAATTTTGGCCTCAGGCCTCTACATACAGAGTCTTCTTTACAGTCTTTCAGTATTTCAGACAAGACTAATTTAGCTAAGTTTCTCATCAACAGTAAATGTCAAATTTGACTTCAAAGACCGGAAAAAAAAAGTTCAAATAGTAATTACACAACACTTTAGCCAAGAAGCTTTTTTGATCTCATGACAGATTCATATCCCACAAACTCATTTTTCAAAAGTAAACAGCAGTTCCTCCAACTTCTTACCAACCTTGTTAAAAAGAAAGGCCCTTCCTGTGGCCCCTGTAAAGCGAGTGGAGATGAGCTCGGAGCGGTTGGTCAGGATCGTGTCGCAGTTTGCGCAGGAGAACAGGCGAGTGCCACCAATGTGATCCAAAAAAATTCTTCCCATTTTTAAAACTTATCTAAGTTTCTACTCAAGACCTGAAAGCAAAAAGAAACATCATGTAAAAAAAGCACTTCAGCAAAAAAATTGAAACTCCCAAACATCCCATATATATGGCAGAATATTCCTCAAACCAATTCAGCTAATGATTACTCAAAATCATTCCTCTGTTGGTGAATTGCTGAACTTACAGTCTGCCTTCACCCTCTCACCAAGACAAGTTATTTCCCAAAGTGAGCATTTTACCAATAAGATTCCTTAAATACAAACTAATTACATTAAATGAGAAAAACAGAAACTGAAACCTTTAAAATACAATTCAGACTTCTGCAGACCCCTTACTGGCCCCTACAGTTCTTAAACTCAGAAGCTTCCACTTCTTTTAACACAATACTGAAATTCTATTTCAGTACATTCCCCACAACTCACTCATCTTAGTCAGCACTAAGAAATGAAGCACTGAGAATTACACTGAATCACCAAGACAATTATAGCTTAATTTTCCCAAGTCACCCCCACCTTTTATAATACATATTTATTATGTCACTTCCCCATAGCTTTGCACAATTTATGACACACAATCACACAACACAACCACTCAGAATGTTGGTATAGCACCCTGGTTGCTGTATTTGACTTGACACTTCTTTGTTTCATATACACACCAACATAACAAAGATTTGGATGCTATTTCACATAATAAACAATCCACCCAGTCTTTACACCAGACAGTTTTATATACAAATGCTTAAAGTTGTCTAATCCAAATATAAAATACTGTGTCATTTATCCAAGGTATTTCCAAAGCCTCATCACTAAAATACCTCAGCGATTCCAATGAAGAAAAAAAACAGAGCTAGAAAACTTTATAGGAGATGACCTGCAGTGCCTGATAAATCAGCGTCCTCACTGCTTGGGAAAATTAACGTGTCTCACCAACTTGACATGAACTAACACAAATTACTCAACGTTAACTAAGTGAGTAGGCACAGAATGTATAGCTGAAAACTTAAATCACGAAGGATGATGTAACATGACAAAGGAATTGAATTATGATGTTATTTCCCTTTCAACTGCAGAAGTTTTATGACTAAACTTCTGCAGTTAAACAGTTAAATGTACCTCCATTTATGCTTCAGATGTGGAATGAGAAAAATGTATTGTCTCTGCTTTTGTCATGCAGAGCAATGCAAAGTAAATCTGACACACTGCAATATTAGAATTGCGTGGGCTTTACTTTTCAGAGCAGGAGACTATGCCGTTCATAGAGAAGTCAATCAAATTCTGTGCTCATCTAATTGAATATTCAAACACCATTAAGAAGCACAAATACCTAATTTAAACTAATTTCAAGGTTTAGGGGATCAGTTTCCTAAAGTCTACTCTTAACATGCACAAAGCAAATGGACTAAAACTTGCACCTGCACACACAGAGCTTAACACCATTTTTACATCAAAAAATCAGAAGTCACTGACATAATGATTTTTTTTCAATTGCTTTATTTCACACTTTGTTTTCTTACAATGTGAGGCAACAAAAAGGGCTCCTAATATTGAACAGAGAGATATTATCTCAGGTTCCTTACCTCCAGATTTTTCAAATCACTATTAATCTTCTGTATCCCATCTGAAGGATACATAAAAATTAAAAGCAATGCCATGACTCTTCCTTTTAAAGGTGATATAATACCCATTTCTCTTCTTCAAAGGATAAATAAAACAGGTCTGAGTGTTAGAGGTGTGATTCCACTCAAAATACAGAAAGCATTTTCATTTATCTTTCTCTAAGCTGTATACCTTTCTAATATATGATATGCCTTTATCTTTCCCAGCAACCAAAGGCAAAAAAAAAATTAAAACATGAATAGTGACAAAATGAAGGAAAATCAACACACAATAAGTGTGAATAAACAAGTATCAGTAAAAGTCTCCAGCCAGAAGAAACCACAAATACAAGCAATTAAGGCAATTGTAACAGATATACCCATAAGGCACTTGGCCTAGGTCCATGTGCCATCCTTCCTAACTTTGGATAATGTTGTATTTGTGCTGATTGTATTGTGAATTCAAAACAATTAACTGATCGTAAGTTACAGTAATGTGGAATCAGCATCCAAAGGGGTATTTCTTTCAGAGTAAACACAATCCCCACCCTGTCAGTACTTTTAGAAGATAACATAACATAAATCCAATCCCATCCCTATCTCACCAAGAGCAACACACACACACAGAGCTTGGTGTCCAGAACAGATCCTTTACACAGACTGACCTGCACAGCATGACATTTTGAAAAATGCCCCTAAACACTTTAAATGCAAGCGCATCACCTGCCTAAAATAATAATTCATGTCAGTGTCCTCAGAAAAACAATAGCCCAGAGATGCTAAAAATGGAAATTAAATACTTCAGAAGGGAGCACAAGTGCAATTCTAACAAGCAAGCTAGAAGTCACAGCAACATACAAATGTATTACTTCTGGATATGGCATTATGGCATGGACTGAAGTCTTGAGTCCCAAAAATCTCAAAAGTTAAAATAAATACATAAATAAATATATTCAAAGACATAAGGCTGAAAAATTTGCCTACTAATACAAGGCCTAAAATCCTCACTTATTTATGTCACTTTAAAGAGCTGAAATAACCTAAACTCATAGTAGAATCTAACAAACCAACTGGTATCAGAAGATATTTTTTCAGAATATAGTGCATAAGAAAATCTATATTCTTGAAATAATACACATTTAAAAATAGTAGAAAATTAAATTCTACAGTCAGCACTGTAACACTCAAAACAATGTAGATTTTGTGTATGTTTTCTTAAGAAACTACTAAAATACTGTAAGGTTACCAGAGTGTCTAACTTTCAAAGTAACCTCTACACTTAACTACCACCTGGTAGACTTCAGTTAAAATATATAGCAGGCTACAGCTACCTCTGACCTCAGTTTTGATGAATTCAATGAATTTGTAAGGGCGTAGCTGAAGCACTATAAAACTAGACACCTTACATTAGTCTTTATGTTACTGCTCACAGTAGTAAAAAGTAGGAAAAAAATACAAAATTACTTCAAGTAATGCAGACTTAAAATGCCACACTTTATCATGGATTTCCTACAAAACCTAACATGGAAATTTTGCTTTTTCCTCTCCTGTAAAATAGAGAAACTGATTTCAACTTGAAACAATTTCACGCTCTCCCCTTCCTTTTTCTTTCCCCAAGCTAAAAACATAGCGTTCACTTATGAGGCCAAATCAGAAGGTACTTGCTGTGGATAAAGACTCCTTTCTCCTTATATAAGGATGCTGAATCCTGTAGGGTATACTTACTGCACACAGAAAAAAAAACAGAAGCACAACAGCACAAGGGGAAAGCAATTTTCCATTGCTCTCAGGCTCTTGCCCCTTACAAACATAAATGGTGTGTACAAAGTCACCCAAGTTAACGCTGCAGATTTCCTTCCCGATAGTTTCACTAGCAATGGGAAAGGTGCAGGCGTCTATTTATGCTCACACATGCATAAATGATCTGAAAAAGCCACTTACAGGCAGCTTTGATAGGCAGTGGGAGGGTTCTCTTAAATGAGGAGAAGCCAAGGAATTGTGAAACATAAAAACATTTCTAAAGCTTAAGATCCTCTAAACAGGAGGAGGAAAATAAAGTAAGTGCACTTGGCCATTCATCCACTATTTACACTTAAAAACACAGAAAATAACTTCCACTTGTCCAGAGAACCAGTCAGGTTCCCCAGTGCTACTTACAGGTCCAGAAAGTGACACTATCCCACCAATTCCATCATGCTACCAGCAGAATTTTCCGAAGTAGTGGACCAGGATCTTGATTATTCACAAAACCAAATGCTGAGGAAAGAACAGATTTTTTTTGGCCCATGACTTCACTTTTAAAATCAGCTAAGCATTCTTTACTGGGCATGTATCAGTGATGAAGTTCTAGTGCTCCTGCCTTCATGCAAATTACCAAACACAAGTGATTATATTAAATGAATGGCTGCACTGTAAGAAAGGCAGACTTATTTACTTAATGGGATATAAAGTATCTATTGCATATCCAATCTCTCCAGTTCCAAGAGAGGGGTACTTCATGAACTGAGAGATGATGACACTTCCATTATTCAGCACCCATACCACCTTCCTGAGAGGACCTTTCGGAGAGCAATCAATGAAAGGTCTTATTACCCAGCAGGTCAGGCTTGCTGACAGTGCATGATTTTGACAGTACATTATTCTGACAGCATAAACCTTGATACCACTTCTCAATCTCTGTGAAAGACTTCCTCCCTGCATGCTTCTCCCAGTGAGTGCACGGACAGACAGGAAACACAGGCACTGTGGCTGAATGCTATAATGTGTATTCCCAGAACTGTAGCTCCCAAACTCTCCAAACACTTTCAGTGTTGATTTCAGCAACACTGAGCAACGACCATATCAAAGGGCTGACATTCAACAGTTTAAATTTGACCACTATCTGCACACACACCCAAAATGACCTGAATTACCACCTGGTTGGTATTTGTATTACCTCATCTGCCTATCTTCACCATCAATAAAGAATGAAAAAGTAACACAAAGTATTATTTATTAACATGTTTAAAACTAACAGTCAGTGTGTTCTTGTCCTGGAATGCATCTCTTGAAGACACAGGACCGTCAGCACTTGGGAGAGCCAGCAAGCACTTTCTCTATACACACTGGACTGTGGATATTTCACAGGAGGAGCCTCAGAGTTGCTTCAGCACCATCTACTGCGTTCACATCTACAATAGAGAACAGCTGCTAGTTAAAGGACAAAAAACTGTGACCACCTCTCTTTCACCATTTAACTAACTAAAAACATTTTCCTTTGTGAGCAAATAAGCATACTCTACCCTCTGACAAAGAGTTATGCATTCCCCTAAGCACACTGAAACATTCTCAAGATGTACTTACCCTGGAATCAGGCTGAAACTTCATCATGGCCTCTCAGGAACTGGGCTTCAGCTTCCTCTTCTCATCTCAGAGACGGACAAAAGAGGAAAGAGAATTCTTAGCACAACTGCACAAGACCAAACGTTAAAGAATCATAAAGGAAAAACTAAAACTTGCTCCTTACCTTCCCAGGTTTCCCTGCTCACAGGTGGGGGCACATCCAAAAATACACACGTGGTCAGTCTCTTGGGAGGTCGGAGAGTCAATGTCCACCACCAACTCCTGCGACTGTCCGAGTAAACAAGGCCTGGCCTCTGCCTACATGCAGAATTGAAACCACCACATGTAGCCACATGTGGAGAGAAAATGAACTGGAGCAGCATACTGGGCTCTTTAGAGCCATCCAGCTACTGTATCAAACTGTGAAGGGAACTGAACACAGTGCAAAGACAGAAGAGGCTTTGGCAAAGCCCAGATGCAGGGCACAGCACCCACCAAGACCAGGCTGCCTTGCAGGATGAAAACACCCTTGTGCAAGTTGCAGCAGTGTAATTTTGTATTGCAGGGTGCAGTAGTATCATTTCCTATTGCAAACTGCATTTTTTCTTAAGTAAAGCGAGCACTAGGACACTGGCATTTGAATTTGTTTATGTCATATTGGTGCAGTGAAACACTAATCCAGGGTACTCTGTTTCACATTTACAGAGAGCAGAGGCACACAGAGATGGGTGCTTGTTTCTCATAGAGCCCCCCTATCTCAGCATCTCCCGCACAGTAACCTAAACCCTCACAATACTCTTGCTAGATACCATATAAAAGTATTACTTTACAAATGGTATCACCCTCAGATTAATTTTCTTTCCCACCACTACACACAAGCCCAAAACCAGCAATTAGACCTGTCTCCCCGCTTTTTTCCCTTCATTTTCCTCCTTTCCCCTTCCTAATTATTCCACTGTTTTTAAGAAAGATGTATTTCCTTGTTTTGTAATAAATTTACTCTTATGCTACTTCAGCAGTTGAGACAACTTTCATCTATGAATCCATTCTGCAACTTTCAGAAAGCTAAACTACACATTTTCTGTTTTCATTAGTTTTAGTGCTGAAATGATGCAAAACTTCATCCAAAGACATCACTGATTTAATGCATCATTAAAAATGAAATCCCATAAACAACCTTTTAAGAAATGGTGTAAAGACAACCATCATCCAAACCAGCGACATCCAGCTGGCAGAAAGGGTGCTAATACACTAAGTGCATCTCACCAAGAGATTTTTATATTAACTAGAAAGGTCCTAAATGTAGGTAAAAGCTCCAAAATTAGAGATCCCCTGGCTAACAAACATCCACGGTGTACAGTCATTTCATCTACACATTTAACAAGTAATTTTTAACTTAAATCTTGCTTAAGGGAATTACGTATTTCAGTGAGAGCTGAGCAAGCCAAGATTTCAACACAGGTCAAATGTTGGTAAACAAACATGAACCAATGACCTGACTTGGACAATGCCCCTTCAAGCTTGTGATGATTACCATGTTAAATACAGATATATAAAAATGCGTACAGCTCTCAGGGGGTGACAAGTAACAAATACAGCTTGTTCTTGTTGTCTTCTCTGGTGGGCTTTGAGATGCAGTTTCATTTGTCCTCACACACTTGGCAACCACACTTGAAACTCACTCGTCATTATTAAAACCTATATATAAACAATAAGCTCTGCATCTCTAAGTAATTCTGTAACTACGGAAGTGAAAGCAGCAGATGACAGAAGCCTCCACACAGTACTTCTGAAGACTACTTTAGAAAAATTGAGCAGCACTTAAAAACTGACAGTTTTGTTTGTCACACACTGGACTTGAATTCAGCCATCCAGAAAGAGGCTCTATATAAAATATACATAGGATTATATATAGAGCAGTTACATATAATATATATTTATAGCAGTTACATACAGTCACGTGAGGGAATGTTTACAACTGGGGAGCAAGTTCCCTTGCTTTCAGTCATAAACATTAGTTGAGATAATGGTTAATCCAGAGCCATTAGTTGCTGACATCAAGAGTTGTTCCGTGATACCACTTTCGAAAGAGCCCTGCCCTGTTTCTCTCTCATAAGACCGTGTGTACTTGCTTTGTTATGCCCTCAATCTAACCCTAAACACGTGTTTATTGTTTAAAGAAACCAAAGACAAATAATTTATTAAATTCTACGGCGGTATCAGTCCAAAACACGGCCTTTTTTCTTAAATAAACACGCTGGATTAATCTAATCTATATCTGCTTGCGGAGGACAGCTGAGGGCTGTGCACAGAGTAACAAATGAAGCAGACAGACAACAGTCTTGTTTTTGCTTTGACTTAGAACCTTTCCAAAAGCGCCGGCAGAATATTTCAGCTCTCTGGGAATCCATACTTCCACGGGGAAAACCCCAACCCGAGCGCCGGCAGCCGAACGCGCCCCGCTGCTAAGCGAGCCGCCAGCACCTCCACAAAGCAAACAAGCACCGGGGCCGGCCCGGTGACAGCTCCCGGCGGGAGGCACCTGTGCGAGGGGGGACACGGGGCTGCTCCGCCGGCCAGCGCTCAGCAGCGAGCGGCACCTCCGCCCGGGGAGAGGGGCGATGCGTCAGGCGCCGCCGCCCCCCGTGCCACAGGGCAGGGCGGTTCAACCCCCGCGGAACCTCCGCGGCCGGGCCCGGGGGCGGCGCTTGCGGGGGCGCCGGTGCCCATCTCGATCCCGATGCCCATCCCGGTGCCGGCGCCGCGCACACACAAAGCCGCGCGCGCGCGGGGGTGGGCCCCGGCCCGGCCCGGCCCGCGCGCCGTCACGGGGGCGCGCGCAGCCAACCGGGGCCGGCCCGGCTCGTCCCGTCCCCCCCCCTCACCCCCCCCCGCCGCCGCCGGGCGCTGCCGGGAGCGCAGGAGCCCTGACAACAAACAGCAGGAAACAGCTGACGGGGAGGCACCGCCGCCGCCTCCGCCGCACCGAGGGGCCGTGCCCGGGGCCCACCGCCGCCCCCATCCCCGAGCCGCCCCCGCTCCCGCACCGGGCCCGAGCACGGCCCCGCGCCCACCCGCCCGGGGCTCCGCACAAGAACCGGCCCGAAAAGTTGCCCAGTGCCGGGCCGGGGGAGGAAGTTGTGTCGGCGGCGACGGGGAGGGGGTGCTCGGTGCCGGCCCCCGCCGGGAAGGCTGGGCGGCGCTGGGAGACGCTGACGGAGAAGGGGACGCGGTGGGGAAGGCCGGTGCTTTGTGGCGGCGCCGGGTAACGCACCGGGTCAGGCAGGGCCGACCACTGCCCCTTTCCGCGCCCGTCGCCGTACCGGAGCTGCTCGCCCGGGGCTCTGCCACGGCCCGAACAGACACAACGCCGCGGCATGGCGGTCGCCACCTCCCTCCCCAGCCGCCCTGGCCTCCCCTGATAGCGCGGGGCAAGCGCGGCCCCCGCCCGGTTACCTGGCTGCGGGGAGCGGCGGCGGCGGCGGCGGCGGCTCTGTGCCCGGTGTCTCCCCCGCCCTCCACGGCCCCGGCGCTCCGGATCGGCCGCGCGGCTCCGCCCCGCCGTGGCCCCGCCCCGCCTGTCAATCAGCGCGGCGAGGCCCCGCCCCGGTCCCGCCCCCTCGCTGCCGCGGAGGCCCCGCCCCTGCCGCCTCGCGCTCCGCCCCGCCCCGGGTCGCCTCACGGCCGCGCCCGGCGGGGCACGCCGGGTCACGGAATGACAGAATTACAGGATGGCAGAATTACAGAGTCATAGAATTACGGAATCACAGAATCATCGAATCATCAAGGCTGGAAGAGACCTTTAATGTCATCTAGTCTGATCGTCCACCTAGCGCTAGCACAGTAACCCCTAAATCACTACACCACAGCCCCCAGCACAATGTCCAGAAGCCTCTTGAGCACCTTCAGGGATGGTGACCTCCCTCGACAACCTATTGCAATGCCTCACCACCCTAACAATGACAATTTTTCCTGTCTAATCTGAATGTTCTCTGTCTCAGTTTAAGGCCCTTTTCTCTGGTCCTGTCACTGCAGACAGGTCAGACAAGATGGGACCCACCTCCCTACAGCACCCTCCCTGTTGCAGAGCCATGGGCTCTCCTCCACACTGAACAACCCCAGCTCCCTCAGCCATTGCTCACAAGATGTGTTTTCTAGACCCTTCACGAGCCTTGTTGCCCTTTGCTGGCCCCACTTCAGCGCCTCAATGTCCTTTTTAAAGTGAGAGGCTCAGAGCCGAGCACAGTGCTGCCAGCAGTGCTGAGGGCAGGGCCAGGGCAGTGCTCAGTGCTGCAGCCCAGCTGCGGGGGGATGGGGGCAGGGCCAGAGCTGGAGATGGAGATGGAGCTGGAGCCACCAGGCCTGGAGCCGGTGCCAGAGCCAAAGCTGAAGCCTTGTGGCAGCTCTCAGCCCTTCCCCACCTGCCAAGCTCCATTTCCCAGGCACCTGTCAGACGCTGCCCTGAGCCTGGTGCCTTCCACTCCCCCTCTACCAGCCTCCCAGACCCCCTTGCTTCCCTCACAGCCTGGCAGAAATTCCCAGTCCTAGGGGAGCTGAATGCCAGAGCCACCCAGCACCTCCCTGCACCCCTAGAGCACATTGCCATGGGCCTGGCTGGGAGGAAGGGGACTCCTGTCTCCAGGCACTTGCATTCTCAGGGATTTGGCCTACCCTGCCTGTGAGCCTCACCACACTATGGGGCCCTGTGAGGGCTGGAGGTGTAGAAAGGCACAGGGATGGCCTTTGGTGACATCCCCCCCTCAGGGAAGCTGTGACTCATGCTGCTTGCACTTTCAGGCCATTCACATTGAAATCTTTGTGGGATACCTTAAACACTGCCCACTGTGGAGATGAAACATCAGAGGAGAATGAGGTGAAGTGTGGCCCTTCTTAGCATTTGTTTGCAAGAGCTATCAGTTCTCTGCCAGTTTTAAGTGCTTACAGACTGCCTCCTTGGCATTTAGTGGTCTTGGACAAAATACAATGAAAAAAGTCCTTTTGAGTTGTTAATTATGAATAAGAGATGCAAAGAGGTGTTGTTTTCCTTCTATGGGGCAAGCCATGCCATTTTAAGGATGTCTTTTCTGGAGAAAGTATTTTCATTCCTGGGTCTATCCATGTGGTATCACCAGAGGAGCTGCAGTAATGGCAGGAAGGAATGAGTCAGCAAGATTCTTTTGTCATTTCACACAGAGGCAGAGGGGCATCTCTCTGTGAATATACAGCACACAAAACCTGCTTACACACCCAGCTGTTCTTCAGCCTGTCTTTTGCATAGATTCTTTTATAAAAGAAATTATGAGGTAGAAGAGAACACAACAACCTGTGTGAGGGTAGACAGTCAGTGACAGATCAACATCAATGTGCTAAGGGCTGCTGTTTGCTTTGGACAGACCTCCAGAAAATCAGATCTCTTCAGTATGGTCAGCTCTGGCCTGATTCTGAGCAGAGCTGAGCATCGACATTTCTCACTGCCCTCTCATCAGCCTCTCCTTAGATCGTGGAAGGGGGGTGAAGGGTGTTAGAGCAGTCCATCAGACACAATCACCTCTTACGTAACTGCACAGGCACAGCACAAGTACTGAGAATTTTAGAAGGAAGCCATAAAGCCGTGCCTGGGGTCCCATTTACCACCAACAAATGGAGTAAATAACTGATCCAACGTGCCCCCTTTGTTAACAGGCTGACCTGATCTGATGCTGGTCCTCACTGGGTAACCACAAGCTGTGTTCCTGGTGGATCTACTGCATCTCGTCACAGGAGCTATACAAAAGTCCATGTCTTACTCATCTCTGCACAGCCCCTGTGGAGATCACTGTAAACAAAGCCAAAGCAGAGCAGAAAAGGAGTCAAAGCAGTGGTGCTTTAGTCAGCTCTGGTGACTGGGTCTTTTCTGGGGCCCTGTGAGCTCACTGCTCAGCTCTGCTGCTGAGGCACCTGCATATCCCAGGGCAAGCTGTTTTTCCTGCCTCATTTTCCCTCTATTCAAGGGGCAGAGTGATGCTCCCTGCCTTACTGGCAGGTTGCAGGTTTGCTTAAGTACCCTTCTCCAGGCTGGGCATACGGAGGGGTTGTATGTCTGAATATTGCAATTATCACAATAATATTACCATGAAAACAAAGCAAAGCCCAAACCTATGAATAGAATTAAATTCTCAGCAATAAGAAGGGTAGCTGTACCAATCAGAGACAAACCAAATTGACCATGAGACAAGCAGAGAATGGATTAGCCTGTGCTTGACAGATGGTGCCAGGGACTGATGTTTTTATTTCCCTTGCAGAGGAGCTTAGAGCAAGGGGGGGTAGGGGAGGGTGAGGTAGGGCACGTTTAATAGAACAAAGCAGCAGGCTGTAGCAGCTCTGCTCAAAAACGCTAAAAATACCAAAAGCAATTTCCAATTAGCTTGTAAGGGACATGCTACGTGTCAGCTACAGGGTGAAAAACAGGATCAGCAGTATTGTACCACATGGCACTTTTAATTTTCAAAGCAGCCTGAAAACATTAATTAATTCTCCTCTGACACAGGGAAATGCAGTGCAGTCAGCAGTTTGCTCCTTTACTTCTTATGCCAGGTTTTGGGAAGACCCTGGGCCTTTTCCACAGCTGATTCATATCACAATAGCTCAAATTACTCTGGAGGAGCCAGTCTTCTCTGCAGCACTGCTGAGCAAAAAAGGCTATGTTATATCTGGAACTTCATGAACCAGAGAAAGGGGAGATGCCCACACCCAACAGCCTTAGTAAGACCCACCTTTAATATTTACCCCATCTAAAGCCATTTCTCAGTGCTGTGAGCAACTCTATAGAAAGCATTTCAGAGATAATTGGCTAACTGAGGAACTAATCACAATCTCAGACAGAACTGTGTGGTGAAACTCAACTTCCAACATATTAATCTAATTAAAACCCATGGCAAAACTTCAGTGGAATTCAGCAGGACCTGGGTACATCCCACTGAATGAGTGTCAGGGCTTGGGGGCTGCTTGTGCATATCTTCTCCCTTTAAAAAGAAAAACTTACACCTCAGTAGTTTTTGTTCCTGCTCCTTCTCCAGAACCACTAATAATCTTTTGGTACACTTGTGGATTCCTGTGTGGCAAAGTTAAGCCTACCAAACTGGGCATGCCTGAGGCGGGACAGTGATGCAGTGGGACTTTCCATTGCTGTTCCTTCCGTGCCCAGGATTTCTGTCAGAGAGGAGGCAGCTGAAATACAGAGCCAGGCTTACAGGCTGTGATCTCTCTGGGAGACAGCGTGACTCCTCACTGCCCCCTCTGTGCCTTCTCAGCTTTGCCTCGCATCAAAGGCTGGGTTCATCCCACAAGCTGGTCTTGTTATTTGGCAGTGGCTACTGATAGCCTGTGTTTTTCAGAGGAGATGGTACAGCCTGCAGCTTCATTCTCATAAGGTAAGCCTACTGACACAAAAAAAATAATTGTCTTTCATCTGATATCACGAGCAGACAATTACTGCTTTTGGCTCACCTGAAAGCTGACACAGGAACAAGTCCTACTTACAGACACTTTTTCAGATGGTTGCATGTTTTGCCAGGGGAAATTATTTCTACAGTTAATCTCAACATCAAAAGATGAAGGTCAGTGATGAAGCAGTCCCTCCAAACCCTCTCCATAAGGACAGCTGGTCTCATTACCCTGTCACCATACCTAGTAGCTGTTGGCCAGATTTTAAAAGGTGTTTAAATGTAAAACTCCCAAAGACCCATAGGAACCATATCAGAGGAAGTACTTAATGCCTGAAGAGGGAGTTTGAATTTCCATGCCATTATTAAGACATCAGGAACGGAGCCAGTAAGCAGGCCTGGTGCCAGGGAATGCAGAACGGTGTCCTGCAGAAAGCAGGAGCCATGGCTGTGCACAGGGCAGTTCAGGGAGGCCAGCAGGCAGACACAGAGACCCTGCAGCCAGGCACTGTTGCAGAGAGCCTCATTGCCATGCCCTAGCAAAGAAAGCAAAGTTGCTCAGTAGGATGGATGGTGACACAAACAAATCACAGTGGGGCAAGGATCTTGCAGGGTTTTTCATTGTTGAGCCTTTTCATTTTGGTCCTCCACAGTGAAGGACAGTTACTGAAATAAGGAGAACTTTCAGGATTAAGTCTGCAAGTCCTGTCTCCCAAATCCTGTTCAGTGGCAATGCTCTGCAAGATCATATATGTTATCACTTTCCTTTGGGGGAGATTTTGTCAGGTGTCCAACTCAGGATGACAGCCATCTGATTATGCCACTTCCTCCACTCAAAGGCTTTGGTGGAGGAAGCACATGGTTTGATGCACATGTGTTTGAGTGGAGAGAAGATGACATGGGGCCCCACTGACCCAGCTGATGCAATGAGCCAGCTGCCAACTCCCCTGTATTTTATAGGGGGTGATTTCAGGGGAGCTTTTATCCTCAGCTGAGAAGGTAAAGCTGAAGCCATTCCCTTGGCACAGAAAAGCATCACAACAGCTGTCTACCAGG
The DNA here is from genome assembly GCA_024865655.1 of Emberiza elegans. Classification (NCBI taxonomy): domain Eukaryota; kingdom Metazoa; phylum Chordata; class Aves; order Passeriformes; family Fringillidae; genus Emberiza; species Emberiza elegans. The sequence goes on from JALJVW010003617.1 coordinate 303,427, forward strand.
AGATAAACATTTCGGGGGAGAGCAGCTACTCCAGCGCACGTGGACTTCATCAGACAGTCTGGGCTGTCCCTATTGTTTGTGAGCACTGGGTGAGAACAAAGACAGATTGGGCTAGAAAGGGCCCCATGCAGAGATATTCAGAGCCTGTACAGAACAGGACACTTTAATGTCTGCACTGGATTGCTGCAGGTTTTTATATAATCAGAGGAATCTACTAACTTGGGAATATATAAATGTACACACACCTGAGGCCCAGATGAATTCCCATAACTGTTTCATTTTTGGTTGCACTTAACAAGAGATGAAACTCTTGGTTTGTTACAATTGTCACATCACAGACAGGAGAGTGAGAAGAAATCTTTGTTGTATTGTCAGTCTTTTCCATTCGCTGTTCCTGGAGCTCTGGGTGGAGTTTCCCAGCCTCAGTCAACATAGCATTTCCTCAAAGGTCTTGACGCTGATTCAGTATTGCTTTCAGTCTTCTAACAGTACCACCCCCTGCTTAGGAGGCACACTTCTGAGTGTCAAAGGTGAGCCTGTGTAAAGGAACACAGCCAGCCCTACTCTAGGCTTACTACTTTCTTTTGTTCACAGATATCTACCCAAAGACATTTATCAAAGATGCTAAATTCAGAGGAAGCAGAGTGAAAAAGGCAAGCAGAGCCTGGGGGAAGAAACAGGTGGCCCACATGAAAAGGGGAGAAAGGACATGCAAGGGAAGGGGACAGGACCTGGAAATCTACCCAGTAAAGAGCTTCATGCATACCACTGAAATGGTGGGGTCGAGACATGTTTTGTGATCCTTTTGACACCCTAATAATCCTTGGTCATTGTCAAACAGTCAAACAGTGAAGGTACAATGTAATGCTCGCCAGAAGGAGAGCTCAGCAGATGTGTGTCTGTGTTAACACCAATCTCCGGGATGGAGAAACCTTGAGGAGGGAGACCTCACACTGGTTCCTGTCCGGCAGGCACGCCATGTGGGTGGCAGCACTCCCTGCAGGGACAGTGTGTTTCAGCAAGTGAAGCTGTGGGAGGAGCCCGCACCTGAGGAAACAGAAAACGCCCAGCTCCCCTTCTGCATGTGCTTCAGAGGGGGTTGTCCCTCGGAGCACAGCTGCACAGCTGAGTAAACACCAGTGCTTGCCTCTGGGGCAGCCTAAGAGAGGTGATCCATGGTTTATTCCAGGGCATTCCTGAAACCTCCACAGAAGTGAGAAAGGATTTCTTTCCTTCCCAGGCACAATAGTAACAAAAAGGAGGAAGCTCTCTGCAGACCCTGCATCAGAACACACAGTATCACACACACAAAGATTTCCAAGTAGTCTGCTAAGCTGAGTAAGCAATGTAGTTCTTGCTGCAGAGATAAAAATTAGGAGTACAAGAGAGTAGAAGTAAATGATCTGAAGCCCCTTGTCCTGCCAGAGGGGGACTGGCAGGGTTAGGCCAGGAGCACAAGGAAAAGAGTCTTCCATTTGTTTGCTTTCCAGGCTCCATTTGGATGAGAGCCCAAAGGAAAGGTGCTCGAGGGTTTTCATGTGGCCAGTTGCTTATATGGTGAGTAATGTAATTATTCAGCACATGTGACAGGCCTTGCACAGGGCAGGCTCTGAGTTACACTAGCAAGGGACTTTTAGTAAAGGCAGCCTGAGTCACTCATAAGCCAGTCAAACAGGTGATAACAAGAAGAATAAGAATTACTACAGATTTCAGCTCAGGTGGGCTCACAAAACTGTAGGACAGGATCATGTAATAAACCCACAATATGCCTGATTCAGTTTTGTTGTTTCACTGGGACTCCACATGCAGATTGTTCACATTTGACAGAGATGAGCAAGGTCCCTTCCTGGGTTTGCAGGATGTGACATGGGGGGGATATTTGCCTTCACACATGACTGTGCATCAACAAGTGCAACACAGGCAGGCAACAGGGCATCAGCAGTGCAGGGAGCTGCGCTGCAGCAGTCACCACTTGACATGGGACCTGTACACTCCATCACGGGATGGAGGGCATGGCTGGCTATGTCCTTGAAGAAGTCTTTAGGGGAAGAGATTGACACTCCATGCATTCTGAGGGGACAGAAAGCAGGAACAAAGCAGAAAAGCACTCCAGTAACTTGCCAATAAAGCATGGAAGAGTATTTTATCATACTGTTATTTCATCATTATTAGTCAAGCTTCTAGGAATCTGCTAATGTGACAGCTATTTATTATTATTACAGTGTTCAGACTGATTTCCAAAAGGCATCATGTAGGTGCCTGACTCCCATTCATTTCAGAGAGACTTAGGCAGTAGGGACTTCGCTCATAGTGCAGCCTCAGCCTGGAGTGTGGGAGGCTGCATGGGGGGATCACCCTTTCATGAGCCTCTAAACAGCAACAAACAAATGGACTTTCACAGGTACCCTGTTAAAATCTAGAGCAATCAAGTTTGGAAAGACTTGTTAGCCTGAACTAATTAACCACTCAGCCCTTGAAAGCCTCATGGTAGAAAACAACCTCCAGAGCACTTGCCAGGGCACAGCAATGGCCTGATGTTCCAAGACGGCAGCACCTGGAGGCAGAGCCAGCACAGGCAGGGCTCTCAGGGGTGGCACATGGCACAAGTGCTAAACACAGCCACTGGTGAGGCCAGTCAGTGCAATTAAGGTCTTTGAGTGCCCTCACAGCCATGACTTTATTTTAGAGGTTAAATGGCACAAGGAAGTGGATCACAGGAACAGATTCATTTGAATTCCTTGCAGGACAGCACTTAGGTTGGAATTTCCTAATTCTGATTTTTCAAAAACTCAGCTATTATCATTTAGTGTGACTTTTCTCCATGGAAATGTACTGACTGACCTCAGTCTGGTGGAATCTCAGGTTCAAATCTGATCAGTTAGCAAGAGAAACACTGATCTCATTCCAATCCCTTGCAGATTTTTGCCCAAGAAAATCATGCAGACGCTTGGCAGCTTCTAACTCACTTTGGGAAGATCCAATTTTAGATAGTTGAGAACAAACTAATTCAAGAAGAAGCACATCACAAGGACTGGGATGCTTTTAAACTTGATACTCAATTGACCTGCGTTTTCCTCTTTTCCTGTCTCCCAGTATCAATTCAGCAGTGATCTCACAGAGCCCTTCCATGCTCCTCCCTGGACAGATAAAACGTGGTAGTCAAACCAGCTGGGCATTTTGGCTTTGTCTGGGGGTTGGGGTTTTTTCCCTCCCTTGCTACCTTAATCTGAGAAGCAACCTCAGATGCTCACAGAATGCAGACAGTGTAACTGCCTGTGGGCAGAGGGAGCTGGTTTCTCTCAGGTCAAGTCACCAGCAAATGTGTTTCTGTTTGGAATACTTGTTGTGGGTAGCTCCCAAAGGAATAGACCAATGCAGTACTACTTCCCCCAAAACAGTGAGCAAACGAGGTAAATCCAGTGACACACATGAAAAAATAGGAGCTGATTAAACACAAGGAACAGCTCAGAACTAAGGGCAGGAAAGCAAAATGACAGAGCCAAGAAATGGATTAAGGAAATAAATCGGTCTAATCAGCTTGAAACACCAGGAAAAGCTTTTTTTTCCCTGGCAAATTCACTTGAGCAACGGATCAGTAACTGAGAGCTGAACCATGTGTCAGGCAGGTGAGTTTTCTGTGGTGGTTAATTATCCCCGGGTTCTGAAGGCGCTGTTAGTGGCTATTGATAGCGTGTGACACATCACTCCTGCCCACATCCCTAACTTCGGGGACAGCGATGCACACGCGAGCCACGTTAGGCTGCCACACAGCCCTCCGCGGGCAGCCCACGTAGCGGCGTCTTTGCTGGCTCACTGTCACTAATCCTTGTCGCTTTCTGCTGCAAAAGGAGCGCGCTGGCTCTCGGGGCAGGGGGTGGGTGTCCGTGTGCGGTGAGTCACTGTGTGGCCCTCCCCGCCCTTTCCCGATGCGCAAACACAATCGGGACACAAGAGATGATTGCTAAATGATCGATTTGAGTTAATCAAGACTTCATTAATCGCGGGTTTTTATCTTGGGTGACCTAGGAGATTTTCTTTTGTGCAGCATAGTCTACAATTGACTCATCGCACCTGAGGGCAGATGATACTTAGCCCTGTCCTAGCTATTGAATTACTGCTCTGCAGTTGTTTGTTTAATGTGTTCCCCGGTTCTTTGGCCCAAACCCACAATCTGATCGTTCATTTGCATGTAGGCAGGGGCAAGCTCCAGCTCGGAGTCAGCTGTTCAACACAACAGTCGAAATAGTGCATTGACAAAGCTGAGAAACATAAAGTAAATTGGAACCCAGAGATATTTTGTCTTGTCACCACTGCTTAAAGTAAGCAAACTGAGTAAACAGTGAGCTGAAATAACTGTGCGTGGAAACCGCTTGAAAATAGCCCGAGGTGCTTTGTTAAGGTAGGAGACCACCTTACAAATGAGACCTTTTATGCATATCAAACTGCAATATCCTAACTCAATGGGTTTTTTGCCTTAAGCAAATCAGCATTTAGGACTTTTCTGACAGTCTGTTTGTCCTTGCTGTGCATGGATTGATTCACCATTGCTTTGCTTTTTGTGGAGTCATTTAAGCTTGGGCTAAGTTATGTGATCCCTCCTCTCTGGGAGAGTGTTGTAGAATTATAAATACTCAACATGAGACAGGACGGTTTATAAATCAATTTTTGGCTCATGACACCAGCTCTCAAACTGAGAGCCACAGCATCGAGGAATTTTTTCCTACCAGCTGAGCAGCATTTAACTTTCCAACTAACACTGGTGTTTTTCCTCCTTTCTAGAAATCAGCCTATGTCAAGTGGAAAGGCAAATATAGGGAATAATTTCCTGACATTGCTCTCCTGGTAGTTTTCTGTATAACTGTTGGAGCTGTAGCAAGACTGAGCTGTGGCTTGGGAGGGAAGAAGAGGCCACCTGTGCTATGGTGAACAGGAGAGGAGGTCTCCACATGGCACTCAAATGAGTCTATGCCAAGAAAAAGGCTGCCAAAATGCAAGGACTTTGCTGTTAGTCCTATGAGCAAATCACCTTTAGTGCTCTGTCTGATGGTGGAAACACATCTCAACTGTTTTTTTTCTATACAAACTCATGTATTAAAGTAGAAGGGACGTAAAGGAATTGGCTACATCCAGGCAAAGAAGTCAAGCATAAACAGCCCTTCAAAGCACAGAAGCAGCATGCACAGAGATGTGGTGAATACCTGCAGGTTCCTTTTCCTGTGCCCTGTTCTCTCTGTGACTGCAGGCTCTGGGGACCTACCCTACACACACTGCATGCTGCCTTGCACTCTCTAAGGCATCAAGGAATAAATAAAAGGAAATAAATTCCAAGCTTTGTTCACAGACATTTTCCACATCTTCCCTATTTTAAGCCTTGCTCCTGCCCTCTGGGGCTCTAAGTGGGACCTGGGAGCTGAAAGGGAAACATACCAGGTTGAGGTTGTGAATACTCCTGGATGTAGCCTTTGGAGCAGTTTGGATGCTTGAGAGAAAGGGGTTAATCTGTTCCCAGCTGGGAGCAGTCTGCAGGCAGGGATTTTCAAGGCAGTAGGGGCTGTACCAGATGTGAGGGCAGTGATTAACTCACCGCCTGGATCACTGAGGAGCTGTGCATAATTGGCACCTTATTTTAGCAGCTTTTAGGATCCAGTCTATAATTAAGAGTTTAGATTAAATTCACCCTGATTTGAAAGAGAGAAGCTGAGAAAACAGGGATTGTCTGGGACCATAATAGCCTGGGTTTTATCCCTTCTTGAAGGAGAGGGAAGAAGAGCTTTAGGAATCCAGCCATTTCTGTCACAGAGTTACTCTGATTTTGTTAGAGTCAAACAGAAGCTTTTACTACTGAAGACAGTGTGAATTCTCATAAGTGCTTATTTTTAAAAGGAATGATTCATAGATATTTATTTTTATTTAAAGATGAATTGTTTTCTGGGGGATTTAAATCTTTCTTGACAGTGTTTGTAACTTGACACACACATGCCACAAAGCAGGGCTGTCACATAGCAATTGGAGGATAATGCTGAGGAGAAACTGGCTATTCTCCTTGGGCTGTCTGGATGGGAAGGAGCTGCAGACAGTGAACAAACAGAGCCACGTGAAATGCTGCTAGAAGCAACCTCGAGAGGTCACCTCTGTTGCTAGGCAGGATTTGCTAACACAAGCAAGGGATGGAAAATTAACCTCAGAAAATAATTTCAGCTTTAATAATTCAGGCTGGTACTGACACTTAGGAATGGATTTGATCTTTAGATGCAGATTTTTATAGTGAATGTAACCTTCCCCTTTATTTTTTTTTCCTATTCCAGTTCACTTTGACTGGGAAATGATTCTCAGCCCAAGCTCATGATTGATTTTGTCTGGAGTTGACATCTCTCCTGGTGGCCCCCATCATGATCCCACCAGTGGAACTAAACCACCTGGAAAATTTGGGCCAGGAGCCTTGTGTGGAGAGCCCTCTTGGGGGGGACAGCACTTTAAAATTAACTGGCAGAAACCATTGCTGGGGAATGACTGCCAGTTCCATCTGAGGGGAGCAATCCCAGCTGCAGGCTGTAATTCCTGTTACCTGTACAGTGGAAAAATCTCCCAGCATTAGCCCTTTTTTCCTCTCAGAGGAGCTAAAAATATGCTCTTTGAAAACAGAGTAATACTGGTTTGAAATGGGAGAGGGAAGAAGCAGAGATATCTGGGAACTGTGTGGAGGGCACGCTGACAAATTTCCAAAGTGTTTTCAGGGACAGCAGTTCACAGAGAGTATTGGGTTCTGAAAATCATTGTCATCTGTCCCAGAACTAATTATGTGAGTGGATTAGTCACTGCTGGCTTTGGCAGGGCTTTTCATTTGATTTCCAAAGAGAGCCTGCAATCTTCAGTCCTATCTCACCTGCTTGTGGCACACTGGCCAAGGAAACGTCCATGAGGACAACACAGCACTTGTCTGGGCAAGGGACAGGAAGAATATTGAGTGGCATTTTCAGAGGCAAAAGGAGAGCTCTGTTCATGTTAGCCTTGGACTGTTTGATTTAGTTTAGTTATTTTTTTAAATTATTATTATTCTGTACAGTGAAAAGCTCCTGGGATCAAGTTAAAAGGTGAAACTATGGACTTTCTTGGAAAAAAGTACAAAACACATCCAGCTTCTTGAGTTATAGAGTCCTGATATCAAACCAAGGCGGCTTGCTTGGGCTAATGAAGTGGATCCTATACTGCCAGCTCAGCCCTTCCTGCTGCAGAGCAGGACTGGTGCCTGCCCAGCAGGAAAACAAGGGGCTGCCAACTTGAGCCAGCTCAAGGGCTGCACCAAGGCCAGCTGAGCTGTCTCACCAGCCAGGCAGCCTGGGCAGTGGGGTTTGGGAACCTCCTCAGTCATGCTGGGGAAAATCATCTCAACTCAAGGCTCACCTTCTGGTAAGAAGCTTGAAGCAGCAGCAGCAGCAGCCATATCTGAGGGAGAGGGCTTGGAGTCTGGGAGTTTCTGATCATAAAGCCTGGGAAACCTTGAAGAAATCTTGCACTCAGATATGAATGTGGTGGCTCTTCTTCACACTTCCAGCAGATGTTTATCCAAATGCCACCAACTGCTGTTTGCAAAGGGATTAAAGGGTGCAGGAGTCACTGAGGTATCTCTTACCTAGATCTGGGTTTAGCCATTTCAAGTGTAATTGCAGTTTCCACCTTAAACTGCTCTTGGTTACCTACTTACTTTTTCATGCTTCCACTTTTCTGAAGATTCTCCAAATGTGATGAAAAACACTGGCACATTTAATCAGGGTTGATTCCCTGAAGAAAGCACTGGGAAACAGCATTTAGAGACAAGAGCTGAGCATGCTGCATTTGCCAACCATATGCTGGGATATTTTCTTTCTTACTGGGCTCCACTAGTAGCTTGTATTTACAGGCATAGAATTGGAAACAACACAGATTGGGAGTAAGCAGCATTCAAAAATCATGTTGAGATTTAGCATCCTTTATTTCAGAGAAGGAAGCACAAGGAAGGAAAAAACAGAAATGAGGTAAGGGCAGATCACACCAGAGGCTGCTGGGTAAACCACAGTTCTCACTGGCACCCCAGAAGAGAGGAGTTAAAAGGCATGATTTGAAGGAGGGTAATTTGCAGATGTTTATAGGGAAGATGAAATTATGATGGCTGTTAAAAGGAAGCACCCCATGGAACTGGCTGGCGACAAATCCCACCATCAAGTGACTTCTGATGAATAATATAGGCCAGGGTTGTGCCAAATTTGCATTGCTTCTACATGCACAGAGGAGAGAGAGAATGAACCAAGCTGCCTTATCCCTTCAGCAGGTCACAGGACTGCTCCTGTTCTGATGAAGCTCTCACTGCTCCCCACGGGTTCCTCAGCCCCTCTGAGCCCATGAAACTTGCTCTGTCCCAGCCTGCAGGGCAGCTGTGCAGGGGACAGGGAGGGCTATGAACAGGACAAGTACATGTGTAAGTCACTGCAGGGATGAGGCAGCCAGGACAGTGCTTACAGTGAACCAGAAAAGCAGCTGTTTTGAAGGACCCTCTTAAGACCTGAATTCCATGGTGTAACACAAGTTGTGCAGAAATGCACAGCTCCTAAACCTGGTTTTTTTTTGAAAGGGAGGCCCATCAACTGGCTCCAAAATGTACTCCCTGCTTGCCTTGACTCCCTCTCTTTTCCAGCATCTACCACCTGCAGAAAGACCTTTCACCCCTTTCCTCTCCCAAGAACTCACTTCACCTTACAAGCTGCTGTGCACTGGAGACTCTCTCTGCATACAGTCCTTTGTCTTACTGACCAACAAGCTCTGCTCCAAAGGCTGGATTCTGTTGGTGAATCTCCATGGGACTGACAGGAGCCAGCACACTGAGGGAAGCCCAAGCTGCTTTGGGTCAATGAGATATTAATTTAGATTCTTCTCTCTAAGATATTTTGCTGCCATAGCTAGGAGTGGTGGGTATGGCAATATTCCATAGGGCTTCCATGGCTTTGTAGCCAGGAGAGACAAGAGGCTGTAGCAAAAGCAGTTGCTGTGCACATGTGAGGCTGCATTTGTCATTCTAAACCAAGAAGGACATTTTAACCTGGCTTTCTAAAGAAACAAAGCTTATGCTTTCATGCTGCTTTTCCATCTGTTTCCCCTCTGATTGTTCCTCAGCAAATCTGGACCCCATTGGCCAGTGTCAGCCAAATCTGACCATGGAACAGTGTGCACTTCCCTCTGCAGAGAGACGGGTGGCTTGGTGCAGGAGAAGGCAGGGATAACCCCTCTCTTTCATTGGGAAAGACCAGAGCCAACAGGACTGGAGTGCCAGCTTGGCCTGGCAGCCCTTGCTTGGCTCTGCCTCCACCACAGCTTGTGCCCAACCACGCAGGCTGGGTAAGACCCTGGCTACCTCTGCCAGTAACTATGCCTGGTGGGGAGAGTTTCCTCCCTGACCATTGTGCTAATCAGCTTAACCCTGCAAGATGACATCTGATAAACTTGGGCTGTCTAAGAAAATATCTCATAGTTGTTTTGTTTTTGTGTGATTCAAAGTACCCTGATAGGAGATGATCTATTATTAAAATCCTAATTTTCTTAAGAATTTGTATTTTTGACCTGACACTATTTTGAGGAAACCCTTTGAGGGATGTCTTTTTGCAGAGCAATCACAAGTGTTACTGTAAACACATGCCCCTATCAGTCCCTCTGTCTGACCTCACACCATCAGATAAGCAGGCTTAGCCTTCACATGTCTGTAGGGATTACTTTATAACTGTCCATAGCAGTGACTGGGATAAAGTGATATTTTCTGCAAATACAGTTTAGCCTTTAGGAAGTCACTGCTTACTCATGTGTTAACCTCAGCTCTGAGCAGGTGACCAAAGGCAGGCAAACTGCAGCTTGCCTGTGCTATAAATAAAGAGGAGCCTGCAGCTACAGCTGCCTGTACTCTGCTGCAGGTAAATATTTGTCCATGGAAGTTCAGGGAGGGCAGCTTGCATTTAAATGGATGACCACAAATCCCCACAGGAGACTGCAAGAAGAATGATTTGGTGGCATCAGATGCCACAAGGTATTAAAACTCCTAGGAAAAAAAAATAGTTCAGTTCATTATCTCAGTGACAGGTTGTTGACACAGAAAAGCAGTATTCGATACCAGAGACTCAAATAATAAAGAATCAGAAGCCAGCTCAGGAGATCTACCTCTTAGGCTAAGACAGGAGCAAGTACTTCAGGATCATCCTAAGCATATTTTAAATATCTCAAATGACAAAGATTCCACAGTCTTCCTAGTTAAACATAACATTTGTGATATATTTTCTTTCTAATGGGTATTCCATTCTCATTCTCTGAGCTGCATCCTCCCTGAAGTATATTCTGCCTCTGACTTTGATTACAACTGTCCAAGATTTCAGGAGCTGTTTTCCTATGTACCAGTGACTTTCCTGGGTTGAAAATTTGACGGTATCAATAATTTTGAATATCCTACTTTCCCAATACATTCAGGATGCGGATCACTCCTGATTCCAGCTTTGTAAAAAGCTGATTTCTGACATGCTAATGAAAAGCTACGGAGCAGAGAGGCTACAATGCAGGACAGCTTGAGAGAACTGCCCTTCCCAACTCCTTGCAACACCCCTGGAGTTTTGTGTAGCCACAGCAGGTTGACTGATCTACTCTTCATCCCTACATGTCTCTGCTCCTTTGTGTTCCTGTGTGTGGTGATGAAAACCAGTGCAAAGGGTGTGCAGAGCCCCAGCCAGGGTAGAAACATCAGGGCCCATTGAAAAGGCCACTCAGCAGAACAGCCTGTTGGGGCACATTTGACAGAGAGTGGGGCCACTTGGCTGAGACACTGCAAAAGCAGAGAGGGCAGAGAGCAGAGGAAGGGAAAAGGAGTCACCACACCACCCCAGCACCATCATCACCCCCTGCCACAGCTTTGCCAAACTCCTCTGTCAGCAGCACCAACCCCAAATTTCTTACCTTTGCCCCTTAAAGGCCTTTAGTGGCCTCTTTTCAGGCAGGTCAAGTGTCTCCATTTAGCAAAGCACAACACTCTCATTGATAAGGTGTTTTTTCCACACTGCACCACGGCAGCAAAGGAGTCTCTCTGTTTAAATGGCATGACATCACCTTCAAGGTCATCCTACAAATTCCTTCCTAAAATTGTTTGTCACAAGCTCTGTGGAAAACACAGTGAGAATGAGACTGATGGCATGCATTGAATACACTGCCAAGCACAGATCTCTGCTCTGACTCATGACTTTGAGCAAGAGAGCTTCTCTGTTGTGTTATATCTCACATTGGGCTTGGTTGCTGGCACATGGGCCACCTTTCTCTTTTATCTTTGCACAATGGGCACCCCACTACAAAGCTGGAGCCCTGAGCTCAGGCACAGTTAATAAGCAAGCTGGTCACAGCAAAATGGAGAATGAGTAACAGTCCTTTTAAGCTCAGAACAGTCTCAAAGCTTTGTTAATACAATTTCAGTATTATTCTTTATGAAACAATCCTGTTTAACCAAGATGACCAGACTTTTCCCCTCTCTAATTTTAATGTGGTTTTATAAAATGGATACATTTGACATGTCATCTGGAAACATTAACCAGGGAGGTTAAGAGGTGAGGCTCTTGGGTTTAAAGCATCCGTTTTGTAGATAGATAAATGAATTGACTAAGTGCTATCCCATTTGTCATTGGGCTATTATACCTGATTTTTTTTTTCTGGGCTAGTTATAAGCTATTGGTTAATGGGGTAGAATTAGATTTTTACAGAACTCTGTGCAGATAATTTTCTTGGAAAACATTTTGAAGAGCCTGCCCAGAATATGAGAGGTGATGTTCCACTGCTGTCTGATGGATTGGTCCTCAAACAGCAGGACTGCAGCTGCAAGTGGTAGCCTGTGGCTCCTCCATTAAAGTTTCTGCACTAGCACAGGAGAGCTGTAATAAAGAGAAATGACATATTAATGTGGAAGTAAGTTCAAAGCCCTCAGATCTGAGCATCATGGGACATTAAGGAAATTTAACATTTGATCTAGAGCAGGGCTACTTGGCCTGGGGAGCTTCAGGTCCAAAGTCATCACATCTTAAAATTCTGTGTGACGACTGTTTAACTTGGGCTTATCTGTCCTCATGAGATTAATCCAAATAAAGAATAATACCAAGGTAACTTCCTCACAACAGGATCCCAGAGCAACGGAGAGTCATCTCAAACAATATAAATACTGGGTGATGTAAAATCTGGCTGGATTAAACAGTGTCTATTAAATATAACAAAAGTTATCCTGCACCACTGGGGATAGAAGCAGGGGCAGATTTTCCCCTATATTTTCCATTAATATTTTCCTCTGAAAAACTCCCTGCCTTTCCCATATTCTAACATCTCAGTTAGGCTGAGGAAGCTACAGAGGGAAAGCTTCGGCACATTCCAGGGTTATGAAGTATATAATCCCCAGGACACCCTTATCTGAAGTTGGTTGAGACAATTCAGACAGAAATAGGTCCCATCCTAACAGAGAGTAAAGGGAACAGAGGATGTTTTCTAGTGGATAATTGACAGGATTCCACAAAATCACCACCAAAGCATTACAGACAAGCTTTTTTTTTTTTTTTTTTAGCCCTGGCAGTGAGGCTGAAGGATGCATAAAACACAAAAACACAGAAGGGCTCTGCATAAGGTGAGGGGCAATTCCCTATACACTCAGCAGGGCTTATTTGCCCCCACAAGAGGTCTAGAAGAGGGTGGTGTTATTCCTTCAGTACATATCTCCTTTGATGGTCTCTATTTTTATCAAGCAACAACTATTTCTTTCCATGGTATATCCTTGACCTTACATGTGTTCATTCCCAAGCTCTTGATATCATTGTGTTTTTGTCTTTACTCCTCCCTTGTTATACTTTCCTTAGCAAACAGGGTCTCATGATGCTCTCTGTGGCTGGGAGAGGAACTCCCTCAGCACAACCCCAGATCTCACTTGCTGTTCTCTGTTAAAATCCTACTCAGGAAGCCCAAATGCCTGAACAAAAGCTGGCGGTGTGTAGGTTGAACTGCTGCTCTTATGTTCACTTTAGGCCCCAGCCATGCTGTGCTCAGGTTTTTCTCTGCCTTGAAAACTGGGAGCATCTTGGCCATGTTGCTCTGGGTGTGTGTCTCAGGCAGCTGAGAGGATTGGGTAGTCTGATTGGCACCCCTGTGTTTTATGAACAAAATGTTAATATTGTGACTAGTGAGCTGCTTTAGGACCACAGCTTGGCACATTCAGTCATGCAGAACTGAAAGTGGACTTGCAGTTGAGGTCCAAAATAGCCTGTGAATGCCTCACCAGGGAGGCTGGGATGACAGGCACCCAGCTTCCTAGCAGGTGCTCATTTCTTTCACATGGAGCTGCTGTTGGAGGTCAGGGCCTCTTTATTGGAACATGATGTGACTGCATCACTTCTGGTACAGTACAAAGAACAGAGTCATCCCAGTGACACTGAGAATGGGCCTTTCAGTGAGGTGAATAAATAACAAACTCTCTCTGTCACGGCAAACCTGTGGTGGTGTCAGTGCAAATCAGGGGATAACAAGAAAGACGTGCTCCCAGCTACCATATCAGATATATTGTCTCTCTCTAGGTTTTGTCTCAGAAAGCTCCCACTTTTTTGGGGGGGTTCTGCAAAATGCAAGTGTTCAGTTTTGGAACTGATGCTCATCAAGGCAATGCTCATCAAGTCATGGAAATATTGGCTGAAAGTCCCCTCTGCAGGTCTCCTACTGCAAATGTCTTCCCTAAAATCCAACCTGGCTCTCCCAAACTACAAACCTTGGATACCACCCCTTGTAATGCCCACTGCTCCTGAAAAGTTTCTGCTGTTTGTGTCTCTCTGCTGGATGGTTGTGACCACCTCCAGCTCACCTCTCCCCAGCCTAAGCCAGCCCAGCTCCCTGCAGCTCTCAGAGGGGGAACGTCCTGCAGGCCCTGAACACACCCAGCCCCACTGGGCCCTGCCAGTTTCCCCACATCTCCCTTGAGCTGGGAAGGGAAACCAAGGCTGGACACAACCAGGTACAGCCTCCCCACCACCAAGCAGTCTGGAATAAGTAGCTTCTCTCAGAGCTGGCTGTCCTCCTCCCCAGGAACACACACACCGGCCTTCTGAGGGAGGAAGTGCTGTCAAAGGCACTCATGGGTTCTTTTTACCCATGAAGTTGTTCAGTTGCTTTTGAACTTCTGTAAAGGTTTGAATCTAAAATCTCCTCCAGCAAGGAGTTTTAGAGATTTCTTGCACAGTGTGTGAAGGACCACTTCCTCTTGCTTGTGGAGAGCTTGCTAATTGCTAGTTTCATTTCTTGTTCTCATACAAGAAAGCACAATGAACCATTTATCATCCTTCTGCCCTTCCTAATTTTATAGATCTCTATAGAAGTGATAAAAAAAGAAGACAGAAATACATGAGGAAGGCAAATGCTATATTCTGCTTTTCTCTCCCCTTTTTTTCCTGAAACATGTGACTCCTCAAACTTCATTTGAGCATCACCTTTGGAGATTGTCTCCGACTGTTTTCTTCTCCTTTGTCTTTATTGCACTTCACCAGTGAACAGCAACTAAGAGTAACTGAGGCCATAAACAACTATTTTCCTGCTTATTTACCTGTGTTGTTCTGGCAATTGCTTAATGGTAAACATATGACTTACTCACACAGTTTAGACCATAATGCTAACAAGTTTAATTCCTCGCCTTTGAAGGACAGGCTAATACAATTTTCCTCTGCATTCCTCCAGGCCATAGAGTCAAGAACAGCCACAGGCAGAGGTGCTCTCAAGACCCCCAGCTGCATTATCATCTGAATTTCATTAGGATTCTGAATAGTGCTGCTGATGAAGTTGACTGGGAAAAAAAGGCAACTTAATCTGTTAAAGAGCTGCAAAAAAGAGCTGTAATTCTTTCTGAAAGATTGTTTTAACTTCTTGCTCTGCTAATCTGATGCTTGTGTTTATTAGGACAGTCAGTATGCATCCTCAAGCAACAATTTGAATGTCTGCTCAACATATGCTGTTTACAGGATTTAGAAGTCACTGATCTTGAAGGCAGCTTGACATTCAGCAAAGAACAAGGCCTGAAGGGAAGGAGATAGCCTGCAGGTTAGGAACAACCAGCTGAACCCTACAGAAACTAACCCCAACCTCCAGAAGAGCTTTGCTAGAGCAAGGGGTTCAGGCAGGGGCTGAGGGAGGGGTACACTTCTAAGCTTCTCCTCTGAATCTGACACAGGCAAGAAGCCTCCAAGTTCTCAAAACGTTTTGTTCATCCAAGGCTTGCTGGAAAATAAGCTGGCCATCTCCATGGAGTGGGAAAACTGATGTAGAGTACAGCTGGTGGTGCCCTGCTAATACCAAAACAAGGGGCTCCCACTCTTCACTGTGTTGACTCAGTTATCCTGAGTCTATCACCAAGGGAGGACAGTGTGTGTCCTATGAGCGGGAGATGATGGTGTAGGAAGAACAAACAGCCTCTGTATGGGAACGGGAATTATCAGGAGGGCTGACAGTAACCCTTGCCAGGGACTTTCCCCAGGCTTATTAACCATCCAAAGCAAACTGAGCTGCTTATTCCTGGGCCACGAGGTTAGAAATGGTCTCTGTTTAACACACAGGTGTGCTGCCAGGGAGGCAGTCTGGACTGTGGGGTTATTTAGGTTGCAGAGCCACCCCATATAGAGGAAAGATCCCAGGGCTGCATGCAGAGGTGGACATGACCCTGCCACAGGGAAGAGGCTGAAGGAGACACAAGGCAGCAGCCAGAATCCTTGATCTGATGCTTTGGATTGACTGAGTGCAAGTTGCTGTCCGGGTGCTGCTTGGCTGCAGTTTAGAAATCAGAGTTTCTTGTGCAATAGATCATAATTCCTAAGGGGAGCTGGATCTTGGTTTTTCCTCCCCAATGCCTCGGTGGTGGCTCTTCTCCTAAAATTATTGAATGGCACCACCTTGTGGGTGCGCGGAGGTGCGGAGAGTTTTCCATCTTTATTTCATGCGAGGACCTTGCAGGGGTACATCTGAATAGCGAGGCATGCAAAGGGTGATTCATTCTCACTCTGCTTCTCAAATACAGGGCACCCACCAAGAAGTGCTTTTCCGCTTGTTTGTTGCCAGCTGACAGAAACAGATTTTAGTGCTTAGGGGTTGATTTTCAGAGCTTAACTGATTTTGCCTTTGCTAGAGGTTGTATTGGAAAACTGTAAACAGACAAAATAATTGACACTTTCCAATTACAGAGAAAGCGCAGAGGAAAAACACTGAAATACACATTAAAGATCATCTGCCCAGGATGCCACTTCTTACCTTTTTCCAAGGTGTGAAATCTATGTGTCAGCTTGTCCATGCATCACACAACTCCCTAAACTCCTGAAAATAAGGTGTAGTGGGAGAATTTACCATATTGTACTCGTGAGTTTGCCTTTAGGGATTACCCTGGCTATGACAGACAGCACATGTCCTAAACTGCAGTTTCTGGGAAGCATCAGACATATGTTTGTGAACAGAACAGCCTGTGTACATCGACTCCAAGACTTCCCAGAAAGCACTGGCTGCATGTTGTGTATTTTATACAGCATTAGGATTCATGTTACCATGGGTATGCAGGAACCCAGGATGCTAAACAGGAGCTATGGGACAGTGTGAATGTGCATGTATGGAGCACCAGGTTTTTTGGTCAAGTGGGATTATCATGTATAAATCCAAGAAGCTCCATGAAATCTACCCAGATAAGATTTTGCAGTGTGAATAGGATGATGTCCTAAAAAAGCTGATATATTGTAGCCTAAGCTACATCAAGAAAACAGAACAGAATCTTAAGCAGAATATAGACAGGTGAGCAGACACATTCATACAATTCTGTTGTCCACGGGGAGAAACAATAAAAACATAAATAAATACAAATGGTTAAACAATTAAAATTTTTCAAGCTTGCTTCTCAAACTTGGTTTCAATTTTGGAAAGAGCATTTCCCTTTCCTAGTGTTGCCCCCCATCCATGTGCCCACACAGTTTTTTTCTAGGCAAAGCTACAAGGGCTGGATGCAAGGCTGTGCCAGAGATGTGCTGAGACACCATGGGCAGAACAACATGGTCAAAGCAATGTGGTCCACAAAGTGAGGAGTGCCAAGAAAAGGGATGGGGAAAGCTTGCCAGGGGATTAGAGAGGTTTCTGAGAGCAGGCATTAGGATAGGAGTGGGAAAGACACCAAGCCAGTCAAAGCAAGGCTCTGAAGGGGCAGTTTGCTGCCGTGTTCCAAACAACCTGAGGCATCCACCAGGATAATCCCATCTGAGGTGTTGCAGGAGCACAGAGTGAATGACAGTCCTGTCCCCAGGGCACCCACAGCCTGACAATAGCCCGGGGTGTGCTGAGGGGAGAGCTGAGCTGTGAGAGCAGGTGGGTGATGTGAGAGGCAGCAGCGCCAGCACATCAGCAGCCAGCCCTCTGTGGGTGCTTTTTCCAGCCAGGACAGTGGAGCACAGTTTAAAGCAGGGATCTGGAAGAGGAAAATGAGCCAGGCTTAGAGACAGTGATGGGGATTTCCTCTTTGCTGCCCTGAACACAGGGGAGTGTGGGAGAAATTAGTGGGAAAATTGTGTGGGAGAAAAGATGCTTGGAAATTCAGAAAACTGATGACAGCAGTGACCTCTGGGCTAAATCAGAGACTGCTGTCAATATCCAGTTGTTGAAGAGCAATTGTAAGAAGGAAGGGAATTTACAGGCTGATGTGATCAGCAGTGAATGTTTGCAAAAGGGATTAAAGGGAGTGAGGGAGCCCCTCTAGTGGGAGAATCCAAGAAAGGCAATCTCAGCCATTAGCTGGCAAAATTTTCCTAATGCAGCATCCAGGATGGTCACAAATGTGAATTAAGATTGTCCCAAAATGAACAGTGTGACATCATTTATATTATGTCAGGTAAAACCTCCTCAAACCTGAAGAAAACATCCAACAGTTTCTGCCCAGCTGATCACAAGAAAAGCTTTTCCTGACTTGATATCTGGTGAAGGAGCCAAGCCTGAGCATGTGAACAGAACACCCCTATGATTGATGCACACAAATTTAAAATCATATAGAAACAGTAGCATATTTCAGAGTCTTTTAGCCTGGACTTCAGAAATCTCTGTTCATTCACCAGGTGCTAGGGAAGGTCACAGAGACACAAAAATGCTTGAATTAAATATTGGTCCCACCTCTTGTGTGAATCTGAGGTAGCCAGAAAGACTTGCAGTGTGTCAAAACCCATAATACAATGGGAAAGGAAAAAGCATTGTCTGCCTCTGTTATTGGGGGAACTCTGTGTCCACCTCAGTTTCCAATTTGTAAAGTTGGATGAAGAGCAGTTCTTCACTCTTACACAAAAAGGCACATGCCAAAAATCATGAAGGCTCTGAGATGCCAGCATACTCAGCAGAGGGAACGAGCTTAGTGTCTGGGCTTGATGTGTAGTGGCACCAACTTTAGCAGCTTGCAGATTCTGTTTTAGCACTGAGCTGCCAAACGGGACAGCAGACCAGCAGGGCTGTGCTGGGAGAGGACAGCTCCAGCTGCAGAGCAGGCTTGCTTGTGACAGCCACCTTCTGCCCCAGGAGCCGTGGCTGTCAGGAGGACAATGCCTCTGCCTGATGAAGAGGATGGGGAAGATAATGTCCATTAGACACCTGTAATAGTTTAACACTTGGATTTTATCCTGCAGCAACACATTCAATATTTCCACCTATTTATGTGATGTTTTAGGGCTGTATTTGACAGGCTTTAATGTAAACATGCTATCACTGGCATACCGACAGCTTTTTTTTTGGCATTGCTTTTACAGAGTCTTTACATAGAATGAGTTGATGTGTGACTCATGTAAATTCAGATTTTTTTTTACTTTGAGCAGATGTGGCCCCTCAGTGTGAGCCTGAAAACAGTTGGGGTGTTGCTGGGATTTATTTACAAACCTCCAAGCCAGCAGTTTCAAATCTGGGTTAAAGTTAGATGCCTGTTTCCATGACAGATGGTCTCATTTTGAGAAGGACTGAGTCTTGACAACTGGGGCTGGCTGGGAGAGTGAATTTCTGTTTCATAAAGATGATTCTATTTTCAGGGTATTTTCAGATCCCAGATCAAGATTTAAATCCCTAAATTCAAATATCATTTAGGGATGAACAACATTTCATCTTGCCAGCATCAAGGCTCCTGCTGATCCCTGGCTGCTGCCAGTGTTTATCCAGGCTGCTGGAAGAATGAAGAGTCCTGGCTCTGTTGTCACCTGCCTGACAGAGCTGTGGGGTGTCAGGAGCGAAGGCTGGCTGGCAACCTTTCTCAGGGGGCTGTGCACTTCCCAAGTGCTCTGGTGTTCAGGGAACAAGCCTGAGCCCTGGCCTGTCCCTGTGATTTGGCATGGCAGGATTGTGGTAGGGGGTTCCTGTGCTCCACAGCAGCCCTGGAGGTAAAAGGACCAGAGAAAGGTTGTCATAGAAACCCTGATTGTTATTTAGCCCTGACAGGATCAGATCTCATCAGAGGTTTTTCTGGAGCAACTCAGAGGAGAAGCATTTCCATAAAAATGTTCCAGTCCTTCCACTGAAGACAGCGGTTGCATGGAACAAGCAGTGCCTGCTGCTGCTCCAGCCTTCAGGAGATGAGGGGGGACAAAGCACAGTGCCACCCGCCCCTCCTGAGGCAACAGCTCTGACGGGGGGAGGAGCCCCCACTCTTGTCACACAGGGTGCCTGCTGAAGCCTGTGAAGTCACACGAGGTGTCTGACATTGGTACTAAGGAGCTCCAGGTTATTTTCCCTGGCCTCCAGCTACTTCTGTGGAAAGGCAGGGAGCTTCACTAGCTCCTTCTGTCAGCTCTGTGCAGGTGTCTTGTGTCCTTATCCCATCTCAAATGGCACAAGATTTTACATTTCAGGGCAGCAGCCCCCTGGGAATTGTCTGTCATTGTCAACATCACTACCAGGCAAAGCAAAGGGAGGGCATGTCCTGTACTTGGTGAATTTCACCATACCCTTGTCAGGGAAAGCAGCATCCCTCCAGTCTAACTCCTGTCTCGCAGAGCCTGGATTTTTATTCACAGACCACAGCTTGGTGCAGAAAGGCAAAGCCTGAGCACAAGAGGAAGAGGGGTGGAACCACACTCAGTGCGCTACACACAAGACGGCTGGGGCATGTGCTGCTGGGCAGAGGGGAGCTTGCAGTCCCAGAACGTGGATGTAGGCCATGGCCCTCCATCAGCCTGCTTTATTATTAGGGTGGCACCCAAAGGAATTTTGCTGCCAGTGGTTCTTCTTCTTCAAATTATCTCATATGCCATTAAAGAGGGCCAGACTGATTTTTTTTGTTTGATTTCAGTACCTTGCAGTTGACATCTTGAAGGAGTGTTTGCAAAGGCAGTCTGACATGTGTCACCCAGAAAGCTGCCTGTAAACATGAGTTTGTGCAGACTCCATGTTATGAAGGGAAAGAGCTTCTACTTCTCAAGTTTTCACCTAAAGAAAACAAAACCAATAAAACAAAACCAAAACCACCCAAAAGAAAACCAGCATTCAACAGACATCTATATTAAAAATTTAAGCCATCCCTCTAAATGTCAATGATCTGAAAGTTCAGCTGATTTCTTTCTGCCTTTCACTTTTGGTTACTTTGCAGTGAAAGTTCTTTCATCACCACCAGTTATAAACTTTATTGAAAGGGGACAGTTTTGCTCGTGATGGGCAAAAGACTCTTTAAACAAAATATATGAGCCATTAACCTAAATCCTGTATTATGCTGAGGCAGTCCAACATCTTTGGAGCATTCCTGATGAATATTTCATTCTTTTTAATTAGTCACAAATAGAATTTATTTTTCTGCACTGAATCAACCAAGTATATGAGCCAGAGGCTTCATTCAACAAAAGGGTGACTTTGTGAAGATCTTTAAATTTCCTGTTCAATTCAGTGGCTGTTGGCTGGGATGTCATTAAGAGCTGTTAGGCACTAGCAGCTGTTTCAGGGTTTCTGGTATTGATAATATTTGTGTGGTCACATAGCTCAGAGGTGTCTAAATCTAAAAGTGCTCAAAGCATTTCTGAGGTACCAAAATGCTCCTCTGTTAAGCAGCCTTATGGAATTTCCTGCTTTTATTTTGCAATGCATCTGCTCTTGAGTGAATTCTCAGGGGCTGACTTCAAATATACATAAAACCATGAAGATGGAGGAAAATAGAGACCAGCTGCAGGTTAGCAAGGATCTGAACTCATTATATGTGATAGTAGGAGCAATTTGTCACTGTCTGAGTCGTTACAAGTGCCCTGCTCAGGGAATCCACTCTTCCAATACAATTCTTTGAACAAAGCATTAGAGATAATAAAGTCTAGAGGAAACTTACTTGGACAAATACAATTTTCAGGTAGTTCTGAAAAGCTTATTGTTGATCAGACTGTGCACTTTTCCCAGATTAAAAATCCTTTTCAGATAAAACCACTGGAACGTGTGGAGAACAGTGGTGAGGGGTTATCTTTGGCTGTGGATAAAGTATTTTGTCTGTGAGACAATAAAGTGCAGGGCATAGGAACTGGCAATCTCAATGACTGAATTAACTTTGAAATCTGTCTCAGTTTATGAGACCTCAGAAGACACCGAAAATACTTTCCTGACAAATAATTTTGTAATTACACTGGGGCTGAAGATTGTTTTCTGTGACCTCCAGCAGTTAATTATGGGCTCATAAATTGCAGATTATGGGGTTTTACATAGCTGCACAGCTTGGATTTTTCTTTTATGGTGAATTCAATAAAAATAATTTTGAAAAATATGTTCATGCCTTTTTGGACTATGAGTTTTGTCGACAGATGCAATGAAACTGATACATCCTGCAGAGCAGCTCAGTCTCGTGGCACTGACATTTCCCCCACAAAAATACCCAGAAGTTAACTTTCTGAGCAGCTCTTGTTTGCAGTAGCAATACAGCACAAAAGCAACTACAAAAGTTCAGACAAATTTGTCATCATTTTGTTAGGAGTGGCACAGCTGTAGTTTTTTATTTACTTGCCCATCTACATGGTGGTAGGACCTTGGATTTGCAGTTTTGGTGTAGTGTCAGCTCCTGCATATGCACAGAACAAAGACCTTAATTTACAGAAAAACTAAAAACTTACTTTGGAGACTGCCAGGCATTTAGCCTCACTGATATCACATAGCACTGAATTCCTCAGGTTAATTATGGCTGGTGTAAAAAAGCATTGCTTTTTGCCAGTATTGGAAACTAAATGTAATCATGCCTTCCTGAATGCTTTCTCAGCAGTTGACAGCCTTGACATTTACATAGGGGTGTGGTGAAACAGGGCACCGAATGTAATCATCACGAGGAAGGAAAGCATCCAATGATATAAAACTGTTTCACAGTCTCTGCCTTTCCCTGGAAAAACAGCATCTGGCTCAATGTAGGCACAGACTGTCTGCAAGGGCTTTTTTTGTTCTTTAAACAGAACTCAGCTGACAGGTTACTTTCTGGAAGAGGCATGGTAATCTGTCTATTTATGTACTGCCTTTGAGAGATGTAGCCTCAAATTAGGATAGAAACTGGGAACTGAAACAAAAGGGTTTACAGAAATGGGAGACACTGGGATTCTTGGCATATAGGCTCTGTGCAATCAGGTCTCAAAAGCATTTTTAAAAAATAGAATAATAAGAGCTTTGTTGTTTTTATAGCTGATTAAACTGAGTTGACATCTCATCCTGCAAACATGAGCATACTGCTTGATCTAACCCACATTTGAAGATGTGTATGATGTACAGTGAGAGCTGGAAACATCATTATCTTTCCTTTGGAGTTAGCCCAGTGTTTACTGAGTGCCTGCCTTTGGAAATGGGCAATCCCTCCCTGGGAGCTGACAGAGGAAAAACATTTGATTTGTGGTGGTCAGGATTCTGCCCTGACCAGCCTGCAGCACTTGACAGTCTTCAGGCTCTGGCAATCCCACTGGCTCTCACATGAGTTTCCCTGGAAATGGAGAGCTCAATAAGTCAAACTGTTTATTTGGGCACTAGATCTCATATCCATGTTCAGAACACAGGATACACTGGTGGTACCTCATTGCTCCATGTTTTCTCCGGTGCTCTGATGAACTTCACGCCTCAATTCTGCCACCTCCTTTGGGTCCTGCACCTGGCCCATCTCCTGGCCCAGCTCACTCTTTTTCCTAAGCCCAGTCCAACCTGAGACCTCAGCACCCATCCCTCTTGCTTGTTCAGGCCTCAAACTGAGGGATTGCTGAGGCTTAGGAGGAAGATGGCTTTTGGAAACACTCAATATCCCCACATCCCTCATCTGAAGGGTGGTAAGGGACGCTGTACCTCAGAGTCAGGGGCCACAGCTCCTATTGTGCCTCAGGTCTCTACCACTCAGGTCACATAGTGACAGCCAGAGAGCTGTGGCATGCCTTTGCAGCTGGCCAGTGCTATGCAGGGACACACACTGGGGTTATGTGTGCCCAGAGAGCTGAGAGGGGCTCCAAAATGAAGCAATCAGCTCTCACCTGGGGTAGAGATAGGCACCTGCCAGGTATTCTATAAATTAAGCTGTCTGTATAAATCATCCTGTGAGCCTGGAGATACAGAAGATTCTGTTTGAAGATCCATATTCACCCTGCTTTCACAGCTGTGGAGATGCTCTCACATTTGCAGCAGGCAGGGCAGCTCATTGTCTGGCATTGCTGTCACCATGCTCCTGCTGCACTGACTGCTCTTGGTGACCAACACACTGCTGTCATGCTGCTTCTAAAAGGTTTGCTCCCTGTCAACACCAGATATACTGGAAATGTTTCCTATATCAAGGGCTCTGTCTATACCCTGAGTTTAAAAGTGGACAAAGGAAGAGAAGGAGGCACACTCAGATCTGTGCAGGTTGTTTGGGGCTTGCTGCCACAGAGCTCCAGACTAACTGCACTTGGGAAGTGAGGCTCTGGGGGGAACTGGGACACAACAGGCCAGCCCTTCACAGGTGGGATAAACAAGAACCAGCAGGAAAACACTGTATGGCTTCCCCAACATTTGTATGTGCTCCAGGTCTTGGTACAATGTCCAGCTGAGCATCTGGGTGTAGCAGTATAAGCAGGACACATGTGGATTACAGCAGTGGTCAACCAGCAGCATGGACTTCACCTGAAAATTCTCCATCTGTCTCCAGATGAGTACCTCTTACATATTATATATACAATATATTACATATATTGTATATATAGATATACATATATACTCGATATAGTATACATGTCTGTTGCATGTGAGGTCATCTTTATTTCCAAAGTTCTGCAGGTAAATAACCATTTGGTGTTTGATTTGGTCTGCATGCAGCAGATGAGCTGGTCCCATTACAAGGAATTCAAAGGCTTTCCAAAGTCTGCTTATTTTCATTTCCTGCCTCTAGCAATGTAGTAAAAAATTGTATCATTTGCTGTTTGAAACCTGCAAGCAGAAGTGAAATATTCTGCAATCCAGGACAGGTCAGAGTGTAGATTTTTCCACTGTCCCAAAGCCTAGTTTAGTCAGCTGGATGAATTAGAGCTGGTAAGTGTGTAGCAAGGCATAAAAGGAATGCTTCATGCTCTGTAAAAGCAGCCTTGAGGTGCAGCAGGGCTCTGCACAAGGGCACTAATTTGTCACACAGAGTGTCTGTCCCCAAGCTGCACTGCACAGCCTGGGCTGGACATGGAAAGCAGGACACAGCAAGCATCTCCTAGAGCCTCACTGTGGCTGAGGGGTTATCATCCATCCCCAACAGATAAGTTTTTCTTTCCCAAAGAAAGGAAAAAGACCAGCTGACACAATCCTGAAAAACAGAGTGCCTCTGAAGAAGGACATCCCCTTGCTTTGTGCTCAGGCATCTGATATCTGGTAATTGATTTGCTTCTTTACATATCCTGGCTGGATCATCCAGTGCCCTCCTGTACAAAGGGCACAGAAAAATTGAAATCAGTTTTGCCTGGAAACAGATGCCAATTGAGATCACTGGAGAAGGGCAGAAAGAGAACAAGCAACATCTCACTGAAGTTGTTGACACAGGTAGGATGCTGGAGATGGTCCCAATCTTTCCCAAAGCATTTTGCTTTTCTGTTTCCCAAGCAGCTTCTTCCTTGAAGTTTTTCCTGTGTGTGTGCAGGCAAAAACATGGTGGAAAGAGCTGAGCTGAGCTCACATGGATCACTGGAGCTTGTGGCAAGGCTGCTCTTCCCTTAATGAAGAGAAATGTCTTGCTCCCATCAGGCAGTGAAATGACAAACGTGAAAGCCTCACTTCCAGCTTAGTCCCAGTGACCAAAAGCTGCTGTTGGCTTTTTCTTTTTCCAGAAGGTCTCTTCACTCCCCACAGTTCTTCTCATTGCTCCCTGCAACTTTGTACAGAGGGGCAGGAGGAAGAAATGACAGGGAAAGGTTGCTAGGCCTAAGCCCCACTCTCAGCATGCAGTACACAAAGCCTTTCTGCTTTGGTTTATTCCAGAAACAGGACCCAGTGGAACCTGCAGCACAGTTTGGCCATTGCTGGCACCAGGCTGCAGGCTCTGGACTGAGTTTCCAAAGGCTCAGGACCGAGGCCTGCCCAGCTTGCTTTGCCTGGACTAGTGTAGAGATCCTGCTGCTTTGTTTCAGTTTGGTTTAGCTGTAGGAACACTTTCCTCTTCCTAGTCAGGTCTCTGCAGCTGATGGGGTTTACTTTCACTAGCACTACATGGTAGAGCTATAGTTTCACACCAGCTCTGCTGTGCACTAAGAGCTGTTCACAACTCCAACTTCGCACACTGGAGCTGACAGAGGTCATCGTGGGCTTGGTGTGACAGCAGAGGTCCTGAGAGGTGGAAGCACAGGGTGCACTGAGGGGGCTGCAGGCCCAATGGGATGGGAAGAGATGGGGCACAGATAGGAAGACTCTGGAGCACTCACAGCTACAAACCACTCACCTGAGGACAGCTAGAGAAATACAGATACACAGCTGGATGAGAATGGTTTCAGGGGTAGAAAAGAGGGCAAATAAGTAATATCTTACATGTAGAGAATCAGCATCTATTGTGAGTGTGGATGTGAAATGGAGTTGCAATCCAATGAAATAAAATACAGGTGTAAAAGTATGTAACAAATCATAAAACTGATGCCCAGGAGAAACTGGAGTGAGGAAGAAGAAATCATCACCATCACATTCCTCCCACAGAACAACTCCAAATGCTGATGATTTCCTGTAACACCACCATCAGAATGAAACCACCAGTGTTAGGGTTTAGATTAGCATAGGCAGAGGGAACATAACATCAGCAATAGGGATAGAAGATAAGAAGTGTGCAAAAGGCTTCAAATTATTTTTTAATTATTATTGTTGCTATTGATTTTTTTCTGATAGTATTATTTATTTTTCTGTAATAATTTGACCTGGACTAATAATGATTTTTTATTACCATGCTAAGATTTCAGTTCTAGTAACATTCAATTCTTGTCTTTCTATGTGAGATATGTTTCCCTTTTGTCCAGAAACAATATTTTGAGCATAACACTGTAAGAAGGTTTCTGAATAGCTCAGAAACATTCTGTATTTCTCACAAGTTCAAACCACCAAATGTGAAAAATGCATCTGCTCAGGAGAGATATAAAGAGCTTTTCAGCCTCAGATGGAAAGGTAAATGGTGTTTTGGGTAAAATCAGCTTTTTAGTTTTTCCCTTCAAACCTGTCCCTGCTGTCTTGGATGCTCTTTCTGTGGGTCAAAACTGATTCAATTCCTCCTCTAGATTGCACTTTGTCAAGGAGGAAAGCCTCAACAAACACCTTATGAATTAGGAGCCATTATTTTTAGCCACAGATCAAAATTCAAAGAAAGAAATAGAAACTTCCAAACTCCTAGTCTTCCTCTAGTTCCTGAGTGAAGGTTTCCATATCAATGTCTTCCGTTTGTAATGGTTCTATAATGTTTTACAGATGTATTATGCTTACGATAAAATCCAGTAGCAATGCGTTGCCATCAAAAAGTGCCCAGCTTTTCTAAACTCCTGGAGGAAAAAAAAGAAGAGGCCAAGGCCAAGAGCCACCAGAGCAGACAGGCCTGTGCCATTTGGAGCCATAAAGAAGTGAGCAAACCTGAGGGACTCCTAGTTTTGGGCTGGGCTTCCTGGGCAGAATTGCAGTGTAACCTGTAATTACAAGGTACAGTGTAATTAGAGATGTTTTCACATCCTGGACATCCTGGAGAGGTGGTGTGGAGGTGATTGGCAGAAGCCTCACGGCCATTCCTGATTCTGGGGTTTTGGCTTCCCTCTTCATTGGAGATACTTGCAGAACATTTTTCTCGTGACTTCTATGTGTCTCTGCACCAAGTCAACTCACAGGACTACCTAAAATTAATCTGTAGGACTAAAAGCATGTTCTAGATGCTCCTTGAGCTCTGACAGGCTGGGTGCTGTGAGCACTTCCCAGGGGATCTTTATCTTATCTGCAGCAGGTGAGTGTTGTTTAATGGCTATAAAGCTTTGGAAGATGTGCAAAATTTAGACCCAGTTTTGTGAGTGGCTTTGGTTTTCTCTTTGGATGACTCCAAACAATGTTTGGAGCTCTGATACTTGAATTCTCTCTAGTTTGAATATACTTACTATATGTTTTCTTGTGAAATGAAAATAAGGATTTCCTGCTATGCTGTATTTTCCCTTAAAGGGAAACCCTGTTTTCCTACCAAAATGGTGAGATACCATTCTATTGCAATCTGTTGATTTATAGGATGCATGAAAACCCTCCTTCCTTAAACAGAACTTGCCATAAAGGACTCTCAGTTAATTTCTTCTCCGTTAATTTAATTTTGGCCAGGTCCTTCTGCCTCATCCAATAGGACCTTCCCCCCCAAACCTGTAGGCCTTGATCCTCTGTGTTTTACCAGGGTGTTGCCACAGGTCTGATCCCACTTCCCCCCCACATCTGCTGGCTCTGACAGGAGTCCTAAAGCAGGACTAAAGCGTCTGAGAAATGCTTTGATCGAAGCTCCCCACCCACCCAGTGGGGTTTGGCCATTAACATTTTGTTTATGCCCTTGCTGTGCAGCAGGGGCACTCCAGGTATCTCCTTGCTAAACAAAGGGAGGCGTTTAAACCCGGCAATCTGCTTTATGACTCTGGGCACCGTTACTGCACACACCCTTTGACTCTTTTCTCTGCAGAGATTAATGCTGGCATCTTAAACGTTACTAATGCCTTATAGACAATCCATTAACATCAGTGTCTCCTAAGTGGCCAGCCATTCCATTCTTTATAAAATAGGGATCCTTTCCTAGTGCTAGCACTACCAATCCCTTGATTTCCCAAGCATGGAATCATGCCTTTTATCAGCTGTGGAGTATTTTACACTGCTACATATTTTTTACTATGGAATGAGCTGCGTGTGTGTGAGTGACATGAAAAAACCCCCATAAAATAGCAGAATATTGCTATTCCACTTGCTGCAGTGTATGAGCTGATCTGGTTAGACACGAAATGCAGACAGAAATCCGCCTCACCTCTCAAGCTAATTTTAGTCTCTCCCTCTGTTCTCCGTGGCTGTGTGTGTATAAAATCACTGGCAGTCTGACAGCGTTTCAGTAACCTGTGCCACGCGCAGAGCGAGATGTACTCACCAGCCATCTGCTTGCATGGCACGGGTTAACTGAGCCT
The DNA here is from genome assembly GCA_024865655.1 of Emberiza elegans. NCBI lineage: Eukaryota > Metazoa > Chordata > Aves > Passeriformes > Fringillidae > Emberiza > Emberiza elegans. Next base: position 332,067 of record JALJVW010003617.1, read on the forward strand.
GTGGGATTGTGCTTACCTAAACAAAACCACTGCAGTGAGGGGAAAAACAATGAATGGGTGGAGATGATCAGCCCATGCATTCCAGCTAGTGCAGTCCAGGCAGCAATGACAGCCTGAAGGTTGCAGCAGCATCGGGATCAGCATTCCAAGTGCACCAATCTTACAGTCTGGAGTGATTTTACGTGGAGCTGTTCTTTATTTGCTGAGCCATGGCCAGTAACCAGGCCAGCCTGCAGGATGATCAGAGCAGGCACTGCAAGTTCTTATCCTACATGTTCTACCAGGCTGTGAGAGATCACAAGCCTGTGTGGATGCTGGAAGACATGAGAACTATGGAGTATTTTTACTGGGAGGAAAATGCCAGCCTACGAACCTACTCACCTTCAGAAGCCCTTCTCTATGCAGTGGTGCATAATCACCTGCCTTATGCTCAGTATCTGCTGTCTCATTTTCCAGAGGAGGCTCTCAAGGTGCCTGGGGAACACTTCTGCTATTGCCCATCCTCTGCTCCTCACCTGGCCATGGCCGTCACATATGACAGGAGAGATATCTTGGGACTGATCATCAAAATTGCACACAAGCTCCCCAGCTTGAACTCCTATATCAATAGGGCTGGCTGCTTTCATCTGGAAGATGGGAAAACACCCCTGCACCTTGCCTGCGAGCTGCTGAGGTCAGAGACGGTTCTCATCCTCCTCGGGAACGGAGCCTCTCCCAGGATAGAGGACAGTAAAGGGCTGACCCCGCTGGACGTCATCCTGGAGCAGATGTGGGACTCCAAAGTCAATGTCGCATCAAAGAAGCTCTGCCTCGACTACCTCTTGCTCTTCATGCCCAACCCACAGTTTAAGATGCGGAAAGTTCTGCAGGAGCATCCAGACCACTGGACAGCTTTGCTGGGAGAAGACAAATTCAACAGCCTGGTGGGGAACACACCTGCTTCTTTATATCTGCAAGCTATGCAAACTATTCTCCAGACTCTTCCCCCTTCCCACTTCCCTAAAAGCATCCAGGAACTACCTATACCTCAGGCACTAAAGCCCTTACCATCCTATGGCAAAAAGCTACCAGCAAAAAATGTGGTAAATGTTTTTCCTTGACTTTATTCAATGGGTCTTGAATTTTCCAAGGCAACTTAGAGGAGCTGGTTATCCACCACCCTCTGCATTTTAGTGTGATTTTAGTACTTAACCTATTAGGCTATGCTGGAAAATCCAATATTTTGTGACAAGATTTTAAATGTCTTTTCTAACTGATTGCAGGCACGGCACTTTTAAAGGCAAAAGCCTTCCTTGTTTTCTGTTTTATTGTGCATGTGAAGGGTTAACTGTAGTTGAGACTGTGTTATGTTTGGTTTCTTAGTTGTCAGCTGATATCAGTGTATCTGAATTCCCAATATGATAACTGTATCCTGTGTAATGCACCTGGGTTAAAAGGAACTAAGTACCCAGTGGGATTTTTAAATGGTGTCACTGCTAGAGCTGGGAAAAATACCATCCCCTTCCAACAAGGTTCAAACATCAAGCTTCCTTTCTAACAATGCTCAAGCATCATTAGTAATAACCACAAAGTGCATGGCTGATGCTGTAGGGATGCAGAGGCTGTTCCTGCAGTATAACTGATCTTATCGAGTTACTTTATAGCAGGTCATGGTGTGGAGGGCATGAGTTCAGAGAGGGGCAGTGTGTGTATATTCCTGGGGGATGGGAGATAAAGATCCACATAACAGCTAATGGGAAGCATCCAGTCTCACCTGGGAGCGAGGGAGTTAAAGGCAATCCCAGCCCTGATGCCTCTACAGACTTGTGCAATGGGGAAGGAACCATTTTCCCCACTGTCCAGTGAACAAATGGCAATTGGAGCAGGGACACTGGGAGCTCTATCTTTCATATGTGACATTATTTCTCCTTGGCTTGTGTTTTGGAACATATCTCTACAGGAGATGTAGCTGGCTAACTTGATTTCTCTGTGGGTCTCAGAGCCACAGGCATTTGTTACTTATCTTAAGCCAGAGTATGATGTTCTGCTGTTAAAAGTTGTTACTTGCTATCAATTAGAGTGTTTTTGCCACCCAGGTGCAGACAGAAATCCTTATCCTGGAAGTTACAAAATGTTCCCACTAACTGGGCACTGCAGGCAGGGTGAGTTTGCAGAAAGCGGGGCTGGGTCTGGGCAGCCTTTTGGGTAGCTCTGAATCACACTGCCCTCTCTGCTCAAGGCACTGGTCCTGCTCTCCTGGCTGTTCTCAGCATCAACAGAGCAGTGGCAGAATCCCAGCTCCCTTTGGGAGACATCCCTTATTTTGGACACCAGTGTTCCCCACTCCTTGTAAGTGCAATCCTCTGTTCTGCTGAAGGAGCACAACTCACTTCCTTCACCTGCACTGGGCAGCAGTGGAGAACTCACTCTCCTCTTCAGCTGGATTTGGGGCCCAAGGCTTGGGGTACAAACCACTTTCCACAGGCAGTAGCTAAGAAAGATGTGCAGTCAAATCTCAATTGCTTTGTGCAAAAATATCTCATGTCTCATTTGGCTAATTCCCTGCCTGTGCCAAGGAGGTCATGGTGGACCTGCTCCCGTCTTTCTGGGAGCACAGGGAGCACTTCCATTTAGTTTCCCTCTGCATGGGCTACCGCCTGTGTGCCAGGACACTGGCAATGCCAGCCGTGGCCAGGTGGAGATTTTCTGTGAGGCTGCAGAACAGGCTGCTCACAGCCACCTGGACCATCCTTTCTGAGACACTGGGATGCTCCTCCCATCCATCTCTTCCTGCGTGCCATGGGAGGACCTCAGTTCCGGCACCACCTGTGCTAGGCCAGGTGAATGGGTAGCCTTGCTTGTGAGGTGGAGGAAATGTCAGCCCAGCCCTAAAAGTGGCAAGCAGGCCATGAAGGAGTTAACCCTTCTCCTGAAATCCCACATCTCTGGTGCTGCAGTGTCCCTCCACTCCTGCCCCCGGGGACTTAAATGTCCTCCGTCTGTGTCTATTCCTCCTTGTTCGATGGGGAAGGCTGCAAATGGGGAAATGCAGGGTCAGCGTTGGGTGAGGGTTTTGGGGGAAGCCTGTGCTCGACAGCTTGTGCTGCAGACAGAGGCTGTCACAGCTTGGGAAGCAAAGCAGAGCCCAAGGCAGATTTGCATCATAAGCAGTGGCTCAGCTGCTTCTGCCAAGCCCTCAGGCTCCCCAGCACTCGCACATACTCCCCTGAAAACCCGGAGCTGGAGGCAGAGGACAGAGCAGGCTCTCAGTGCCCAGAGTGACTGTGCAGAGCACGGCCCATGTGGCACCCTGGGAGTCCCGAGGAGCAGGATTGGGTTTGTCCCCAGCAGCACTGCGGTGTCTCATCCGGATGTCGGTGGGTGAGAGGCGGAGGAGGCTGGTGAAGGATATTATTAGAATAGTAATTAGGCCCTGGAAGCAGAGATCCCGGGAAAGGAGGAAATGGAAAACATCCAGTGCTATTGCACTGGCACGAAACCATGTGAGTTTCAGTGCTGTGAAGAGTTTCAGAAAAGACAGGAGGGAGGGGAGGGCTGTTCATCTTACAAATCCAAGGAGGCAGGTAGGGACTGTCGGCATTAATGCCAGCATTTTCTATTAGGGCAGGAGGCCACGCTCAGAGAGCCAGAGCAGCCCACCGGGAGCAAGTGAGTGCAAAATGGTGCAGGGGTCTCTTGTTGGCTGCAATAGTTGTGCATCAAGGCAGAGGTCAGGAATCAGGCACTTTATGGGTGGCTTTGTAGCAGACAGCAGGATGCTTGTGTGCATGCATTCATTCATGTGGGAGGCTCCCCTCAATCCACGTGCCAAGAGAGAGAATAGAACATGAATTGTCTTCAATAGTTTCTGTCTGGGACATTCCTGTGACTGGTGCCCCAGCCTGGAAGAAAGCTGCTGGTTCACTGTTGGCCAACATGTAAAAATTCTAGTGTGTCCAGCCCAGAGTATAACAGACAAGTACCCACACAGGAAAGATCACTCCACAGCCCCCTCATTTCTCCTTTTCTTGACCATTTTAGCAAGAGATTGGACACCAGCTAGCCCTCAATCACATTGGGCCTCCCATGTGCAGTCCCAGTGGGACAAAGTTTAGGGTCATTAGCAGTGTGGTGACAAGTCTTTCCATTGCCTGTAGCAATGTGACAGCAGGATGGGCATTCCTGCTGGAATAGGGGAATCTTCTCCCTAGACCCTGTTTGCTTATATTATGGTGATCTGCCTGTTGATTTGAGATCCCATTCATCTTCTTTGTTAATACAGTGACATTACATCAGATATGGCCAAATCTACCTCAGCCCCATCTGTGTTGGCTTTTTCTCTCCATTCTTTCCAAGCCAGGTCATTAGCAAAAGTAAACTCAAAAATATTTTGCAATACTTTCCTGCAACCTGACCGTCTTGAAAAATCCCTATGCTTGCATGGCAAATATGTTGGTGGCTTTGTTAATCAAAAAGGGTGCTGGGTGCTGTGTGGTGATGTTTACATTCTGCATATCTGCATACTGAGTAAGTGTCACTCAGATCTGTATTTCTGAACTTGGGAAAAAGAATAAACACAAGAGAGAAACAGGGAAAGGGTGAAGTCTTTTCTGATCTTCGGATTTAGGCTGGCTCTGCAGGTTACATCTCTAATTTTGACGAGTAGCATTGTAAGGATCTGAATTGTCGGTATGTGTGAGCCTTTGGTTTTGGTAAGAACTTCAGTGAGCACAGTGGGGAGGAGGGAGTGAGTGAGTGAGTGAGTGAGTGAGTGAGTGAGTGAGTGAGTGAGTGAGTGAGTGAGTGAGTGAAAGCATGCAGGTGTGTGTGTGCACGCCGTCAGTGTCTGCCTGCCCTCTCCTGGCAAATCCGTGACCGACTGGCAGCTCCTGCCCACTGCACTCCTCAAGACCAGCAGTGAGCGATGCCCTGCGGAAGCAGCCTTTTCACGCCGTCAGTGTGTGTGCCCCAGGCCCCGCGCTGCTGACAGGTAAGGACGTTTCCTCTCTTGGAAAGAGGCAGCAGTTTTGCTCTTGAAATGGGTGTTTTATCCCCGAACACCAAGCACAAGGGCTTCTGCTTGCCGGCAGCTACAATCATCCAACAAAGGGTTTGTGATGCTGGCCACACTTTATTCTAGAACACTTTTTTTTTTTTTAAATAAAATGTCTTAAACATACATCTTTGTCTTTTTTTTTCTGGGCTGCCAGTAAAATTCAGCTATGTATGACTTCCTAACCGTATGCTTCTGTCTGTTTCTGCAGCATCATTAGCAGGAAGGACAGGCCAGATTCTGACCTCAGTTACACCTCCCTACACCTGAAGTAACGCTTTTTAAGTCGGTTCCATCACTACAGATGTTTGTTGGTCTAAAGGAAAAGAAACTGTTCGTGTATTTATGTTCTTCAAGGCACCATAACTCTGACTTTAGCATATAAATAAATGTGACACTTAATCCCTGAAAATATTTTTTACATTTTTTGTACTCTGAATGTATATAGATATATATTTTCCATCTCTAAAATTAATGGCATTTCCCTGTTCCCAGTTCCCTTGGCGTTTCTGGAATCAGCATGGCAGTGGCAGATGCTGTTGGTCACTTATTAAGACTGAATGTTGCCATTCCCAAGTACAAATGAATGTTCATTGTATGATACAACTTTCTTATAAAGCCATACTTTTGTAATTTTGGTTTCACTTTTTTTTTGGGGGGGGGGGGTGTGTGAAATCTTCCCCAAAATTGTGTTTGCACATTTCTCGCTGCATGATTAAAGATAAAACAATTGTAACATGCTGGAGTAAACGATGTATACATAGCCTGATATAATTACACATGCTAGCTGTGAAAATAATTTAATCTTGATTGTATTAATATAATAAACTTGAAATATAAAATTGATGTGTCTTTTATTAGACAACTGGTCAAAACCACCCATGAGTATCCATTGCTTTTGCTTTGGCTGATCTTATTGTTTCATTATTTCATTCTGACTGCTGAGCCATTGTCTCAAAAAATGTGTTCTGAGGAAAATAATATTTCCCTTCACAGGCTTATAGTAGCTGACTGTGCTGTCAGAGGATGACCCCAAGTGATGGGGTGAACCCACACTTCACAGATCTGCTGAAAGGTGGTGATAAATCAGAAGGTGGGGCTCAACAGAGGTTGAATGGTAATTGGTTTCAGAGATTTTCATTTTTTAGGTTTGAGTTCAGCTTATGCAGCTGTTTCCCATGAACATAAGAGTGCTGGCAGCCTGCTTTCCTTCTCTGGCTTGTGTGCCATCAAGGAGCTCCTTTCCTTCCTCAGGTTTTTCTGTGTACAGAAAGATACTCTGGTAAGGCTTCCAGCACCAACCTCTCCCGTAGGCTCAGCTGAAGGTCTTCAGGCAGATGAGCACCTCTCACCCTCTGTGCTCTCCATGGGGTAAGGATCCATCAGATTCTGTGCCAAAACCTGAACCATCCAGATCCTCCTCTGCTCTGATAAAAACAGCTACCCAAAGTGGTTCAGGTGATGGGTAGCTGGTTTGGATGATGAGGATGGTGATGATAATCATGGGGTGTAGATTCCAGTGCCAGCTGTACCCACAGATCTCCTCAAGGCACACTAGTACATGCAAGCCATAACCAAGGGATGACTCCTTTGAGCCCGTGCTTGCATAGGGCATTACTGGTTTCGTGGAAGAATGCAGAGAGGGAAGTTTCACTGAACTCATTTAAAGATCAAGACTATGTCCTTGCCTTCATAGCAGAAGATTTATCCCTAACTACTTCACCCAAGAAAGTGGTCCCCAAAGATGTAGTTTTCTGGCTTATTTGCTTCCATGTTTCCTGTGTTTGAGGAAGGGAATCTGATTTAGTTTCTCTCATGCCCTGGCAGCTCTGCTGGGGCTGACCATCAGGGAACTCCAGGCTGACACATCCCTCAGAGGCAGTCCCATGTAGGTATTGGTTTTTTTATGACTGTAGCTAGCTGGAGCCCACACACCAGCAGGCAGCAAGACAGGGATTTAAATAGAGAAATGGAAAGGGTATATTCCCTTGCGTGGGGGGAAGCACTGTCACAAGCAGATGATGCACTGAGCGAAATCCTGCCCCCGCCTCAGTTACTTGGGTGCACCTCCCTGAGTGAGTCACCCCAAAAGCAGCTGACAGGTTTGGCATGTCCCACACTGTCCCGTGTCTCCCTGGCCAGCACAGCAGCAATGCCTTGGGGGAGAGCATGCTCTGCCTTCTGCTGCACCAGCACTCTCAGCTGGTGACATGGATGGCCACCGGGCTCCAGCTCCCGAGATGCCTGCCTTTGTCTCCAGCCCTTTGGGAGCTGCTCTGAAGCCAAGAAGCCAGATTTCTCCAGGGGTGACTCCTAAGCAGTGCTTGGTCTGGAAAATCAGCCATAATTTTTTTCCTAGTAAAATGTGTGTGCATTTTGCTATGGATTTGCTGTGTGAAGGAGAAGTTTATTGCTGGTGGGAAGGCTTTTGGCAAATTTCATGAGTTCGCAGAGATAAGAGAGCTGTGCTCTGTACACCAGCTCTGCCCACCCACGCAGATCCCCGAGGAGAACAGTGAGGAGGAGGAATGATTATCACAGAGTTGTCAGACTCATGCAAGAAAACCTGGGAGGAAGAAAGGGAAAAAAAGGGTTGGGAGAGGCTGTATGGCAAGATGCCTTGTGGGAAGCAGATCCCACAGCTGAACAGAAATAGGGAAAATAGTCTGGAGAATCCCAAACTACAGTACAAGCTATGAGAAACACAGAAACCACCCCCTACCACTTTCTCATGGAGCTTGGCTTCAGGGTCACAGAGAATGTCAGGATGATAAAGAAGAGGCTGACAAGCATTAGAAAAGGAAATAATCATTAGAGCTGACTGGGAATTGATGTTTCTATTCCACCAAAACCAACAATACTGCAAAATACACTTCTGTTCTAATTCAAAATGAAAATTAAAACTATCAAAACCAATTTTACAAGGAAGAAAACTGATTCAGATGTATCAAGATATTTCTTAAAGAATAGTAAAATTTTGATAATGTAATACCTGGCTTTTTATTTTTAACAGTGTTAAAGCACTAAAAAAGAATCAAAATATTATAAAAATATCCCACTTCTTTTGATAGCTGAAAGTCTTTGTTCAGATTTTCATGTACCAGAATTTTTGTCAAAATAGGAACATAAAGCCCACAGTGCTGGGTGTTCCCAGCATCAAGCCATGTCTCCAGCACTGGCAATGGGAGAAGCCAGGTAAGCAGAGCACCTTTGCCTGGCTATTTTCAGCAATACATTCCCTAATTAATTCCCTCAGTTCCCACGGCTGTTGGATTGGGGATATTGGAGGCTATACCCTTGCCTAGTCCTTCAGAGTATTCATCTTTTGACCTAGTGTCCCAAATTTGTCAAGGTCTTTTCCAAGCCTGTTGATACAATCACATCTGTGACTTCCTACAGCAGCAGTTTACATTTATCTGCACCCAAGCTCACCTGCCACCTCTTTTTCCTACTCGGTTTATTATGTGTTTAGTTTCGTACTTCACTTGAACACTGCTCACTCCTTTCTCCAACCACAGGTTATAAACTAAACCAAACTGGTTCCCACACCAATCTCCAGGACAGCCCACTGCTGACTCTTCCTCACCCTTTGCCATTCTGTAACCAGCTTTCACTGCATGAAATAACTCCTGTGATCCCATGACAGCTTCATTTTTTAAAATAATCTTTGGTGTGGAACCTTGCCCACAGGTTTTTGTGGATCCAAGTACCTTATGTTCACCAAATCTCTCCTTTATCCTCCGTCCTTATGAGTGAGGGAAGTAATTTACAAAAAATTCAATTTTTATGAGGGTAATCTTTGCAGTAAAATCTGTTCTGACAGGAGACGGCAGAATTAAAAATCTTCGTCCATTAAAAGGACCTAAAGATTTTTATGCAAAGTCTGCTTACAGAAGTAAAGCCCATGGTGTGGTTCTTGGAACTGTCCTGTGCAGGACCAGGAGTTGGACTCAATGATTCTCGTGGGTCCCTTCCAACTCAGAATATTCTTTGGTTCAGTGATTCTGTAAAACACTTTGCCTGGAGATGGCAGGGGAATTCCAGATGGTATTTCTTTAAAAGTGTCTTATAATTTTGAGGCTTTGACTGAAGCTGAAAATGAGCAACTATAGGACAAAAATCTCTGTTCTTCTGCCTGGAAGGTGCTAAGGAGTGACACTGTGAGCAGACTCAGATTCTTCTGAGTTTACAGATCCTAGTGAGATACTATTTTCAGCTGTGATGCATATATTTGCAGACACTAAACTTCTCACCAATAGAGGTGGTTGCTTGATCAAATAAGGTTTTTTATGGGACTCCTCCTGTGGGTAGAACTGATCTTCACTGATAGCTACAGGCTTTGGCTTACTTCTCTCCCAGCCTGCAGAGCCCAGCATGGTGACAGACAGAGATAAAATTACATTCCATGTATAATTCGGGATTTCATGAAAGGAAAGCCAAAATGATAGGAAGAAAGAGCTCTGCCTAAATTAGGTTTCTGCTTAGAGGTGTGTTCCCTAAACACTCAGAAATTCACATGCTTACTTGGACTCACTCAGATCTGGTGAGCTTCAGGGAAGTGTAAGGCATGGCAAGTAACCCAAATTTGGGATCAGGGAGGCTGAGAGTAGCTTTCCCACAAAATTGCCCAGCTCTTCTTTTGTAGAATTAACAGATTCTAGCAGCAGATTGGTGATTTGTGTCCTCTGAAAAACATGAACCAGGTTTCAAAATGTCTCAGTTCTGCCTTGGCACACATGATCATCATCCCCTCAAGTAAAAAACATCACTAAAATGACAAAGTGCAAACCTAGACCTGTCCATGCCCTTTCTTATTCCCCTTTTGCAGATATTTAGACCTGAAAGCCCCCTCCATCATGGCCCAGGCCTTTTCCCCCACTGCCTTGGAGGGGATGAACACACGAATTTCAAGCTGTAAAATGACTGCACACGATACACAGCATGAATGCACATGCAAGCACCATAGCTGATGTGAAAGAAGAGGCCCTTCATGAGTCTTACTTATTTTTAGAAAATAAGTATTTTATTTATTTCTTAGTTTTAGAAAAGCCCCTGCCTCAGCCAGGCAGGAGTCCATGACTAATATGGACACTTCCTTACTGGTGCCAGCCTGACAGGTTTTACTGAGCCCCTGTCAGTGAAACTCCTCTAAGATTCAGGCATCCAACTCTTTGCCTTTAGGATCAGGTCAGACTTTAAATAGGCAACTTTAGCTTTACCTTTCAGTAGCTACTTCTTTTACTAGAGGTGGACCTTTATACCATCCTCAATCAAATCTTGAAACTGTTTGACCTGGCAGAACTGCTAATGAATATGCTCTCACCAGCCAAAAGAGAAAATAATAATAAAAAAAAGAATGTATTTTAAAATGAAAGCCCCGTGTTTAAATTTTACATTTCAAACACTTTAAGTGATTTTTCTCTTCTTTTATTCTTTCAGTGCTGCCTGAAAAGTCAGCTTTGCTCGGTTACTTTCAGCTTCACTGCATGGCTCCCTGTGTTTTCAGTCAGTCCTCAAATCGCCACAGCTTTGAAGTGGATCCATCTTCCAAAGGGACACCTTTTTTCCTCCTCTCCTCAGCACATGAGCTCTGTGGGGTTTCTGAAGGCAAATAACACCGTTTATTAGAAGATAAAATAGAGATGCTAACTCATAAAATAAGGAAACTCAGCTGGGCAGGACCAGATAGGAATAAAAAGGAGTTAGCAGCAGCCTTCCCTTCTCCTAGGGGTGCCCTGGCTTGTTGGCTGCCTGAGCTGCGGAGAAGTAAAACCAGCTCCTTACACCTGTTCAGGCGCTACCGGTGATCATTCCGCACATCCCCCTTGTCTTGCTTTGGGTTTGCTTTCCTATGTTTTGACGACTTTGCTACTTTCCACCACGGCGGCTCCTGCGCGGGCGCCGGCCGGGCCTGGGCCGCCGCGCCGCCATCGGCCGCCAGGTGGCACCACCTCCCTTCGGCTGCCTCCTTGAGGGATTCCCCGGGCCATGAGGGACCCCCGGGCCATGAGGGACCCCGAGACCTTCAGGGACCCCCGAGGCCCTGAGGGACCCCCGGGCCATGAGGGACCCCGAGACCTTCAGGGACCCCCGGGCCGTGAGGGTCCCCCGGGCCATGAGGGACCCCGAGACCTTCAGGGACCCCCGAGGCCCTGAGGGACCCCCGGGCCATGAGGGACCCCGAGACCTTCAGGGACCCCCGAGGCCCTGAGGGACCCGAGGGCCATGAGGGACCCCCTGGGCCATGAGGGACCCCGAGACCTTCAGGGACCCCCGGGCCGTGAGGGTCCCCTGGGCCCCCAGGGACCCCCGAGGCCCTGAGGGACCCCCGGGCCGTGAGGGACCCCGAGACCTTCAGGGACCCCCGAGGCCCTGAGGGACCCGCGGGCCATGAGGGACCCCGAGACCTTCAGGGACCCCCGGGCCATGAGGGACCCCGAGACCTTCAGGGACCCCCGAGGCCCTGAGGGGGGCCGTGAGGGATCCCGGGCCCTGGAGGGCCCCGAGGCCGGGAGGGAGCCCCGGGGCCTTGAGGGTGTTGCAAAACGTGGAATATGCAAAATTTTCCTTGAGAAAGGACGTTCTTTGGTGTTAGATCTGTTCTTTGGTGTTTGATCTTTGTATGCTTTTCAGCCTAATCAGCAGGAAAGGAGATTTTAGAAAGAGCAGCTAACGAGCAATCCCTGAGTGATGTCCAGGTATTAGAAAGATAAATTACTTGTTGGTGGAGTTGCCTTGTTAAAGTTTAGGGGGCTCCAGGTGTTTCAGTGATCTCTGACCTCGGGGGAGGTTAACAAAGCTTGGGGAGAAGGATGTGCAGCTGATAGTGGATGCAAAGAATGCAGAATTTATGGGCCACAAGGACATTTGGCAGGACCCCAAAGATAAGAAAGAAACTAGTAAACACAGCTCAGCAATTGTGCTGAACCAGCTCCAATTGGGTAATACATTTTACCAATGTCCCATTCTGGCAGGGGGAGATGGTGACCACCAACTCACCAGCTCACGGACCCAAGAAACCCACTGACCCAAAAGAAGGGAAAGACTGAGTATGGGACTAATTAGCAGGAGAAGCAAGAGAAGACAGAATACTGATTAACAAGAGAACTATGTAACTTGTAGCTAATGAACACAAATTCCTTTGTTTGCTAAAATGTATAAATTGCAAAATATTTTGATAGTCAGTATGCTTGATTTGTGGAATACCACTGAGCATCCAGGCTTGTGCAACTCTGAGATAATTGATGTCTCTCTCAAGTGTGTAATTATAGGCTTGTTGCCCATGAATCCCATGTTTGTGGATGACAAGGTGACTCCAGGGCCATGAGAAGACCCTGGCACTGTGAGGTGACCCCAGTGCTGTTTGCTGCCCCTTGCCTGTGCCTGTCTGGTGATCCTACAGCACATCTTTTGAATGCAGTGTCCAAACCAAACCCAAATGTGCAAACCCAGCTGCAAGAAGGCAGTGCAGGTGCCTGTTAGCCAACAAAGAAAGGTTTTCTGGTTTATTCAGCATTGGAAAGGCCTCATGTGCCATGGAAGTTGACCCTGGAACTGTGCTCTAGGAAAAGAGCTACAAACAGAAACAATTTTTTCACACAGGGCATGTGGGGTTGCTGGGAAGAGATGAGCAGGAGGACATTTTTCATCCTCTCTGTTGCCTCCAAGGGAAAGGAGAAGCTGTGGTGACTTAGTTGGCCATGGGAGGTTGAGAGGCTCCATATCTGTGTTTAGCAAAGTACCTGAAATCCAGGGATGTGATGGATCACTGGTCCTGCACAGCAAAGCTCATTGGAGAAGTCAGTGGTGGTGGAGCTGTGAGAGCCACCATTTCCCACTTTCCCAGCAGAAGAGTGGCTGGGCCAGGAAGAACATCCACTGCAGCCCAGCAAGGAGCCTGCCCGTGCACTGGGCATCTCCTGCAGAAAGCAAAGAATTGCTGAGGGGCTTGATACCTATCAGGAAACAAGGAAAGGTACTACCAAAGATGTCTTTAGTTCTGTTTCTGGCACATTTATGAATCATCAAATACCTAGACAATGGTAGATTGCCCAATAGCCTGAAGTTTCAGCTAAAAAAAACCCTAGTTTGTATTTTTGGAGCTATCATTCTCTGATTTGGGGGTCTGTTCCTTTTTTTTTTTTTTTTCATTCCTCTCTGCTTCAAGGCTAATCAGGAGAGCTTGCAAACCAATAACAAATTGGTTAAAAATCATCTTTATATGCAAAGCCTAAAATAAAACATCTGTATATATCCCAGAAGCCTTCACAACCTCCTGTTTTATTAGTATCTCTAAAATAACTTTTCTTTCCTGACTCTAATTCCAGCTAGAAGCACTCTGAGAATCCTCACAGGACTGTTATGTGTATTTCCAATTAAGCAATTTATAAGCACTGGCTGTGAGGAGCTTTTTTGTTCTTAAGGAAATTATTTCTTCATTAAGAGTAAAACAAGGCTTTTTTTATCCCTGCTTAATATGAAAGCCCTTGTGTCCCCTTCACATATGTTTTAAGTACTGAACTCTGTAGAAGGAGATTAATCATTTTGTACCCCAGCAAGCAGGGAAGACACAGCAGCTGGGTCAGTCGCTCAGGGAATAGGCTCTTCAGTGTTTGTTTTCAGAGAGAAGTAAAAGTCAGACAGACAGACACTTGCTTTCAAGCTCCTTGCCTTTGCCAGAGGCAACCCACACAATCATGAGCCCTTCTGGAGTCTGAGTCATGAAGAGCTGCAGCAGATAAAATGAAGACAGTCAAGAGGAAAAAAAAATCCCATTCATGCCCAGCTAATGAGTAGAGGTTCCAAATTTCCTCTTGTTTTGCAGGCTGTGTACCTTAATTGGATGAATCACAGAACACTGAGGGCAGAAAACACAGGCCAGACAGCTCATGAGAGTCCACTTCATTCTTTCACACTGGCAGCATTATCTACCTCCCCAGCAGGGGAGAATGTCCCTCCATTTTCCTGGACTGTCATGAGGCATGGGCAAACGTGGAAAATGAAGAGCAGAAAGGATGGATGATTTGAGTTTAGTATAGTAGCACAAGCATCCTATTCCTATTTTTGTCCCCAGGCCCAGCCATTTACACTTTCTATAAAGGCACTCATGAGCCCATGTTCTGGTCAAGGGCAGCCCCGTGACCAAACAGCATGAATTGAAACATGAGGGACCTTCAAAGGGAGGGCACTCTTGCTAATATCAGAAATGAACTTACCAGAAAGCTTCTGATGTGGCCACAGAAGACATTTTGAGCCTTGAGTGTTCCTGGAACTCTGGAAGGAAACCCCACATTAAGTGTTTTAAGTAAACTGCATTGCCTTAATTTTCATCTAAGCTCGACTAGAAGGAGACAGCCTAATAACGGGATAGCTCCTGAATGTTTAAGGTTAATATCTTGTGTCTGTTTACAGTAACAAATGTAGGGAAAGGGAGGAACTGACAACAAATGGAATTACTACATTAGTATAAGAACTAATCTATAGAAATAGGTTAGAGATCAAGATGCTGCAGCATGTAAGCCTGTGCCAATGCTTGACTTGCATAGGGTCACTGGGAAATATGTCATGTACTCCAGCAGCACCAGCAGCCTGGTAGATTTTTCCCAGGAATGGGTGCATAAAATGTCTGATGAATGAAGCTACAAGTGGTGAATTCAACTGCACAGTTCAATGTAGACATTGTATCATTCAGTGAAGAAATGATGAATTTAGAATAATCTTAAAACCTTGAGGTTTCCTTCTCAGTCTCTGCATTTCATGCCATGCTCAGTAATACCATTTATCATCTCCCTTTGTGTTATGGAATGGATTTTATTTAGCAGCATAAGGAAGAAATGCCTAGCTACATTTCCCTCAGCAAGCCTAATGGCACTGTGGTTTTTGGTTTTGCTGGCTTTGTGATGTCACTCTCTGTCTTAAAGGGAAATAGGTTTTGAAGAGGGATTTGAAAAAAGATGGGGTAATGTGTGACACTGTGCATTGGCTCCTGGGACAGAGACAGCTCTACTGGCACATGGAGAGTCATTGATCTGCCAGGTCAAAAAAAGCAACTTGTGTCATGGCAGCATGAGAGAAAGAAAGAGGACAGAGTAACAAACAAGTCATACTTGGTGGTCAGAGTCAGCATTGCTGTCAGAATGGAGGGAAGAACAGTGAAAGCAATACCAGAAACAGACAAGCAGGTGGAGAAAGGCACTGCAGGAAGCAGAAATGTGCAGAAAATAATATTGTAGGGGGAACTGGAGGAGGAGGAGGGAAAAATAAGTATTATTGATACCATCATTATGCAGAGCATGAGGTCAGTCTAGAAGTTGTGTTTGGGTTGGCTGCAATCTCAGGGAGGCCAGAAGCAGAGGAGATAACATTTGGCAAAAGATAAAATGGTCAAGGGCATGATCTGTCTTGGGTCTTAGAAACACCACAGAAGGGAAATAATTTGTGTTTAGATACAGCCTAATGTACAAAAAAGTATTGTGAGCAATCAGAGCTGTCTGGCTACTTCACCTAAAGGAAAAGGGATATGGCAGCATCTCAGTTATAAAAGCTGAGAGAACAAGAGGAGGCAGTCAAAGAGAAAGATCAGGATTTAATTTGCTCAGTGTTCAGTCACCAAGAGACGTGGGGGTGGCAATATTGCCAAAGCAAAACTGAGTTGAGGAAAATAGATTAGAAGCAGTGAGTCAGATGTGTGAGCTCATGGTGGCACAGCTGATATTTGAAATTGCAGGAAGAGTGAGGATCATAGGAACCTTCACAGGGACTTTTCTTCCTGGATTTTACAGTTCAGATCCCATCAAAACACACTCAGTTGAACAACTCTTAGTCACTACAAACCTGCAAGAGCACCTCAGAGAAGGAAAAGGAAAAGCAGCAGGCAGTTATGGAGCTGCAGGAATATTCCTTGGATAGAGGTAGGAATTTTAGAGAAAATTACTCTCAAATGTAGATCCTCACTGACGACCTCAGCCCTCAGGGGAATCTTTTGTGAGTGAAGGTTTAGGACTTGTCCATCAGCTGCTGTAAAATCTCTTCTGTGGCCATTCCGGGCAGTACCAACCGGATGATCCATAACAACTCATGGACCATGGTGGCAGGAGTCACATTTCTGTCTATGACTGCACACAGTAAAATAATTTTGTTTAACCAGCTTATCATTGTTTGCTTTCTACCAATACCACAGTAATTTCTTTTGGTATCCAAATGCATTTTCCTCCCCATTTGTGAAAAGGGAACCACTTTGCAACAGCTCCTTGATTTTTACATACCTGCCTTAGTGACTGTGATAGCAACATGCTCCTGTATTGCTCTAGAAAGTAGCTTTACATGCACTGTTTCATCTAGTCCTTAATTCTTCCACTGGGGCACTAAATCTGGACTAAGCTGAAATACTAGGACAATAATTCTTAATCCACTGTGGAACATTAACTGAGTGTTAAGACAGCGATTTGCCGTATATTATGAACGTGTCTCCATTTCGTTTCCTCTCTGGAGATGCTGATTCACTGATGGAGTGATGTTCTTTCAGGCAGGAAAAGATTAAGTAGAGACAACAGACTCAGAAGTAATAAATAAGGCTGTAGAACAAAACTGCCTAATATTGTATTATTTTAGAAGCCATATATAATCATGCCATCAGAGATGTGCTGTGATGCACACTCGCGAGGGAGCAGAGTTAAGGTGGTGCCTCTCATCTTATACTGTGCTAGTTCAGGAAGTTACAGAGTTTACAACTGTATATTTTATGCTGCATCAATCCAGCCATGGGAAGGATGTTTGCATCTATTTAGCCACAGCGGTGGCTAACCAAGTCCTCTTGGTTCCCATCACAGTCAAAGTGTTCTTCAAAGGAATGTGAGCACTATTTCCCCTGGTTCCCACATATGAACCCAAGGTGCTGGAGAAACAGCAGGTCCTTTAATCCCTGAGATCAATGGCATGTGCAGTACCAAGGAACCAAGTTTCCTGCTCTCTGCTACATGTGCAGTATATGCTCCCACTTTCTCTTACTCATGCCCTGCTGCAGGGAGGCTGTGTGGCTGAAATTTTGGAGACAAGTTTGGATAGCGCCTCTCTAATACAGACAGAGCACAGGCTGGGATTACAGGCAGCCTGCCAGAATTGTCACCCTGTCTGAGGGGACCATCTTCAAAACACCACACAGCAGCAATTGATCCAAGACAAGGTTGTTGCTCTTTTGTTTCTGTGATTCTCCTGTCCTGAAGGCACCTGGGCTGATGTTGCTGCCCTGGCTGCTCTTCATACTGTTGCTGGGAGGAAACCAGGCTACACTTCTTCAGGCTTGGGACAGGTAGCACATAGGGAATATTGGGTGTAGGCAGAAAGGGTTCACTGGACTCCATTCCTGGGAGGCTTTTTTGGTAATGGCCAATGGCAGACATTTCAGCAGCCTGTTGAGCGCAGTAACCTACTCCAATTGCAAAGGTAAATTTTAATTGTAACTGTAAAGATAAATAGTAAATTCTCCTTTTAGTGGATCAAGGTGCAGAAGAGAACCTGAGGTTGATTGTTCATTACAAGAAGCCACATTTCTATAGGAATTAAAAACACAGAATGCTTCTTTTTTAGCAAACAAATCTCAGGATGCTGGTCAGTCGCTACTTGCAGGTCTTTACTGGGAATCCATTTCACTTAATCCAGACTTGCTGACAATATCTGAAGAGAGGACTTGACCATTATTCCTAAACAAAATCAGGTATGCAGCATGCCCTGTTTGTTTTTGATGGTGTGTTATGTAGCTGTGAGAGTTCAAACCTCTGGACACTGCAACTGACTCTGCTCTCTCCTGTAGGTCTGGGTGTTCTCCCAGGCCTGGAGTTTGTGCCTGTAATGCCCAGCTCTTCTTCTGCTATAGGAAGGGATGGGTGCCTGTACTGGTGGTTACAGTGCTCTGTTAGCTCTCTCTTCATGCTCTAGGGAGTTTCACAGCAGAGTCAGAGATTACATTCTTAGCACATTCCTTTCATTTCTTTCCCCTAGCATAGCAATTACTATTCTACACAGTGCTGCTCCATGTGGTTCTTCACAATTTATTTTTAAGGTTTCTCCAAAAATTTGCCTAGTAAGAGTTTTTGCATAATTGCTCCTCAAGATTTGCATTTCAAAATTTCAACACAGTATTAGCTCTTGGAGCTGGCTGCAGGGTTATGCTACTTCCCACTAGGTTAATCCACACAGCTCTCAATTGAATGATCTAAATACAGGAATATGCATTGCTTTTTGCTTCTATTCTCAGAACAGCATTGTTCTTTCCTGGCCACTTCATTTTTTAAAAACTATTCCCAATTCAATTGCTTCTGCAATAGGCCTTAAAACTTTCCTGATGGAAGGGGGCTGCAGTATCTGCCAGAAGAATTTTTTGGTGTATTTTTGCCAGCTTGTCAGATTCTCAAGTTTTGCAACCTTTAGTTAGGCCTGGCTGATTTATAACTGATGGCATCAGAGAGGTCCTTTTTTTCCTCCCTTGTTAATCATATGCCTTAAATTATCATCAGTGATGGGTTTATGTTCCTCCTTACAGGTTTACAGAGTTTCAGCACCAGTTATATCACTGGATTCAAAGGGAATGATGACAGACTGAACTGTATTTGCTTTCCAAAATCTAGCTTTAAAGTTTCCTCCTGGACTGGAACTCACTGATTTTAATTTATTTCTGGATGGCACTGATGTAAGTAATTTTTTCACTACTCTCCTCAGAGAAATTATTCTCTACCCATTTGTAAATGTTCCTTAAAATTCTGTCATCACTTTGCTCTGAGTCATTTTAAAATTATCCCATTTCTAACTGGTGCTCTCCATGTGATGCTTGGACTCTTGCACTCAATTTAAAAACATCTTCTGTCATTTTTGCCTTTGCAGTTGTTACTTTGCCATGCTAGTTCTTTTTGATCTTTTCTCACTTGCTCCAAAAGTTCTTTTCTTTTTTTCTTTTTAATTTGGCATAAAATGTTCGTCAAGTTCAAGCTTGTGATCGTATCTGCTCCTATCTGCCAGCATCCATAACCTCTTCCTTAGAAACAGTTCTTAGCACTTTGCCAAGATGTCACGATAAGAATGAAGTGGGGTAAAGTGCAGTTTCTAACAACATTCATTGAATCCTCCAAGTAATGATCCTTGGCTTCCTCTCCTGACAAAATGTGCTTGATATGGTGTCTTTTTGATCTTCTGATATGGGTATAAAAATTACCTTCCTCCCTATTTTTTTGATGTAATTTTAAATGCTGTTGTTCCCAACAGGAAGTTTGATGGCCTGGCTTGACAAGTTTAACAAGCTGAGCTCCACTGGCCTATTTCTTTGATGATAAATGGAAGGGGAAGTAAGTGGGGAATAAGCTACAGGTGCACTGTCTCCTTGGGTGACCACAGTCATTCTTTGGAGTTATGATCCTGTTTGAACCTCTCTCTGCTTGTAAACAAACTGGTGAGGTAGTAAACAAACTGCTAGTAAACAAGTTAGTAAACACCTGGTAAACTTCTGGTAAGACACAGCTAAATTCATGCAGTTTCCAAAACAAGGTATCTGCATCCAAACTGCCTATTGGGAATAATCTGCAGCCTTTGTCAGCCCCCAAACCATTGCACAGGCATTGTCTGGAAGAACATCTGACGGCCAGAACCAGGGCTGTGCTGGCAGCTTCACAGCACAGAGACTCCCTGTTCCAAATCTGTGTCCAGGCCTAGGCTTTGTATCCTTTGGGTAATGTGTGTATTTTGCTTTGTTCCTTAACTTTTCTCCAGTGTCACTCTTGGAGTCAAGAAAGAGTTTCAAGATATCTCTCCCAAGCTCCCTGCTCTGGGAATGATGGTAAGGCTTGTTTCCATTACTGCCATGAGATGTGATTGGGCTTTTTGGTACTGTGATAGAAGGCTGACATGGCAGTGGTATCTAAAATGTTTTATAACGCTTTTTTTCTAGGCACCCTTTCCTGCAGCTTATGTCAGCCATACTTAGTAAAATTTTATCTGAAGTTCTTCAACCACACATAAAAATTAGAGTATAGCAATTATGTTGGCCTGGTTAAAAAAATCTTACAATACTGTGGCTTGGAAGGCTTACTTTTTCCAGGCTTCATAGAAAAGGCATTTTTGGTATCAAGTAAGCCCCTTTCACTGTCTCCAGGAAATCATATCTTGGCCAAATCATAAACTCTGACTAATTTTAATTTGAACACCCTCAGTAGAAGCCTTGTTCTCTTGGCAGCTGAATCCTGGCTGTGACATCTGCTGTGAGCATCCTCCAGCTTCTCCCTGCCAGCTCATCTGCCTCTGTGCAGCTCCATGCTGAAACTCGGGACTGGCACCTTCTCCTCTGGAGCGTGGAGCACTACAGGTGTGGAGTGGGGAGCAGGGCCAGCAGGAGCAAAAGTTGGACACTTGGATTTAATATTATAGGGAGGAAGGAGAGTAAGCAGAGAGAAAGCAGAACCAGCATCCCTACAGCTTTTTATGTCTGTTCTTTCCCATCCAACACCGAAACAATCCAAGGCTTTCTTGAACCTCCATGTTTATTTGTTGGCAAGTAACTGTATTATCTGGTGGTGAAGGATGTACCCTTCATCCCTCAAAGTTGTTGACTGAGTTTTTACCTCATGCAACTGATCCCTATGGACGATAACAGACATCTACTGCTACCAATTACTTATTAGCACATGAGGGAGAGATCTGTACTTCAGACCTAATAGGTTTCAGTTCCATTTGGAGGTCACTAGGGTTTCATATAATATCATTTCATTTCGATTAACATGGGAAGTGACTCGGTAATTCCAGTAAATGACTAGGTACTTAAAGTAAACCTGTCTGGAAATACAAATTTCTGCCCAGCTGGAAATTTTAACAATTGACATTTTACCAGAGAAACAAACAGAAAAAAAGTTACTGCATTTTTGTGGTAAAACATTAAAACAAATGTCCTTCTAATTTTTCTCTGTGAGTTATGGCCTCAAAGGGTTAACATGAAGAAAATAGGGTGATCAAAGATTTTATGGAAGGATAATTCTGATCTCATAGATGGTGTGAGGCAGGACTTAATCCAAAATTAACATGCTGTATGGGTTAATTAAAGAAAACAAATGTGAGAAAGCTTGTTCTACTCTTGAACAGCTCATTTAGCTTGTCTTTAATGCAAATTGTCAATGAGGTTCCTGTCATGAAAATAAATCTCATTAAAAATACATCACTTGTTCACACACATATAAACCAAGGAAAGAGTGTGCTCCTACCAGATGAAATTGATGTTACTGCAGAGTGAAGGTGATGTGGGTTTTAAAATGCAGACACTCTTGTTTTTGTCTGGGTTGACGTTTTCTGAAAGATCTTTCTATTTCCCTCAGTGGGCTATCAGAGTCCTTAATGAACACGGAATGAAGAGCAAGAAGAGCTTGAAACCCTCATTCCCTCTTTCTAGTAGACTCACATTGCCAAAGGTTATATGTCCTTAGGCTACAACTTCCTTGAGCTTTTCTATTGCTTTCCATTGAATAGAAGTTCAGATAAAATGAAACTATGAAAGCAAATACAATTTGAAACTGTATAAAAATGTAAAAATTTATATTGGGCTTATAAATCATGACATCATATTATTATTTTTCTCTTGGAGCAGTTTATGGAGCAGTAAAGCTAGAATTCTATACAGAGATGAAAGTCAATATCTATCTCCATCCCTACACCAACATTAGTAGGAAATATTACATTGCAAGCTAGGAAAGAAATAAGAAGAATATTAACTAGAGCCTTTTTTCCATATTATAGTCCCATATTAAAAACCAAGCAAGTATGTAGTCCTTCATTGTATATTTACAGAACTTCCTCTCTACAGAGCAATAAAGAGGCAGAGATTCCTGAGTGTCTGGTTGGAGGAGGCCTGACAATTGCAACATCAGGGATACTTCGAGAGGCAGTGATCTCCCCCCCACTGTAAGGTGAGAAACTCTACAGCAACACATTTGCATGGGAAGCAGGCATAGAAAGAAAGAATTCTAATGTTTTCATTGTGTATTAAAATATATGTGTGAAGGTCACAGCAAAGCTTTTGTTTCATATTTATGGTCCCAAAGGCTTTATCCATTCATTGTGCATATGCTTTCCAGGCTGAGGTCACAGCTTGGTCACCTCAGCGAACCTCAGGTCAGGCTCCTGACCAGAAAGAAAGATATGAAGCAGGCTGTTTAGCACATTAAATTCTAGTCGGTGTCTGATGCGGCCAGGAGGTGGCAGGGCAAGTCTGATTTACCACGGCTGAGTGGCAGACTCGGTATTTTCCAATCTTAACGCTGTGGAAACATGGTGAGTTCCTGCCGTTCTCCCATTTGCACCGTTTAGTGGCAACTGCCTGCACACCACTCACAGCATTTGCAAGGCTATAAAGAGGCTTCGAGCAAGCTTGCAGAGCTCTCTAGGAAATGATGGCTGGTATTGTTATTGTTTTTCCTTTTTTTTTTCTTTCTCTTTTTTAATTATAATTTTGCACTGCTGACTCTGCTGTTCACTGGCAGTTGGGCCAACACATCCTTTCAGAGGCAAGAATGAGTCTTCCTTGTGTGCGCATCCTTGCGAGCAAATGACACTGACCCTGCCACAACAGCACAGAGTGACAAAAGAGCATCGTTCAAGCAAGGGCCCGACAAGTAACGACACAGAAATATATCATACACAATTCTGCATAACTGTTAATACAGCTGCCTCTCCTTTCTCTTCCTGTTACTCCTTCACATGCTAAGTGACCCATGTGATAAGCAGAGAGAAAGCATTTGAGACGGCAGAGCAGATGAACAGGAGAAAAAGCAAATACAGAGTGACAAACTGGCCAATATTAGCTGGGGTACTTTTTGTATCAATTTCAGCTGCAGTCAGCTCTGGGTTGGGCCAGCAGATGATGGGGATTACTGAGGGGAAAAAACCAGACATTGCACCAAAGTGCTGCCAATAATTTGGTAATCTAAACTGTATCTAATTGTAAATTACTCTATTAAAAAAGTTATAAGCTTCAGCAAAACCTTTTTCTTAAGAGCTACTGGTGCTGGTTAGTAACAAATCCCCAAAGTTTATTAACAAAAACAACCCCAATATCTCCATGTGTTAGGTTTAGTGGACTACAGCAGCCCCAGAATAAATGTTGGTACCTTCACAAAAGAATGCATTTACTGTCTTCTGCCTCTTGTGCAGATTTTTTGTATGTCTGTTTCCCTGGGTCCTCTGTCTCAGCTGTGAGAGGAGAGATAGAAGGAAGGGCAGGAAGAGAAGGTAGTAATAATTTTATTAGATTTGATCACCTCTGTAAAAACACAGGACCAGTTTTGGTCTTGCTGTTTTAAGGGACTCAAAAGCCTGATGGGTGGCAATGGAGATAGAGAGAAGCAGCTCCTTCAGCTAGGACTGCAAGAGAAATTGATGATGCAGAGGTTTTTGGGCACAGGGTTAGATACAAAGTCAAGAGAACCATGCATGAGAGAAACAGGCAGTGAACAGAGGGGAACAGAGGATTCTTTGCACTGAAATTACTGGAGTTATTATGCTCTAAATTCTGCATTTATTGTCTGCTGGCTTCAAAGCAGCAATGTATGATAGAATCTGACCCTAAATGGATGTAGTTGTCAGAATCAACAATAGGAAGCGCAGATAGAAAGAGATTTGCTATCTTCTCTACAATCCTGCCTCTGGTAATAGTTACTGCTAGAACTCAGAACTCCTTCAGAGGAGGGAGGGAAAACGTATTTCTTCCAATACCTCTGCTAACAGCTCTGTTGTTTTTTAAATTCAAAGAAAGGACCAACTATATAACTGGGAAGAAATCACACAAAAACCCCCAGCTCTGTTATTCTCCAAGGGTTTTCCCCAACCTTCTAACTGTTTTAGCCAAGTACAGATAAGATCTATGCCCTTAACACTAATCAGACTGTGCCCCCAGACAGACAGGCAGATCTGGACAGAGCTGCTTGGACAAGAGAAAAGGTCACCTACCATGGCCTGTGTGGCCCCTGACTGCTCTGGTAATACCAAATGCAGAGATGGCATCTGGAAAACCAACTTATGACCACAGGCTACTGAAATTAGAGCAATTATCTATCACAAGCAGACAGACAGAATGTGGAGATCCTTGTAACTTCCAATTTCTCCTCACCAGGCTGGAGTTGAACAGGCATCTGCTACTGAAAAGTTAAATATCCTGTGGTTCCTTCTCTGAGTTTTGTAAACAGCTCTGTGCATGTTACTGAAAGTCCTTTCACATCAACCCTGGGGATGTGGCTGCCATGCATTGCTTTAAGCCTCCAGGTCTAAATTTCACATCTAAAACAATGATGTTTGGATCAGAAATGCTGTTTTGATCCTCCTCTTTTTTTAGTTGCCCCGGCTTTGAGGATGATGGCTTAGAATAGCTGAAATATTTAAAAACTCCGCCAAGCGCTGTGCTGACAAAACAGCGATTTGTATGTGCTCTGTACTTCTGGCTAATCTCAGCACAGAGTTCAGATGCTGAATGAATCTCCTTTTCTCTCATCATTCAGTGTATTAACTCGAGGTCATGCTCCATTGACACTTGCAAACAGCACCCGCCTCTGTCAGTCACAGCCACACTCAGAAGGAGTCTGAAAGCAATTAACTGTCTAATAAACATCCCTGGCTTGCACACAGATCCTCAGGATGGGAGTGATAGCAGACTGGGACTGATGGCAAACTCTTGGAGGAGGCAGTAGGGCTTAGCCTACAGAAATGGAAATGCTTCCATTTGCAATGGTATCACAAATGCATAATGTCACAGATATTTCCCTTATGGCTTGTTTTCAGACATCTACAAAATCCAGTAGTCATGGCAAAGCCAGCTGCCTTTGTTGTCTGTGGTTACAGTTAAAAGACACCAAATGACACTTTGCAGCCCTGTGATCCAAAGCACAGTGCCCTGAATCACTTCAGGAGAAAGAAGCGGTGACAGGATTTAGTTCAAAGCTGTAAGAAAATGGAGAGAGCAGACCAATAATACCAGCAGTTAAAGAACTTTATTTCTTAAAGGAAAATTAATTCAGCGGCAATAAATAAAGGTGCTGCTCACAAGAAAAGCCTCATATTGCCCATGTTCAACATCACATAAATGTGAGGTTAGGAGATGTGGGAACATCTGTGCAACTGTTATCTAAGGGCAGATTAATTCTTCTCCTTTCCTCTTTTTTTTCTTTCCCATTTCATTCCAGAAGCTTCAGGAGACTTCTTCCTCTGGTACCAAACTAACTATTTTGGGAGTGGGAGCAATCATTTATATTCTCATCCCAGAATCACCAGGTACTTTACTGAAAGTTTGATAAGTCCTTACTGTGTCTGTGTTGTAGGAAAAAAAAATTGTTTGTATTTTATGCTCCAACAATAAACTGAGGCTGTGGGAAGGGCTACTGAAGATCCCCATAGGCAATAGTCCAAACTAGGACAGGAACTCAGTACTTCTACCTTTTGTACTCTTCTCCTGAAATAATGCTTTCTCACTAATGAGAAAATCTGTCCAGGGCAAAAACGTTGGGAGTGTTCCATCCCAAAGAAGAACACTTGGATGCTCTGGTTTGTTTTGCCTCCTCCTTTATGGCAAGAACATGTTTACTAGGTGGTTGGAAGGAAGTGACCAACTCTTCTCTCTTATTAATGTTATTTATTTGTCGATAAGACTATCAAGAACTGTCTTAGAAAAATATTAAAGCTGAGTCATATACCAATAAAAACAGACAAATTCACTCTGGCAGCTGCAATAGTGAATTTAGCTTACTTTTGCTGTGCCTTAGCAGTGTAGTATGGTTCTATGGTGACTACAGAAATGGAAATGCTTCCATTTGCAATGGTATCACAAATGCATAATGTCACAGATATTTCCCTTATGGCTTGTTTTCAGACATCTACAAAATCCAGTAGTCATGGCAAAGCCAGCTGCCTTTGTTGTCTGTGGTTACAGTTAAAAGACACCAAATGACACTTTGCAGCCCTGTGATCCAAAGCACAGTGCCCTGAATCACTTCAGGAGAAAGAAGCGGTGACAGGATTTAGTTCAAAGCTGTAAGAAAATGGAGAGAGCAGACCAATAATACCAGCAGTTAAAGAACTTTATTTCTTAAAGGAAAATTAATTCAGCGGCAATAAATAAAGGTGCTGCTCACAAGAAAAGCCTCATATTGCCCATGTTCAACATCACATAAATGTGAGGTTAGGAGATGTGGGAACATCTGTGCAACTGTTATCTAAGGGCAGATTAATTCTTCTCCTTTCTCTTTTTTTTCTTTCCCATTTCATTCCAGAAGCTTCAGGAGACTTCTTCCTCTGGTACCAAACTAACTATTTTGGGAGTGGGAGCAATCATTTATATTCTCATCCCAGAATCACCAGGTACTTTACTGAAAGTTTGATAAGTCCTTACTGTGTCTGTGTTGTAGGAAAAAAAAATTGTTTGTATTTTATGCTCCAACAATAAACTGAGGCTGTGGGAAGGGCTACTGAAGATCCCCATAGGCAATAGTCCAAACTAGGACAGGAACTCAGTACTTCTACCTTTTGTACTCTTCTCCTGAAATAATGCTTTCTCACTAATGAGAAAATCTGTCCAGGGCAAAAACGTTGGGAGTGTTCCATCCCAAAGAAGAACACTTGGATGCTCTGGTTTGTTTTGCCTCCCTTTATGGCAAGAACATGTTTACTAGGGTGGTTGGAAGGAAGTGACCAACTCTTCTCTCTTATTAATGTTATTTATTTGTCGATAAGACTATCAAGAACTGTCTTAGAAAAATATTAAAGCTGAGTCATATACCAATAAAAACAGACAAATTCACTCTGGCAGCTGCAATAGTGAATTTAGCTTACTTTTGCTGTGCCTTAGCAGTGTGGCGTATGGTTCTATGGTGATTTCATTTCATTTCAGACTTCCTTTTTGACATAAGATGAAGTCTAATAATATCTCAATGGAGTTACAGGAAGAGCGAAGGCAACTGTTTTTATTATAAACAAGGAATTCTGTGCATCTTCCTGCCACATGTAAAGGCACCTATGACTCTTGCTAGAGAAGTGAACAGCTGTTTTAAATGTCTAAATTTGATCTGTGCAAAGACCTCTGCATCTCTAATGTGCACAGGCAAGCAAGCAGTGGTTGAAGCAGAGGTTGTGTGTAGATCTCCTCCTGACACTGTTTTGATCAAAAGCTCACAGTCTGAAAAACATTGGTGCTGCTTCAATTCTCCTATTTATCAGCAAGATACAGCCTATGATTGATAACTATGAGATTCCAAAGTGAAAAGTGACATTTTAAACAGGTAATAGGATATTTGCTGACTGAAATCATGAATTAAAAGATGATCTTTTTCTTTTGACAAAAAATGCCAATTTTTGAGGTCTCAGACAGCAAAAAGAATGGTGATTATTAGCAGCCAGAATGCAAACTATTAAATGGCACAGTATTCCTATGGATCCTGAAAATGGAGATGTTGATTGTTTCAGTAAGAGCACAATACTGACTCTCAGACTATGATTAAGTTGCTATTGCTCAGTTGGGGTGTTGTTCACAGTAATCTGGGTCTTGCTCATGCTGACTCACATCTCCTGCATTCTCAGCAGGGATTTGTGTTTGTTACCATTCTGGCCTCCAAGGTACTGAGCCTCCTGTATCTTGATGAGTGTGGGAGGCCTGGGATCAAACATCAGGGGGCAGGAGCAGTTACTGATAGAGTTTCCTGATATGAAGATGTCAGACAATGCCCAGGTGTTGAGATCCAGCATGGATTTTTCCTCTTGTGGGGAGGGCAATGGGAGGAAGCCAGAATGTGAGTCAGAAAGGTACAACATTGTACTTAGAAAAGGATGGCCTTTTCAGTTAGTTTTGTTGTTTTATTTAACTGTTCTGCATCCTATATTATATAATCACAGGGAACCAACCCAGCCTTGACCATCAAAGATGGCAGAAAGTGAACATCTGTGGAAGTGACATAAGCAGGTTTTAACAAGACAGTGTGGTGGGTGACTCCACAACCTCCATGGGCAGCATTTCCAAAGCTTAACCCCTCTTTCACTTATCTTCCTGATATCCAAAGGGAACCTTTCCTGGTACAACCTGAGGCCATTTCAACTGGTTGCCTGGGAGAAGAGACTGACACCCACCTGGCTACAGCCTCCTTTCAGGTGGTTGTAGGGAATGATAAGGTCAGCCCTGTGTCTCCTTTTTTCCAGGCTAAACACCCAGCTCCCTTAGCTGCTCCTCATCAGACTTGTGCTCCAGACTCTTCACCAGCTCCACTTCCCCTTCTCTGGAGTCTCTCCAGAACCCAAATGTCTTTCCTGTAGTGAGGGGCCCAGAACTCAACACAGGATTTGAGGTGCCAAGTCCAGAGGGACAATCACTGTCCTGGTCCTGCTGGCCACATTCTTGCCATTGGCCTTCTTGGCCACCTCGGCACACACTGGCTCATTTTCAGTGCTGTCAACCAGCACCCCCAGGTCCTTTTCTGCTGGGCAGTTTTCAGCCACTCTGCCCCAGCCTGTCACGCTGAACGGGGTTGTTGTGACTGAAATACTGAGGTGTGACAAGTGGAGCCAGACAAAGAGATGTCAGTTTGCAGGAGGGGAAAGAAAAAAATGTGACAGCAGAGCACAGAGGATTAAACAAGTCATTAAGAGTATGTAAAAGTGACATGCTGGGGTGATGGGTTTTTCTACCACTCTGCATGCCTCTTACTGCAACAGAAAAACACTGGCCCAGAGTTAGAAAATTTCGTAGGACATGCAAAATTCTAATCTTGAGTCCTCTGGCCTCATTACTGTCTCTGCTGTAAGGGCCCCATCTGCACCTCATCAAAGTCCTCATAAATTCCTGGATGGGTTTGGGATAGATGACTAGATTATTGCTCTAATTTATCCATGTATACTATCAGTAGTTACCTACTTGTTCTTTTAATTAGACTGAAATTTGCCAAAGCATATGAAAAATTGCTTATCCCACTGAAAACAACTGAGAGCTCACAGCCCATTCTTCAACTTTTGCATAAATATTTTTATTGTATATTTTTATGTTCTGCATTAAAAGTGTGTCACTGGGGACGTGCTGGTTGGGAATGCTGTACTTCCCACCAGCACCTGCTTCTTGAGCAGGCTAAATGTGGAAACATATTGTAATAGCTGAGCTGTGCAGACGGTTTATTCTCTGTTCTGCAGCAGCATGGGTAAAGCAGGAAAATTTGTATCTATCTGAGTTGACCCAGAGGGAAATCTGACCAAGAGGCTTTAGCTTTGACCTGAATTCAGTTGTGTGTTGCAGGGAGACCTCATTTGTTTTAGATTCTGAAAAGTAAGTGTGACTGAGTTTAGCCTTGAAAGATCCCACTGGGATGAAAAATAAAAAGGATTTATATTGGAAAATGTCAAAATCAAAACTAGCAATTTCCTCCTCACTCTTTTCTCTTTTTTTTTCCCTTTTTTGCCAGTCATAAATGATTGTCCCAAATGCATTCAGACTTCCCTGATGGCCTGGGTTATGCCATGGCATTGCATTCTTCTGTAAACCAGCTCCTCATGCCAGGTTTGTGGCTTGCCTATTGAGGATGGCTCTAGAGCAGTGCAGCATGGGCTGGAGGGAGAGGAGTGGTGGAGATCCTGTACCAGCAGCAGTGTCCCTGCCTGTGTGACACTGCAACGCTGAGGGCAAAGGAAAAAAAAGTCAAACCCTGGTAAAGGTGGGATAAAACTGCTTAGAAACCCTCAGCTATGGGCTGTCTTTTTGACCTTCTGGTCCAGCAAGCGGGCTTGTCTAATTAATTAGGAAAAAAGAGGTGAATTAATTTGACTTAAATTCTTGGATGCTGAAATTGACCTAAACTTCCAAATGTTTGTGCAACATCTCTTCTTCTGCACATGATATACAAAGAATGCCATATTCTCCCAATTCCAAAATCTTTGCAGAGTTCCAGTTGTGTTTGTCCCGACAGACCCCATGTTGTTAGCATGCTTAGGTTTTGCTGCCATTAATCCTTTCAAGCCTAGCAAAAAGGCACTGCATATTTGAAGTGCATCTCTCTGAAAGCTGCCTCAGCCAGAGGCTGAGTGTGTTTGCCAGCTTATCGAAGATCCACCGAGGCAGCCATTGATTGAGCCAGCATCTCCTCTCATCAGGATACTGTCAGTGAAGAAACTTTTCAGTGAGGGACAAGGTTTAAATAAGCCTTGCTATAAGAAGTGCAAAAGGAGGCTAAATTCTCTTTCTTTTCATCACACACTTATTTATTCCATCACTTTGAATTTTACTGTGGTTATCATATCAAATACAGGCATAACCTAGAATATGCTGGAAGGAAGCAGTTCCACTGGAAACAAGTTGGTTTCCATCTGGGATCTTTCTGAGAAATTATCTCTTTTCCCCACTTCTTTTGAACTGGCTAATTAAACACACTGATCCCATCATCATGCCACAGATTTTTTTTAGACTTACCCATCTCAGAAGGAATTTTTTTGTAAGCAAAACTAAAGCAAGATTTCTGAGAATAGGAGGAGGTCCCATTTGCAAAGTCTGATTAGTGAGGAATATAGGAGCAGTATTAAATCCTTTTATGTAAAAATAATACCCGATGGTTATTCCAGTGAAATATGGCTATTTGGTATTGGAATCACTGTGCAGACTGATACCTCTGTACTGAGACCATCTCCACAAAGACACTATGGGATAACCTCACACCGTTCCTTTTGTCTAGTTCCCATCTCTTCTCACAGCAAAATTCCTCCTTGAAGGGAGAAAGTTCATTCTTAGTGGTCTGTGGAGTGAGAGCAAATTTTACCTGTGATATTCTGGACAAACAATACCTTGGATGGATTGAAAACCACCACTTCACATATTGCTCAATGTATCACAACTCTAAGACTATAACAAAGACATTAGAACATGACCCATGTAGCTCTATGTTCATTACCCGCATAGCCACATAGAGGCAGATTCTTTCATCTGCCAGATCTGGCATCTTTCATTGTCAGATTGTTCTTTTGTTGGGAGGGAGGCCAGATTTGCTTTAGTTCTGATGTTGTATGTTCATAGAAAAATGTACGTTGAATTCTGAATTTAACAAAAAAACCCCAAAAAGAATAGCAAAAAAACATAGGTATTTTAAGGCATCACACTCCCAAACAGCAACAGATACCACAAAACTACAGCATATCAGGACAGATGTTCTTATCAAAAGCAAAATTGACCAATTAAGCCACCAAGAACATTTTTTTGAAAGCTCTCAGACCAAGCAAGAACTGCCCATCTGAGCTCACTATTTGTGACAGCCCCACTGTGACATCTGGGTGTGGCTTTGGCAATAACCTCCAGAAAAAGATACAATGCTCGGGCACTTCAGAGAGCAGCACCATACTGAGGGCACCGTGGCAGAACAGAAACATTTGGGAAATGCTCCCATCACTACCCATGGTTTCATGTCTCTGCAGAACCCTTCTGTCGTACGTGAGCTGAAATCATTCTTCAAACATACATCAGCACCTTTCCATTCATTAAGGTACTTATGTAGGGATAGGATCTGCACTTGAGCCTACCTTGAGGGTGTAATTGTGTGTTGCTAATGTAATGGCTAGAGCTGGTGATCCAAACGGCAGCATATGAAAGGTCAATGTGCAGAATGCAAGGTTGTGCAGAGCAATTGGAGGAAGAATGGAGTCTGATTTAACAGAGGAAGAAGGAAGAGGGAGGGCAAGGACAGTGAATGAGAGAGTGATAAGATGACTTCTAAAAATGGGCCCTGCAGAGGTGAAAACAAAAGCATTAACTCCATCACTTATATCCAATGAATGTCTTGAAAGGAAAGATTATAGATAAAGGAAGAAAGACACAAACCCCAGGAACAGAGCTGGCCATTTAAATGATGTGCATGCAGATTTCAGAGGAGCTGTTTCCACATGTATAATCATCATCATCATCATTGTGTACATTATGTGTATGTCCTCATGGATGCTCTTAAAACATCATAGGCAATGGTATGCCTTAAAAGCAAGTCACAGTACAATATTCTGATCTGATATACCCTAGTGAATGCCCAAAAGTGGTTTCTACCAAGAGTCTGCATGGCACAAATGAAAGCAAGACTTAATTCCTACATTTGTGTCATGTTTGCCACTGTACTTTGCATTTTGTCGTGTGCCACTGACAAATACATGTGAATCTCAATTCTCCTGACAATCAGAAAATGTCAGAACCCAGTGCAGCATTATTACAGGGGTTTATTTATTTATTTCCCACATAATAAAAATAGTATCATAACTTAAAAAAAAAAAAAAAATCAGGCTAATCACATGGGCCCATGAGAACCTAATGAGATTCAAAAAGTCCGAGTGCAAGATGCTGTACCTTAGGTTAGGGGCAATCCCAGACATGAAGACAGACAGGGAGAAGAGCTCTTTGAGAGCAGCCTGCAGAGAGGGACTTGGGGGCTCTTGTAGATGAAAAGCTGGACATGAGTCAGCAGTGTGTACTCCCAGTCCAGAAAGCCAAACTCATCCTGGAAGGGGTTTCTGCTCATGTGACCCCACTGGGAGTGCTTCATCAGGACCTGGGGTCCTCAACACAAGATGTGAACCTGCAGGAGTGGGTCCAGAGGAGGGCCAGGAAGATGGCTGGAGGGTTGGACCACTTCTTCTATGAGGACAGGCTGAAAGAGTTCGCATTGTTCAGTCTGGAAAAAACAGGTTCCAGGGAAGCCTCACTGTGGCCTTTGCCAGCTTAAAGGGGGCTTGAAAAAGGTGAGTGAGAAGCTTTTTATATAGGCAGATACTGACAGGACATGGGGGAACTAAAAGAGTTTTAAACTAAAAGAGAAGAGATTTAGATTAGATGTTAGGAAGAAATTGTTTACTGTGAGCATGGTGAGATACTGGTTCAGGTTTCTAGAGAAACTGTGGATGCCCCATCCCTAGAAGTGTTCAAGGCCAGGTTGAATGGGGCTTTTAGCAACCTGATCTAGTGGTTGGCATCCCTGCTTATTCAAGGGAAGTTGGAACTGGGTGATCTCTAAGGTCTCTTTCAACCCAGGCCATTCTATGACTCTATAATTAATTTTCTAGTGATCACTTTTGTGCTTCTATCACTGGTTTGAGGTGCTGTCATTCACTTTAATGTAAAATGGCTTGGACATGCTTATAAGGTTTATTTCAGTTTCTGATTAAATATTTCAGTTGGCACATAACTCTTATCCCCATAGTATTTGGATGAGTACATCACTTGTTTAGGGCCAACTCCAGTGGAATTAAGAATTTAAATCTCATTAAAATTATGCAACCAAAAACCCAAAAAAGGGTCATTTATTTTCTTTGTTGGTTGTTCCCTTCATTTTCTGCAGATGCAAAAACTCACATTTGGAAAAGAAAAACTCTATCCAACAGTATTAACCTGATACAATGACAGCTGTTACAATATACAGTCACAAGTCCATGTGCTGTGTACTCCAAATTGACTCGAGTTCTGTATCCTTGCAATGAGACAAATGCCATAGGTCCATGACAGTGTTATCACAACCAAGGAATAGGCAAGAAAAAGAGAAATACGTACAAGAGAATACATTGACATTCCCTCCTTGTGAATGACACTCCTAATCATGTCGATTTCCAGTTACAAATGGCCTGAAAAACAATGTTACTGCACTGGTTTATGTCAGATGAAGATCTGGTCTGGTGTATTACCAGGCATTTCATTGTTGCCAGACCCTGCCATGGCCTCAGAAGGGCTGGCAGGAAGTGTTTTCATGGACATGGAGTTTTCTGAAGTAGTCTGAGTTTCCTCGGGGCACAGTTTTAAGTGCTGCTGTGTAAACCTGTATCTCAGGAAGGAGGCAATTCACAGCAATTATATGGAAATCAAGGTAGAGAAGTCAAGCTAAATTCTTGGCATGCCTTGATCAAATGGAAACAGTTCTCAGAAAGCTCTATTCCCTTCACAGTTCCATTGTTGTGGTTTCCAGTTAGGGAATTTGATCTTGGAAGAGACTGTTGCTACAGTGATTTCTAAGGAGCATTCCAGGAAATATGGGCTGTGGATGTGTTCAGAGGGATCACAGGTCACCTTGGGGGTCCATCACCTGGGAGGGAGGACCAGTCTGTCCTCTCACAGACAGAGACCTGATGCTCATGACAGTCTATTTATTGTATTTTCTTCATGTGCCTCATCTGATGGTCAGCCTTGCTCAAGTCTCTGTTCCAAACACTCAGCCAGAGTGCACAGCTGTCAATTCTACTAAAAAGTTACCTTTTTACGTGTAAGAACAATTTCTGACCAAAAATGTGTGTGGCTTGGATCCATTAAGAGGTCCAGTTAACCCTCCTCACCTTTAAATATCAGACAGGTGAAGTTGGCAGAGCAGAGTGTTCAACTGGGCCCAAACATTCCAGGGGGATGTTTCTTGCATGCATCAAGATTGTTTTTAAGGATCAGAGAAAGCATGAACAGTATTTTTCAAAGCAAACAAATGAAACAAATTCTGACTAGTCTCTTTATCCTTTATCTGGAAGCCACTTCTTCTAAGGGAATCTCATCCAAAAGAGAGTAATCATAGCTATGACACTGAGAGCAAAACAACAAGCAATTTCCTGTAGTTTTGTCTTTCTCATTTTCCACAAGTGCAAATAGCTTCAATTACTTCCTCAAAGTTTGATGAGTTCCACAGTGGGGCCAGTGATTAACTGCAATGGAAATTTTTACTTTGCCCCTTGAACTTCTGCTTTTTTGGTAACCACTGA
The DNA here is from genome assembly GCA_024865655.1 of Emberiza elegans. Classification (NCBI taxonomy): domain Eukaryota; kingdom Metazoa; phylum Chordata; class Aves; order Passeriformes; family Fringillidae; genus Emberiza; species Emberiza elegans. The sequence continues at coordinate 366,832 of JALJVW010003617.1, forward strand.
GCCATTCCACAGCAGCACTGTGGAATGGCTCAGTCCTAACTAATCTCCCGGATGGAAACACAAGGGGAAAGAAAGGGGTGGTGGCAGGAGCAGACCAGCCAAAACACTGCAGATGAAAGACTTCCCATATGGCCCTTGAGTGTGTGCACTGGGAACTAGCTGAGTCATGCTCTGAACACCAGAGCATGAGTAAGAAAGCTCAGCCCCCTCTGAAGCTTGGTTTTATTAATGGCCTGACATCAGTTCCTTTTGCTAGCCAAGCTCCCCTGAGCTGAGTCTCTGTGACTTCCTCTACACTGAACCTCTTTGCCAAAATAGGTATTCTCACCCACCTGCAGCCAGAGCCACAGTGACTCAACAGACCAAGGAAAAGGGCATGGAGGATTTCTGCCTCACCTTCTCATACAGCATTGCCATAATATGGAAATAAAGACTGACTTCAGGAGCAGTGGAGGAAGAGGAAAGGAAGGTTTTATGTGTGCTGGCCCCAGTTTTCTTGCTGAACTCATACTGCTGGTTGAGAGCCTTTATCTGAGAGGCCTGGTGCTGGCTGGTAAACTGGTTTGGGTAACTTGAGAATGACCATGATATAAAATACCTTTAGAAGGCTTTCAAAGGAGATGGATTCTTGATGAAGTACATGGGATATTGGGCAGTGGGTGCCCTGACACTCATAGCTGGTTGCAGGTTGGCTGGAAGGAGGAGACAGACACTGGCCCAAGGTGTGGCTTTCCTATCAAGCCCTGGGTGCTGCTGCTCTGCACCAGGTGGATCTTCCATTCAGATGAAAAGCACCCAGTCCACTCTACGTATGGAAATCACATCTTCCAGGCATGCTGGCAGAAGCAGCCCTTGGCTCATTTGCTAATGTTCCTGTTAAGAAGGTGACTGTTTTTCATCAGACAGTTAGCATTTCTTCAGTCACTGTAGAAGGAAGACCACCTATCTAGTCCGTGCTGATTTACACTGCTCTACATGACATCTTTGTTAACAAACTCCCCTGGGAAAGAATAGCAAATGGAGCATGTTCAGGCAGTAGTTTGGGATAAGAGTGAGAAAGGACTGCAAGATTCATGAACCAAAGAGAGGGCAGTGTTTCCTGAATAGTTTATTCCCTTGGCTTTATTTGCTGACAGCAAATGTAAAATGAGGGAAAGGTGATGATGCCAAATAGACAGGGGTCTACTGAGTGCCAGGGGGATGGCAACAGGTGCTGCAGGCACTCTTCCAGCTTGCTTGACAGCGTGGGGACCTTAACAAGGGGACCCTGGAGTAAAAACAGCATTGTTACAGACCATGAAAACTTACCCATCCATACCACCAGCATATGGGAATTCTCTCCTCCTTGATCTAGAGGTGAATTCTTTCTTAACAGCTCACGTAGCCACTGACCTTTTTGCTGGCACTGTTGGGCAGCAGTTGCTTGATTGGATGATAGGCTTGTGAGGCAGAGGTTTGGGCAAGGCTCCCTTTGCCACTCTGTCCCCTTTGCCAACCCCCTAAGTTAAAAAGTTTCTCTAAATGGGAAACTGAGGAGCAATGGCAGTGCTACCTCTAAACCTCCCCATCCCATTCCCTTTTGTATGGGTTTACTGAATGAGTGAGGAAAATGCAGATGCACTGGTGATTTTCATTGACCTAATGACCATCTAGGAACTGCTGCAAGCCTTCAGGCTTTCCTGAACTATTTGGAATATGAGGACAACAGAAAAATGGTGAAAGATGTCACCCACAGCTCTCTCTCTGTGAGGCTTTCATTTCTTCCATGCAAAACCTGTATGCCAAGACCTGGGCTAGAACTTCATACAGAACACTCTTTAGAAGTGCATCAGTACCTGATGCAGATTTCTTCAAAAGATATTTTATTGCACCACTATCAGTTGCCTGGCACAGTAAGAAAACTAGGTGAATATTCACCTGCCCTGGTACATTTCTTATTTAAACGCAGTTTCAACTGAATAGAAAGTTCTTCACTTCTTGGCCAAATTATTCTGCAGAGTCACTTGCTCTGCAGCTGCTGCATCCTCCTGCTCCTACATGGCAGCATTTCAGCAGTATTTGGAAGGGAAGCATCTGCCTGTCACAGCATTACACCGAGCTTTGGGATTCTCCCAAGTGGCACTCATTATAGCCGTGTACGGGGATATTATTAGCGTATTTTCATCCAGCAGCAGTCAATGTCAGATTGCTTCACGATGAGTTCAACAGGCATCAACATTGCAAAAAAACACCAGACAAATGTCTTTTTACTTGACCTCTTTAGTGCAGTCATAGATCATCTACGTGTTTAACATCTCTCAAAACCTCGATGCGTGTGTACTTACAAAACAGATATCTTTTCACTCCTTATTTTCCTCCTTCAAGTGCCATGAGAAATTATTTAAGGAAGTTTTAATGAAATGCATCTGTCACTTATGAAGATAAATAGCCATAGTATGGCTTTCCATTACTGGAAATGGCAGAATTAAATTAGAAAATTACAATCCTCAGCATCTTCCCTGACTTGTTTCTGCATAATGTGTTAGAAAATATGCCCACATAGGCAGAATGCTGCAATTCCAATGGAGCATGTCATAAAACAAGACCCCTTTTTATGGTTGTTTTGTTAGTTTGCATTGAGGAATTTTCTCCTGTGGATGAATTTTGGTCCTGTTTCTGGGCAAGGAAGCCAAATTAGTAAAGGGAACCTAACTAGAGTGGCAAATAGATAAAAGTTTCCCTCTCTTCCAAAACCCAAGTTCTGGAATGGTTTTGTATTTGCTCCCAAGCCAAATGGGAAGACCACAGTAGAGCATATTATCCAGACTGTATGATTCCTCATTTCCCATTTAAAAGACATCTCCATTACATGGAATAAAATTACTGTAACCATTAAAATCCTTGGGGCAACACTTTAGACAGTTGGAATAAATATTGTACTCTGAGTCTTCATAGATAAAAATATGGCTATTAAAGGAGACATTTAAATGGACAGGGGGATGGTGTGTCTCTTACAATGAAATGGCCCCCTCTTAGACCCTCATTAGCAAGTTGGTCTTTTTGTCATCAGAAGAAGGTTGTTGGTAATTGGTTTTGTCTTTTTAAGTGAAGAGTTAGACTCCTTAGAGTTTAACCCAGTTAGAGTGAGCCAGAATGTGGTTTGTAGCTTTTAGCCCTGCCAGTCCTGGATGCAAAGGGGTAGCAATTGAAATAAGCACATAAAAGGACATCTCTCCTGTTTTTCACCTGTGTTTCCAACTGGTAATGAAGGATGCTTCCAGAATACTGGTATTCTGGAATACAGCCCTCACACCCACTCCACACCAGCAGGGTATGCTCCTGTTTCCCTGCTCCATCGACCTCTGACCCACACAGCACCCTTCCACTCATCCTCCTGCTGTTTCTTTCTGGTTTTAGGGCATGTGAATTTTGCATTTTTTGTGGCACCGGAGATGGCTTCAGCAGAGGCAGGCGTAATTTGTCCATACCCACTACCCAAACTCAAATTTCTTTCTAGCTACATTCCTAATGAGCCCTCTTCCCTAAGTTCCTGAATAAATACTGTAGCTACTGTGCTTTTATTCCAAGCTGGTCACCAGTGCTGCAGTGCCATCACCAGCTGGTGTGAGGCTGTTCCGCTGCCATTCCTGCTGAGCCCAGCGCTGCCTGTGCATGGCAGGAGCGTTCAGCCAGGAATCCTGCAGAAATGAGGCAGCACTGCCTTGCACCAGGTCATGGGGGGTAGCCAAATGCAGATGAAAAGGTGTGAGCAGAGAATGTGAGAGCAGAGAATGTCCTTGTAACTAATGAATTCTATCATATCATATCATATCATATCATATATCATATATCATATCATATCATATCACAGAATGGTTTGGATGAGCAGGTTGAAAAGGGAGAGAAGGAATTTCCCTATCCTACACTAAAAATTATGCTTATTTATTTCCAAATGAAATTATTGTAATTTTTGCTGTTCCTGGTTATTTCAACCTGCTAAATACCTGAAACATTGCAAAGATTCCTGTGAGGAAAGGCAGTGTGTTTGTGTGTGTGTGTGTGTGTGTGTATGTGTCTGTGCATTAACTAAAAGACTCAATATATTGAATGCATTTTGGGCAATCCCAGGGCTCTCTGAGAGCAGGAGGGAAGCAGATAAAACATATGGGGCAAGAAGATGAGCTTGTTGCGAGATGAGAGCTTTTAAAGCCCCAGCTGCCTTCCTTTCAGCCTCCTTTTAATTGAACTGCTCAGATAATAGTAAACCTGCATGAAGTAAATGCTGGTTATCCCAGCTTTGACCTTCAGTAATCCTGCAGGATGTGGATAGGGAGGCACAACACGTTGCTGTCTCCCTGACTATGTAAAGGAAGAAATATTCAGATTTGAATACCCAGATGAAGATGAACAGCATAATTGACAAGTATGAACAGCATCAAGGTCACAGAGAAACAGCATAAGCAGTGGTCAGTGCAGCAAGTGTTTGTCCTCCAGCAGGGATCACTATTTGGTTCTTCCAGATGGGAACACAACCCTGTAATACTCCCAGTTAGTGGTGGGATTTTGTTTGAGCATTTACATCCCAAGGTTAGCATGTCTTGGTGGCTTATCCTAGGAAGCTTTGAAATCTGATCACCTCTAAGTTACTTGACACTGCTCTGTATGTTATTAATAATCCCACATTGACCAAACACTTAAAAGAATCCATCCTTATTATTTAGCTCTTTGACTTTCTCTCTAGCATATTCTACAGATTCACTGCATCCACTGCAGAGAAGCCTTTTTTTCCTATATGTAATGACATTTAGTTTCATTAAGTTTTGCTTCTCTCTGCCTCTTCATGCTATCTGACCAGAGGTGGGATGAGCAACTTCTCCTCTATGCCTCCTGTCATCTGGAACAGGCTTGTCAATATTTTTCTGCTTTGGTGGCTTTCCATCTCATTCCAATTCTCAGCTGAAAACTCCTCCCCTCTCCCTTACTTCTATCTTCATGCTCTTATTTATCTCAGAAGCTACATTAGTGCTTTCTGTGAAGTGGTTGAGAGATGGACTTTGCATGATGGACAGAATTCAAAGACTTATTCTTGAACCTTTACTTACTAAGATATGTGTCTGTAGTGGAGACAGTGGGGTTAAAAGAATCTTCAGGATCAGGGCTATCTGCAGATCAGGTGGACTTTCTCCTTGGATACATAGAAGAAAGAGTAAAGATTTTATTTAGAGCATTCCCTGTTATAAATGCTAACATCAACTCCCATGGGCTTCATGGGCTATAGGGATGCTGCTACAGGGCATGGGCCACAGGGATTCTGCACTAGAGCATGCTGCCCCAGCATGGACCTGGGAGCCAGCTGGCCCTGTGCAATTAGCAGGTCAGGAAGATTAATGACCGGTGATGAGCTGTAGGAGGCCACAGAAGGTAGTAGGATGGAAGTGGTCTTTCCTGTCAGATCCTGACACAGGTCAGGTTAGATGGAAGGAGAGGCTGGGAGTAGTGTCCAGAATGGGCTGAAAGGCCAAGAGTTTTTCAGAGGGAGAGTCAGGACTGAGTTCTGTCTAGGCTGTTTTAAAAACTCTGCCTTGCAAGAAGCTTCAGCATGGTGGTATGGGGTTGGAAAATGAGGCTGGCAGCCTTACAAAAATGCTGGCAAGTAAGGAAAGGAAAATGCTATGGAAAACTGACCCTAAATTGTGGATGTGGGCTTCCTTTGCACTTCGTATTTCACAGGTGATCTTGGAGGGGAAGTGCCTGGTTGACTAGTGACGATGCAGAATGGTTACTCCCTTGACAAAATGCTGATTCTTTCCATGTCTCACCATGCTGAAAACCTTCAGGATTTTGGTTCAGGTTTGGGTGGGGGGAAGAGGAAACAGCACCACAAAATGTGACAGGTTGCTCTTTGGCCATAAGGCAAAGAGGATGAAATGAATGCTGGGCAAGAGGCATTCTTGTAGCAACAGCAACATCACTTTATCACCCTTTGTGTTTCAAAATGTCAAGACTCACAGGAGGACCTGTATCCCAATTACTCAGCCTGAGCACTGTGAAATGACTACTTGGTCTTACTCCACCAGCCCTTGCCTGACAGAGAACACTTTTCATGCCCTATCAGGAATCTTAGACTGTCATCAAAGTTTTTCAGCTGCAGCCATCATCTAGAATAAGCAGAAAGCAATAGATTGACTTTGTCAATAATATTTTGCATATAATAATATTCAGGATATGTTAGATTAAATTTTCAGGTGGTCTTCGGTGGTGCACAGCTCCTGAGTAAAAACTGAGAAAATTACCCATTGACATTAGATCAGTAGAAACTCAGGCATGTGGACAAATATATCATCAAAGCCACCTGGAAGCTTTTAATACTTTGAAGAATATGTGTGCATCTACCTCTGCTTCCTCCTGATAGTTCAGGGCAAAGAAGGAAAAAAGCTCATGTCATGGTTTAACCCCAGCAGGCAGCTGAGCACCACACAGCTGCTCACTCACTCCACTGGTCCCTGTGGAAAAAAATATGTAAACCTTGTGAGTTAGGAGCAGTTTAATAATTGAAACAAAACCCCCCATAATAATAAAACATAATAAAAACCATAATAATAAATAGTAATAATAATTATAACATTACCACCAACAATAACCATAACAACAACAATAATAATAATGGAAAGGAAAAGCAGAGAGAGATAAAACCCAGGAGAAACAAGTGATGCCCAGCACCATTGCTCACCACCCCCTGACAAATGCCCAGCTCACCCTGGTAGCAATTGGTCCCTCCTGGCCAACTTCCCCCAGTTTATACACTGAGCATGACATTTAGTGCCATGGAATATCCCTGTGGCCAGTTTTTGTCAGCTGTCCTAGCTATTCTCCCTCACAGCTTCTTGTTCTCCTCACTGGCAGAGCACAGGAAACTGTAAACTCCTTGATTTTTAGAGTCAGCCTTCCTAGCAACAACTAAAACATCAGCATGTTATCAACATTATCCTCATCCTAAATCCAAAACAGCACTCATAAGCTACGAAGCAGAAAATTAACTCTATCCCAGCCAAAATCAGTACAGCCTCAGAATCAAAATTATGTATGAAGTGGAAAAAAATCCTTCTGTCCCTGGCAGGTAATCAGTAGAAGCTCCAGAGCATGGAATAAATTTTATGTAAACATATAATGTAGCAGCACCTTTTTTTTTCAAACCCACTTGGTGTTTCAAGGACTTATATCACAAGTTTAAATTGAAGTTTCTGCCCATCACTACTCTATTTGAAAGGCTATTCCAGGATGTCAGTCTTCTGATGGTTGGAAACCTTCCCCAATTTCCAGTCTAAATTTATTCATGACCAATTTATATCCATTTGATCTTGTTCCAACATTATTCTTTAGGTTAAATAATCCTCCTCCCTCCCCAATATTTACTCCTCAATGTATCTATACAGAGTCATTTTCTCCCATCTCCAGTCTTGTTTCACTAGGCCAAACAAGCCAAGTTATTTTTTTCTCTTTTTTGTAAGATAGATCTTCTGTTGCTGAGGAAAGAACTTTTTCTCTTCACCCCTGCTACCTTCAGTTTCTCTGCTTGGAACAGAGGTGGCAGGAGCTGTGGTATCAGAAATGAGGCCTTACCAATGCTGTGGGTGGTGTTTCCCTGTGTCCACCAACAAAGCCTGGCCTGATGCACCTGAGAGTCAGACTGGCTTTTCCCCACCACTGTGCCTCACACCCAGCTCCCTGTCATGGGGCACTGGGATAGAAGCACATCTTTTCAACACTGGCAACATATTATTGCTGTGCAATTTGCTTGGATGTCAAAGGATATGTGTATTAGGAAGATGAAAGTTGCACTTTCTTCCATGGCAAATGTGTTCTTTTATGCAGAACTGTTCCCAACAGAAACATTCTAAGGAAAATTCTTAGAGTGGAAATTTCCATTCTCCCTTCACATGAATGCAACGTGCTCTTAAATTGGAAGCCTAACTCCTAGGAGGACCCAGTAAGCAAACACAAACAGACAAGGCTATTTTGGACCTCGCTTTGGAGAAATGTGGGATTTTCTGACTTGTTTCATTTTAATTAAAGTAACTTTAGAGAAAGATGAAAAACAAAGACTTGTAAGTCTGAAGTGAATGGAAATAAAACAGTCTCAGAAGCCCTAATCTCCAAGGGCTTTGTCTCAGCTTCAGGAGGCAGCTGAGCTTGCTCTGCACCTCTCTGGATTAGAGCCTGAGAAAAGCAAGTGCAGATTGCAACAGAAGCTTAAATTGCTTTAAAACAAGCAAATATGTTAGCAAAGTGTGTGATGATTTGTTGGGGATAGTAAGAGAAATAACTGTGTAGGGAAGCAGGTTTCCTTCTGTTACTGTTGTTGTTTGGGGGAGTTTGGTTGTTTCTTATTGTTAATATTATAAAGCAAACAGGATGGGATGCACTGAAATAGTGCAATTCAACATGTGATTAAAATAGAGTTATTTCTTGTTTCAACTGGATTTTCTTCTTTTCTCACTTGGATGCCTACCCAAGCATTCAGAAGAGTTTGGCTGAATACTGAATGTGGTTAAGAAATGTCCAAGATGTTCCCAGCACTTCAAATAAACTGTGTGAGCATTCTGCATGGCCAGAATTTGCACTGACCTGTGAAAATAAACTTTTTCACACTGGCTGTACTCAAGCTTGATGCGTAGATGACATAGGATTGGACCTCTTCTTCATGCTAAATGTTTGGAAAAGAGGGAACAGATCTCATTCTTCAAGAGGCTGGAGAGCAGCTGCCAGTTCAGGGTTGGACACTTCTATGTTTGAATAGTGCACTTCTTGAAAAATGCAGATTTAGGTCAGTCAAAATCTGATTATGAACTGATGTTAATAAGTGATTTGTTAGCAACAGACATTTCTGACTGAAAGTTAAAATTATTTGTTTGCTGCTTCCCCAAAGAGAATGTTTCACTAAAATATTTACACTTATGTTTTGAAATAGAAGGACAAAGAAAACCAACCTAAAAACAACATGACATTTTATTTGGTTGAAATGATTGATGAGAGGAAATGGAAGAGGGGAATAAGGGAGTATTTCACACTGGAAAACTGGTCTCCTTTGTTTACCTGTTTGTTTCAGGTCTGAATAAATCAAAGCACTTCTTGATGTTTTGGTTCGGCCACTGCTCTTTATCCTCAGGGCTGTCAGTCAGTCTCAGAGGACCTGCAGAACAATCTCCTGGGCTCACACTTATCTGTGCCCAAAGCTGGTATCTGAGGGGTTCTGGGGAAGCAACAACTTTCTTTTTAATCGACCTAGATGCATTTTTCTGACATCAGTTTTTTCACCCTTTGCATCCAGCTAATCCTTTCACATCTTTGCAAAGTATGATACAAATTAGTACTTGCAACAGTATCTCAACTGTATGCCAGGTATACAACAGTGATCTCAGCTTATTTTCAAGGCAGATAATTAAGAATAAGAATAAATGACTGACCCATTGTTACTTTAACAATTCATTTGTGGAGTGCAAATGATTAATTGGAAGCTCTTGCCTTCCTTTCACCTGGCCAGAATGATTCTATCACAATGTAGGGAATAGACCATAAACAAACCTCTCCATCAGAAATCTGTAATCTTTTGTTGATGGCTTGCTTGGCAGGCTCTGTGGATACTCTGGGATGTCGTCCAAGCAGGGCCGAAAGAAATTAATTGTATCCTAACCCATTTTGAAATATAGGTCACCCTTTCATGGCTTTCCTAAAGCAAAGGCAACCTTAATCATCTAAGACAGTAAAACCTGAAAAAGGTGGAGGTTTTCAGGCTCTCCCATTGAGGATCTTCCAGGACAAAATAACATTCTGACTGCCCTGAAGGTAGCCTTACCTTAAAAAGGGAAGGGGAAGGGGTTAGGGTTAGGGGAAGGGGAAGGGGAAAGGGAAAGGGAAGGGAAGGATGGGATGTCCTAAAGCCAGGAACTTCTTTTGATAGTTTCTCCTACTCTTTCAGCTTCTTTCTTCCTAGCCACCTTTCAATTCCCAGAGCATGAAGCCAGTTTTTAAAAACTGGTTTCATCTTTTAAAACTGAAGCAGAAATGTTTAGTGACTCAATCAGAGAAGAAGTAACACAGAGTTCAGGAAGTCTGGACTTGCTTTCCAACACTGGAATCACCAAATAGCTCCCCTCTGGAGTGATTAAGTCATCAGATGGTATGATGAAGCAGACTCCTGTGGGAAGCTGTTGACGTGGTTCTGATGAAATTTTCTCCTCAGCCCCTTGTGAAACTATTGATCCTTCTGGCCCCAGCATGCTGCTTGTGCTCTGTAGGGGAGGCAAAGCCGCCCCGATGGGGCACAATATTCCCCTGCTAAGCTCTTGCAGAGCTGGTTGGCCTCAGCCCAGAGACACTGTCTATCAGTGGCTTTTCCACTTAGGCCAGTCACATGCTTGAGCATGAATTGTTTGTTTGCTTGGCTTATTTGCAGAGCATTTTGTAGTGAATTTGCTTCTTAGAAGACATTCTTCATCATATCAGGGAAACAATGAGTTAATTTTTAACCTTTCCTCACTGAGATTTAGTAATTCTTTATCTTCTTTAAGCAAATTTGCAGTACCAGTGTCAGAAAAGATGATCATCAGCACTTATTTCCTGGATGACTATAGAAATATCAAGACAAACTGCACTTATTTAAGGGTACGTTTCTCAATGCTCTCAGGCTTTCCTGCTGTCTTAACATCAGCAGCCATTTAACCACTCTCTAAGCTTCCAGTATTTTTCCTAACTTGGTGTAAGCAAATATTGATTGTGACTAAGATAGTAACTGAGTTCATTCATGATAATAGATGGTCCATTGGCTGCACCCATTAAAGCTCCTTTAAAAGCAAGAAAGAACTTTAATTGCCTGGAGAGACATGGGATGATATTGCAGCAGATTGAAACCTATTAATAACAGTAAATTCAGGGTTTACCCTAGCTTGTTTATGCTTGTTAGTATTAAAGCTTCCCATGGAATAGAAAGATGACTAAAAGGGTCATTTCAGACAGAATACCAGCCTGATTATGCAGCTTTTATAAAACACCCTCTTTAATCACTAAGAATATCATCATACAAAGCTGCAGTACTTTCTTGAAAAGACTCAGTTCTCTATTAAATGGGCTTTTTCTGCATTACCTGAAAGATCTGTAAATTTAGCATTTGTTTTATGCCCTATCATTTTGTTTGCCATAGGAACAGAGGGCATCACTGAATTTGTAGGAATTACTGCAGAGGAAGGATGCACAATTTTTCAACTTCTAGCACCTGTGTCTATTTGAAAACCAGAAACAATTACAAATATGTCTGCATGTCTCAATGAATGATTTTAGAGGCTTTTGCAAGCCAAGACCTTCAAGATATTAACAAAATGCTGATTCAAGCAAATACTAGTGCCTTGCAGATGTATCTCAGGACCTCTCAAACTTCAGCAGACCTCGGTTCATGTGGTACACAGGCAATGAGTTTCATTTTTGTAGACACTCAAGCAGAAGAAACTTTATCCAAGAAGAAAGGATTAGTAATCTAAGGATGAGGGCAGGGTTCCTTTACTATATATTATTCCAGAACCACACAGTCTTCCTTCAGTTCTCAGAATCACCAGTGCTTCAAGCACGAGAGCTGCTGAACTTCCTCAGCTTTGTCCTGGAGATCTGTGGCCCTGCTAGCACAGGTCCTCCTGTACCTATGTCAAAGCACCTGTGAAACAATACCAAATTAGCATGGTGGGGTTTCATAGCCATGCTGCACCAAGAGAAACAGTGAAACACATCTCTGGCTTCTTTAACCTGTTATCTTCCCTGGGAGATAATATATCTCTAATTTATCTGAAACCAACTGCTTCATTAAAATTGGCAGGCATGTGAAGAGGACTCCCGAGGACAGTTTCCATTACACTCTGCAATATACAGTACTTTGATTTTTTTCTGAATTTACAATGAAATTAAATACTATATTTACTATGAGGTCATTCCATAATTTTGGAGGTTTTTAATAAAAAATCCTCCTGTGTTTGGCAGGATGTCTAAAGCTGACATCAGCAACATCTGGGAGTGCAAAGTAGCACCTCACATATGCTGAGCACCAATCTCACTGAAGCTAATGGCAAAGACATTTGTTCATTGCATACAAAAATTAGGCCCCCAGCCAACATTTTCCCATTTGAAGTTAGGCACTGCAGTCACTACTGAGTACCACAAACATGTTCCAAATGTGCCTGCAACAGCATTACATTTTTCAGAAATGAAAGAAAGTCTTCTGCAGTTAAGTATTACTGCCCTTTTTATACAACCTAAAAAGTTTAGAACAAAGGCAAATGGAAATTTGACAGATCTGTCACACAGAAAGGCAATATCACTACTTGTTCTTCCAGAATTCTTTACACTACCATGCCTTGCCCCCTGCCAACAGCTGAGGGACACCTTACAGTCACCCCCTCTTGGGCAGTTACTGAGTTTTGGGGAAGGAGTACATTTGAAAATTAATGAGGGAAAGCAACTCCTAAGTGTAGTGGGTTCATCTTCATTTTTTAAGCACTTTGCTGATTCTGCTGTCAGTCCTAAATGCCACCTTATCAGCACACTGAGAAGTCCACTCCCTAAAGTTTCTTGCATATGCAGTTACTGTTCATTATTTCTCTCACAATGCTCACCTCAGAATTAAATTAGCCTCACAGACAGAACGTAAATAACTGAGTATTTTTTGCTTTGAAATGGGAAAAATCATGCTTCTGTGATAACACAACAAGCATCAAACAAAATGGTCAGTTGTATACACCAGCTGAATTTAAGGTCACTTCTCAGAAAAGGTCTTTTTCACTCAATTTGCAATAAGTTAAGATGTGACCTGTGCTCCTAACATAATAATCCAAAGACCTCCAGTGAACTTATTCCATTTCCAGAGAATGAGATACAGGAGCCCTACTGCCTATAAGGAATTCAAAAATTGTTTCAAACCCCAGTGAGGTGTCTAGAAAGCAGAAAGCCTTTATTCACAGCAATTTTAGGGTGAGCATGTCTGTGTGCTAAGAAGGTGGTCTGGCTGATGCTCTGAAACAGCAAAAGCACGAATACCTGGGACTTATGTGAAGTGCATTCCAATGTAGTGTGGGCACAGAGTGGGCTGTTCACAATCCCAGACAGGTGGCTCAAAGTCAGTAGAAGCCTTGAAAGCCACAAAGCATAATGACCTGTACAAAATGCAGAAGAATTTCAGGCATATGAAATCGGACAGGAAAGAGGAAAGGCAGCATGTCCTTCTTGAGAGGGGGACTAGCTAAGGAGAAGGGATACAGCTGCACAAGGGAGGCAGTTTCTGTGTTTCAGAAGAAAAGCCGTGACCTCAAGAGAACTCCTGAGCATATCAAACACCTGAGAACCTATGAGAGCAGTAAGGGAAGGGAGACAGAGAAATGTGCACAGTATTTTATCATTTCCTTGCGCTGAAAGTAAAAGGAGATAGTGCTTCTAAATCTTTCCATAAGCATGTCTGTATGTTTTAGCTGTATGTTTGACTAAAACCTTAAAGAAATGTATTGTAAATCCAGAGCACCTACAGGGAAAACCCCCTAAGCAATAAAGTGATTTAGCACCAGATCTGATAACTCACAGAAGCTCAGCTACAGCTCTTCCTCTGCAGTGTCCAGAGACACAGATCCTGTGTCCAAAACTTCATTGGTTCTGCAGTCTGTTCAGATAAATGTCTTTGGGAGAAGGCAGCTGGGAGCTGCCTCATGAGTACCTGGGCAGCAGGAGATCTTGGCAGTGCAAAAGCAAAGCCCCACCAAGAGCTTTCCAGTGAGGCTCTGTTTCCGTGAACTGCAGTTTGTGTCAGTCAGTACAGGACCAGGTTCCACACTGGGACATTACATGATGCTGGAACATTTTCCGTTTCACAATATAGCTCTTTTGAATTAAGGTGATCAGCTGAGTCCTCTTGGAGGAACTCCTTCCCAGATACAGAATTCTACTGCAAGGTCCTTTGGTATCTGTGAAACAGGAATGTTTTAGCTAGCTTGACTGCTTATAAAATTTCAACCATCACTTCAAATGCCATAAAATTGGCCTTTTCCCTCGTGTGAGCACAATTCACTTGAGGGCACTGAAGCAAGGCAAGATTGTATTTGTGCCTGTGTATTGCTCATTCAGGTGATCAGGGGAAAAAAATCACACTCTGTTGGTTATGTGTTGGATCCTACAAGGTCTGAAAATCACAACACACTGTGCACAAACGTGTGCTGCTTCCAGCATGCTCTGTTCTTACACATTAACTTCATAAATTCTCTTGTGCACACCAGTATCCAAAGACTTGCAAACTAGTGCAGATTTAGAAGTAGATCTACATTTATGCAAAATGGGGCAAGCAGAATTACAGGACAGGTAATGCTCCCAAATGTCCCCATGCTGTTCTGTGTAGTGCCAAATATAAGATGGAATCCGATATATATACAGATATATATAGATATATATAGAGATAGATATATATTAATGAGAATAGCATTTCCCCCATTATAAACACAGTAATTCATCTTACTTCATTTCTGTCCCCAAACCTGCTTTATAAGATGAGGTTTCCCATTTTATAACCTGACACTCAGCGTTGATTTGTTTGTTTTTCTTAATGGGCAAAACAGTTGTACTGATGGACCCTGGTGCTGGGTGATATTAACAATCAGTGGTTCATGGCTGACACTTGAAAGCAGGAGCTTTAAGTGATGGATTAAACTTGTCATTCAGAAGCTCCATTCTGCTTTTATCTGTGGCATGCTCTGTCCTTGATAAAGATTCTCACCAAATAAGAAAAAATGCTCAGGGTGCTCAATAACAAAAGAGGAAAGATGAATGTGGATGAAAGTGAGAAAATATTTCATACAAGTGGTGACTCATCTATTTTTATTTTCCATGCATAATTCCAGGGATCTGTAGATAGCTGTGGCTAGGGAATAACCTATGAAAAAGAAGCAGCTTGGCTGGAATTGAGAACCAAATTTGCAATCAGGCACTTAATTAGAACACACACACTGTCAAATAGTAACATTATCACCTATAATTGGTCCAACAGAAAGAAACACTAATTGTGACATTAGAGGATAGAATGCTTTCAGGCAGGATCTCTGTTAAAATGCAAACACTAATTGACATGATGAGGAAGACAAAAATCCAAGGTAATAAAAGAGGCTATTATGCTTTATCTTGGCAAATGGAAGGCTACTTTAGAAACACTCAATAGCTAAAGAAAGGGCAGGTGGCTTAAGCAAAGCAGTAAATGAAATAATGAGCATTGTTGATTCACTGCCTTTGTCTCAGGGAGCCAGAGTGATTACAAAGTGATGAGCAAGAGCCACAATCTACTTTCTGCCTCATTAGTGTAAATCCAAAGTAGCTTCATTGAAGTCAGTACAGTGGATATTTACAGGCTCTCAGCTCTGGCCCCTCAGTTACAAGCTCTGGACTGTGAGCAGCAAGGCAGTGAATAAGGAATTCAGCCCATGCCTTTCATGGATTGGATGATAATTGATCAGCATAACCCTAGCAAGGGAAGATCTACCAAAGCAGAGGCTGGGCTGGCAGCTGGATCCTGGTGGCCCAAGGTGTCTGTCAGGCAGTTCAGCTCAGCAGGCCTTGGGAAGCAAGACTACACTACATGGAGGGACTGAGGTGGCTTCTCCTTAAAGTTTGCTCTCTTCCTACACAGTCCCAAACAAAATGTGCATCACCAGCCCCATTGTCAGCTCCCTCTCTATTCTTCCTTCCAAGATGATGTGTCCAGACACCAAAAATTGCATCTAGAAATAGTCCCCATCCTCAACTCTCTCTTTGAACTAATTGTGTACAGACACTTTGTCTCGAGGCCTTGCCACTGCACCTTGGGTCTAACATCCCACTCAGAGCACAGATAACAGATGACTTGTAGTGGGAATTCAGTGGAACAGGGAAAACATAAATGCCATGTCCCTCTACACACCACCAGGAGTGCTAATACTCAGTAGTCACTATTTCCTTCCAAAAGAGCTGGAAAACATTGCTCCTACACATGAGCTCCTTGTAGATAGCTTGGCTTTGTTCCTCAACAGTATTTTTTCCTTTTGGTTTTGTGGCACTCTAATATGTCTGTCCAAATCAAGATCTTCACACTTAGCTGTGGTGAAGCATTCCCAAAGCAGTGTTGCCTAAGGAGCTGACTGTTTATATTCTCAGCTAAGTACAAGCAGAAGTGCTAGAGCAAAGCAATTTCTGATGCTTGCTCAGTCTATTACAAACCCATCTTTCACACACAGTACTCCATTTCCAAGAGTCTTCTGACTGATTTTGAGGCTGCACGGTATTGCTCAGGTCTATTACCCCAGTAATATTTCCAAGGAAGTTCTGGCAAAGGTTTGCTAGAATGTGGATATGTGAAATTTACTGGATCTTTCCCAACATCTGAACAGTAGAAATTAGATCCCAAACAGGTAATGCATTTTTTCCTGGCATGGACATCTTAATGCTTGAGGTTTGTGAGTCTTTTATCAGCAGAATGTGCCTTCCATGGATGTCACACCCTCACCTCTCACAGCACACTGTGCTTCCACAGAAGTCCCCTGTTTGACTTGTTCTCTTTCACTTTTTTGCTGATGCTGAAATGCAGACCTACCAATGTGACTTTTCCCCTCCACAGTAAAGGTTAGCACTGTATTTAATCCCCCCCATCCTTTGAGACTACCTTGGTTTTCCTCCACTTTTCAAAATTAATTGCCAGCGACAGAGTCAATTCATTAGCTAAATTAAAAACCTGGGAAGCATATTGTCCAGATCTGCTGATCCCAACCTATCACAGAGTTGAACAAAGTATTTCCTTACCTGGCCTTCATTAGCAGCTGTATTGGCCAAGCTTCTATTCCCTTCCAATTGTCCGTACCACTCTCCCTGTTAAAGACCAATTAAAAAAAGGAGATGAAAAAGCAGGCCAGCAACTCAACCACTGGAGATCCCTCATTGATTTCTTTGCCTCTCTTCATGCATTAATGGGTCCATTTTCACATTTTCACTTTTTCTCTTTCAAAGTATTAACAGCTGTTCCTGTGCCATTAAAAGACTATTAATAAAGACACCTCTTCATTTCAGTTTTCAGCTCTAACTTTCTTGTGGTTTGTGGGAATGAAACAAAGCAATACAGTGGGAAAAGCACACATCTACATGCTTTGATGCACTACCTAATTTCCTTGGGAGAGGTAAATAACAGTCTGTTAACTGCCACTTGTCTCAGAACCCTATTTATTTCATTTTTGCTCATCAAGTACATGCAGATTATTTCACTGAGTGCCATGTGTGCCTTAAGCATTCAAGGCTGCATCACCACCCAAATGCAGGCAAAGATCACCTTCCCAGTTGTCCTGTCTCCAGGCACCTCAGGGCTTTTTCCATGTTGTCCCCAGGGAACATCCCCTCTACAGGTGGCAGAGCCACCTGGGTCTGTACAGCACCTGCACCTGTGACACTGACCAAAAGCAAATTCCCAGGGACTGAAGTCAGGCACATCATAATACCCTCTCCTGATCAACAGCTTTTTTGGGGGGGCAAACGTAGTAGAGAAGGAAGAGCCTGAAAAGATTAGAGTAGCTGATTCCACTCCAGGCAATATCACCCAGAAATATGAAAGGAAAGCCTGGAAGAAGGCTCCAGTGTGCCACCATACATTTTTTTATCTAATTCTCAGAAAAGATCAGAGAGCAAAGGCTCCACTCAGGCCAGCCTGACTTATCACTGGGGCCAGCTTTAACTTCCTAGTTAACATAGGGGTCAATGAGGTGCCCATATAAATTCCAAAATAAAGAGTAAATTTGAAGAGACATGGTCTATCTCAGCAAGATGGTGAGCATAAAGGAATAAATTAAATTGTTCTGCAACATTATCTGTAACAAATTATTCTGTACATTAGTTGAAAATCTGAACTGTGCCCAGGGTCTACCCAGTTACACTCAATAGGAGACTTACTAATCACTGAAATGAGCCTAAGCATTAGACTCAAATTGATTGAATCCCAGAGGAAAATACTGAGAACTGAAACCTGTAGAACTCCCACAGCAGCAGATTCATTTGATGGAAATCTGATTGATCTGTGCAAGCAGGGAAAAAGCCCATAAGAAACTGATCATTGAGATTTTTAGAACGTTTCCTGTGGCCAGCATACAATAATCTGCAATAACAGACATTTTCAGTAGCACATGAAACTGTGGCAGAGTATGAGAGTCCAAAAGAACACAGTGAAGGGGGCAGGTTTGAGGATGTATTTCGCAGTCCAGGGACGTTTTGCACATTTGTGCATGTTTATAAAGCTATCCACTAGAGTAGTGGAAGAGGTGGAATGAAAAGACAGGAGCACAGGATTAATTCAGTCTACTTAGCATTTATTTTGAGTAAGTAATCTGAGCTCAAAGGAATAGAAGCATACAGATCGATTTGAAATCCTCTGCACTGGATTCTATGTTACAGCACTTAGGCACTTCAGTTTGTTTGCAGTTGTGGACTAGTGAAGCACCAAGCATAATACAACATTGTGAATGTTGTGGCAGGAAAGCTGTGATTAGAAGAGAAGGTCCTGGGGAGGTGGGGCAGTGCTGAGCTGAGCCAAATTCCTGCTCTGCCTGGAGACTTGTGCTCAGCTCTCACCCTGGAGGACCATTCCAAGGGCTGCCTGTCCATGTGTGAACAAAAGGGTGAGAAAAATCTGGTTGAGATAAGAGGTTAACTATGCACTAGCTTAACTATGAAAGGAAGTGGGTCAGAGCCCCTCACTCTGTTTTTCCCCCTCTCTTTTCTCTTTCACTCTCACTGTTTGCCCCAGCTCTGGACCATCTGCATGAACTGATGATATTCTCTGTTCTCTCTTCTCCACCTTTTATTTCTCTTCTCCCTTGCTTTGCTTGGTCAAAGCACAGCTGTCATTTTCTATTCCATACTCCATACTGTTTCTTGTGGGAGTGGGGAGCTTGTGGAAGTGTTTCGTGACTTGTGAGCCAGCACCTTTGAGAAGTTTTTTGAGGACTTGAAAGTTTATGGCAGTGTGCAGTACAAAATTAAAAGCTTGTTAGCCATCAAATGAGGAAGCCTATTGTACAAATTTAAGGGCTCTTTAGTCAACACCTTTTGAGTCTCAGTAGTGGGCTGGCTGCTGGAGTTGAATGAACTACAAGAGCTCCCTGACCCATGGCCTGGTGTCTTTGTTCAGCCTGGTGAAAATTTATAAAAAACACTATGGCTGTCCCTGCACCCTCTTATTTAATTAAACAACAACAACACCAAAACAAACAAACAAACAAAAAAAAAACTTGCTGTACAACTGGTTCCCTGTGCTGTGTGAAGTTCTCCTCCCTCTCAAACCCTCCCTGGTGCCTCTTCCCCAGGAAAAGTCTTTTTCAGGAGAAACCCTCTTTTTCTATGAGAACAGTTTTTAAGAGAAATGGATGCACATGTCACAGTCTATTCCAGGATAGGCACAGTTGCTGAAAGCTTTCCATGTCCTGGGTCAGCAATTTCCCTGACCAGCTCCTGGGTCCTCGTGCACTGAGGCTCCTGACAGCTGTGTTTCATGGAGGTAATTCAGGTTCAATCCTGTGTGCCCTGAGCCCCTGCAGGCCAGTGGCACAGACAGTCACAGTGGGCTGGTTTGAGCAGCTGCTGCCCTGGGCTGGGGGCAAATGCTGTGTCTGCACTGCTGCTCTTTTCTCCCTTCAAGGGCCTGGTCAGGAGCACAAGCTGTTTTCCCTGGACATGACCATGGTGGCTGAAGACAGATTCTCGGTGCACACCAGCCAAGCTGTGGGAATGTCTCTGGCAGGCCTGCTGTGTAGCTTTCAATCCCCAAGATGTTGGAATTAAGGCAAGTCCAAGAGAAAGAACAGCTTTCAATTTTGAGTGACTGCTTTAATTGCAGATTCTGGGCAATGCCATGCCTAAAGGAGGAGCAATAGTTAAAAACCTACCCTTTTCACAAAAAATGCAGGAACTCAGAGACCTTTGCAAAAGTCTCCTTTGGCTCTTTTACATTCCAGCTGTTACTGCACAGATGTGGCACTAAAGCAAACACCCAACTTCAGCTCACTGGTAAATACGAAGGATGGAGGAAGATAAATGCCCTGCTTTGAAAGAAACCCCTTTTTGGACTCCTGCAGCTACCAGTGGATGAGCTGTCCTGGGCAGCTTGTTCTGGGTGAGCCTGCTCAAGGAAGGGAGTTGGACCAGAGAACCTCCACAGATCCCCAAAGCCCATCAGGGACATCACTGTGCTGAGCAATGTGACAGAACAGACACAGGGAGCTGGCAGCTGG
This sequence comes from Emberiza elegans, assembly GCA_024865655.1. Taxonomy (NCBI): domain Eukaryota; kingdom Metazoa; phylum Chordata; class Aves; order Passeriformes; family Fringillidae; genus Emberiza; species Emberiza elegans. Next base: position 387,117 of record JALJVW010003617.1, read on the forward strand.
TGCTGTGGCTTGGGCTTGGAGACTCCTGAAAGCTGTTGTGTCACTGGGACAGCCTGTCCCAGCCCTTGCCCTGCCCTCCTCCAAGCCCTGGGCAGCTGTGGAGGCTCTCTGTTCCCCCAGACCTGTACCCAGTGACTACCACACAACAGGTGTCTTTGCTTGTCCAGGTGATGTCCTCCCTTGGGTCCCACACCCCTCACGGTGAAAAGTGACAAGTGAGCACAGCTCAACAAGAGCCCAACCTTGCCCATCCTTCCAAAACTCACCTGGGGAGCAGCAAAGTTGTTCTCCATTGCCAGACAGGGCCATTGGAGGCTCTTGCTTGGGATCAGCCCGCAAGAACCAGGCTCTGCCCACAGAGCAGCCCCACAAAAGGGGCACTGGGGAGCTGCCACCCAGCCCCAGCACCCTGAGCATGGCAGAGCAAGGGCCCTCTGCCCTCCTGGGCTCTCTGCTCTGCACAACAGCATTTCTCCCAGGGCCACTGGCAAGGACATGCTGGTGTTCCTGGTGGCTCCCCAACCCCTCTGCTTGCCAAAAGGCACCACAGACCCTTCATCCCTCCCACCCCCATTCACTCCACTAGTGACACATGCCTGGCACCCCAGCCCAGCCACAGGGCAGCCATCCTCTCCTCTGCCAGCCTCTCCAGACTCCTGGCACTAGGTATCCCCCACTGGGTAAAGGACAGGGAGTGGAAGAGGGAAGCAGTGATGCCTCTGCTGCTCGGCTGGGGGACAGAGCTCAGGGACATAGCCCAGAGCAGAGACACTGCATGGCAGAGGCTCACCTCCTTCTCCAGGGGTTAGACACTTAGCAGTCAGGTCACTTGGGCTCCCTTTGTCCTGTGCCGTGGGAAGGGACAGGGAGAGAGCTGGATGAGCCCCCAGCTGCCTATCCTCTCCTCTTAGACAGCTGTGCTCAACACCACCCCCAAACATAGGGGCACCTCTGCCCAGCTGGGGAGCTGTGCTCTCCTGTCCGGCTGCTCCTGGAGCATTTCCCAGCTTCCCCCTGTAATGCTCCCACCCACAGCTCCTTCAGTGCCTGGGAGCTGCAGAAACAGAGGAGAACCAGTGCCAGGCCCTGCTGCTCCCCCAGCCCAAGGGCAGATGTGCCTGCACAGCCCTGCCCCACGGAAAAGGACACAGGGGCAGGACAAAGGCCCATGGTAGGGCAGGACAGAGGTGCTGCCCAAGCCACGGCTCCCTCTGAGCTGCCATGGCAGAACAGCAGCTTTGACCCTTCCCAGCTGGGGACCAAAGGATGACCAGGGGATGTAGGACACGGAAATGTCCCCATCAACTCCCTGCCAGGGAGGGCAGAGATCATTCCCAGAGTGGTGTGTGCATGGTTGGGAACCTCTTCTGTCCTACCATGGGGTGCAGCAACACAACTAACCCAGAAGTGGCACTGCAGGAACCCATGGGCCAGATGAGAATGATGGAGATCCCATCCTCATCGCTGCCTTCCTCCTGCTCCTCCTCTTCCTCTTCCACTGCCTCCTTCCTGCTGCTCAGCACCCACAGCTGGCCCAGGGCCAAGCAGAGCTGTGGGTGCAGGGAGGAGAGGCAAGCAGTGAGCTGCAGGTGGCACAGCCCTGGTGTCAGTGTTGGGATGGACACTGGTGCATCCAGCACTAAGGTGCTGGGACTTATGCCAGGGCATTTCTGCCCTGTCCCAGAGCCAGGGATGGCACCCTACTGGATGGTCATGATGAGACTGAGACCCAGAGCCATTAAAACTGAAAAGTAAGGGATTAGACTTCACATGTTGAGCAAGTTGATCTAGTGGGCTCTGAAATAAGAAGAGTTGGGGGAAAGCAAGGGTCTGTCCAAAGCATTTGTAGCCAGAGAAATGCCAGCTTATTGGATGAGCTTTGAATCAGCTCACCTGTATGAGCCTAAACACAGCACAGAAATGGCTTTTTTTGGGTATAAACTCTATTATTTAACTAATCCTTCAGCAAGTGCCCTGAAGTTCCTTCCTCAACGCTTCTGTAGAGAAAAGATCATGGTTCCCTTTTCTAGCATTGCGCCTGCAATTACACTCTGTGGCATTACAATTATGGAGGCATTACACCGTGGTTCTGCTCCACAATATCTGTATATTAACATTAATTTGATATAAGCACAAGAATAACTGCACGACAGAATAATTGCACTCTAATGATTATATAGTTAAAGTACCTGGATTATAAAAATATACATGCATTAAGTATCAAACTAAAGAGATAATAATAAGTCATTAATTCATATAGGCAACTTCCAGAAATATGAATGAGTTATGATTAGCTATCCTAAGGCACAGCACTAATGTAATTACAGTAATTAAATTGTATTTATGAAGGGTAAAAAAGGGGAAATTGTTGCATGAACCTTTCTTAAGGCTGTTGTTTTCATGCAGAAATGGAAGAATTTTGATCCATTTTTTAGAACGACTTATACTCTAAGATTTCTCCCCCCCCCTACTTATTTTTTTTTTTTCCTTTCTCTACAGGGGAAAGACATGCAGGGTTGCTTTATGGACGTCAGCCTTTAAAGAGGTAAGGAAGAAGCCAGGAAGGGAAGAAAGGAAAGGAAGAGAGGAAAAGGAAGGATGGGGAGGGAGGGCAGAGGGAAGGAAAGGGAAAGAAAGAAAGGAGAGGGAAGGGAAGGAAAGGAAAGCAAAGAAGACAAGCGGACAGGTATGTCCATCATTGCCTGCACAGAGAGAAGAGGCGGGGAACGGGACGCCAGAGCCCCCGCAACACGGGGGTGGCAGCCGGGCTCGGCGCCCGCCCCCAGCCCCTCCGGGCCATGTGGAGGTGCGGCTCCAGCCGTGCTCTTGCCGGGTCCCCCGCTGCGGGCAGCAATGGGCCCCTGCCCTGCCCTGCCCTGCCCGCCCCCGCTCCCGGTGCCCGCGCGTATCCCGGCCCGCTCCCGGGGGCCGCGCAGCCCGGCCCCGCTCCCGCGCCCGCCGGGCCATTTTTTTCCTCAATGAACGCTCCGCCCGCCCCGCCCCCGTGCATTTGCATAATGAGGGCTACCGGGGACGCCATTGGCTGCTGAGGGGCGCGCTCGGCCGTGACGTCAGCGCTGGCTGGGTAATGCCTGCGTTGTGGCGGGTAGTTGGAGCCGGCAAAGCCCGCGCAGCGCCGGCCCCGGGCGCAGCGGCCGCCGGCGGCCCCGAGCTCCGTGCGCAGAGCGCCGCGCCGGCATCGCGCTCCCCGGCGCCGCTCCGCGGGCGCGGGACGGGGCGCTGCCGGCCTCCCGCGGGTCATGGCTGGGGACAGGCTGCCCGCCCGCCTCCTGGCCGCCGCCTGCCTCGCCTTGAGCTTGGCCCCGGGGGCGGCGGGACCGCGGGACACCCCCGGCCTCTCGCGGCTGCAGAGGAGGAGCCTGGCGATGGACTTCGTCGTGCCCTCGCTGTTTCGCACCTACGTGCGGGAGCTGGTGCTGGGGCCGCCGGGGCGCGCCGCGGCGCGGTGCCGCCTGCGCCTGGACTGCGCGCCCCTGCTCCGCGCCGCCCGCGGGAGCTGCCGCGGGCCGAGCCGCCCGCCGCCCCCCGCCGGGCCCTCCGCGGGCGGGCGGCGGCTGCGGCGCGCCAAGCAGCTGGTGCTGGAGGTGGGCGAGGGCACCGTGCGGGACGGCTGCGCCGGGGAGCCGCCGCCGGGCTCCGGCGGGGCGCACCTGGAGTTCAACCTCACCGAGCTCTTCGCCTGGTGGCTCCGCGCCGGCGACGGGCGGCTGCGGGTGCGGCTGATGCCCGAGCGCCGCGGCGCCCTCCCGGGCAGCGAGCGAGGGCTGTCGGCGGCCATCCGCGCCGCCCGCCCCCGCCTCCTCTTCCACGTCTCCGCGGCAGGTGAGCCGTGCGTTGCATGCCGCGCACCGCGCCGGGCAGCGCCCCTCGCCCGCTCCGCGCAGCGCCCGCCGTGCCCCGGCGGTGCCGTGCGCCCTCCCCGCGGCCAGCGCCCCGCACCGTCCCGGGCACCGACAGCCCCGCCGATGCGGGAAGCGATGCTGCTCCCCCGAGCAGTCGCGCCTTCCCCTCACGGCTTGTCCCTAAGGGCTGCGCTTTACCGGTGCGAAATGTATCGAAGCGCTTTGGTGGGGCCAGGAGGACTGTTTTGAAAGTGATGAGGGATTTTTACGAAACGCCAAGATGTGCTAGAAAGCCGCAAGGAAGACCTAGAAGGTTAAAGTGTCATTAGTCTAAGGACAGCACGATCAGGTCCTTTGAAACTTAAAAAATACCGTCCTAAAAAGGGATGTTTCCTCAAAGTGCTGTGAGGGTTTTCAAGGTTATGTGCCAGCACACCAGGGAACAGCACAAACATCTCCAAAGCTGGGTCTGGCTCCCGTTTTTGTGCATTAATGCTACTATTTCTATTACTGGATATTGATATTAATATTATTTCTCTTCTTTAAACGTTAAATGTAAGGGCTGATTGACATTTTAAAACCCCAAAGGATCCTTAGTGAACTGCATTCTATCAGCTGCAGTACATGAAGTTGTACATCTGAGAAGGCTCATGCAGCAGCACTGGTACTTGTGTGAAGAGAGAACCTGGCTTAGAATTTTGGTTCTGGTGGGTGGTGATTGGCAGCCATGGTTTGGGGCAGCTCCTTTATCTCAAATCAGGACTCTGTTATGGGCCAGTGATCAAGAGAAATTTCCATTCTGTGTGTGCATTGTATCTTTAACAGAAGCTGTGATTCAGCCTCTCCTACTAGAAGAATATAATACCTAGAGGACTGCAGGTCCAAATAATTTGTCACAGTGAGTTAAGTCAGGTACCTTTTATGAAGCTTTGTAGAAGTCAATGGTGTGTCCCTGAGTAGCCACCTACTTAAATGGACCACAGAATACACCTCAATAAATTCACAAGAGGAGGGAGAAGTCACTGCTGGGCTTTGAATACAAAGTTGGAGCAACTGTTTTTTGATGCTCATCTGGAAAGATGGGATAGGCTTCTGAAGAACTACAAATGGAACCCATCTCCTTCCTTGCTGCCTGGAAGGAAAACCAAAGCTGACTGTCGGGGTAGGCTGTGTGTGAGTAAGTCCTGCAGCTGTGGCTAAAGTGAGGTACCTCGGTTAGCTCTTCCCGTGTTGGATCTGGCAGGGATAACACAGAGGTGCTGTCCACCACAAGGTGGCTAGGTGAGGCCAACACCCCCCCCTTGCTACTTTGCCGTAAAGAAAGAATAATTAAAAATTAAAGACACCAAACCCTCTTGTCTCCTTTTCTTTCTGTTTGGGGAATTTGTTGTGATTAGCACTTGTTTCGATTTACAGATCTCCTCGGGCAGTGAAGCCTTAGTTGCAAATGCCATTTTTACTCAGGTACTTGCAGCAGTGATGGAGCTTGAGGACATGCATTTGTCTTCTTAGAGGATGAAGGTGTGTGGTTAACCTGAGGGAAGGGCATCCATAAGAACTAACAGGTTCTCTGATGTGAATACAATGCAGGTGGAGCTTTAACCAAAGCTATTAAAACTCACAGGCTTTATTGTGTCTGTTGGCTCACTGTTGAGGAGAAATGCATGTTTTTCCAGATCAGTAGGAAGGTATGCCCCTGTAAAATCATGCCGGGGAAAAAAGCTCTGCTGTTCTTGCTGCAACACAGTCATGCAAAGTCAAACACAAAGAAGGCAGGAAAAGGAGGAGAAGAGGGAAGGAATATGGTCCTCCTTTACCTCTATTGAAGTGGTAACTTCTCTTTGCAGCTGTTCATAATCTCCTGTAAAAAAAATCCTGGTCTCTTTCTGAATTGTACCCTTGCTTTTTCAGCAGCGACTCCTCAGCATGGTTACACTGTTTATGGCTTTGCCCTGCTTTTGTAACGTGGGTTTGTTTAACAACATTAGGAAATCCATTCCTCCCGCTTTGCTAAGGTGCTGCCTGTGTGAGCACCATGTGTCACTGCCAGCCTTAAATTGGTGCTGTGCAGCCCTGCCGACAGCAGGATGTGCTGACACAGTGATAACAGCACGAGCAGCCTCCACCAGCTTGTCAGATTCCAGCAGTTATTGACACCATTGCAGCTAATGTGCACGGGGCTTAACTAAAGCCCTTCCTAAGGCAACTGAGCCTTTCCTTCGTTGCTTAAGCTAATTGGAAATGGATTTCAAACAACACAATCCTCCCATCGACAATAGAAAACTGCTTCACTTATGTTGGCATACTGGGCTTTTGTTTTTCCTCTTGTCTGCTGGAGATGTACAGGGTTGCAGTACTTCCCAGAAAAATGTATAATTACCTTGCTAAATTATTTTCACCACATTATCCTCCATGTGAATGGAGAATGAATTATATTTTAGGGTGAGAAAAAATGGCAAAGGGATGAAGTCCCACTGACCTTAGAGGTGACAACACAGTCCTGTAAATAATGCTTTATTCTCTTTAACTTATACTTTCATTTGCTGGCTCAAAGAAAAAATTAACTGGCGTGAACCCTTTCCTTTTTTAACAGCATGCTTGTACAAAGCATAAAGCACTTTGTCTCAGTCTGTTACTGAACAATTAGTAAAGGATGTACTTATGGGCAGCTGTTGTTCAACAGACAAGCCATAAATTTGAATTTCTACAGGGCTCTTCTGCAAATATTCTTGATGCCAGATTTCTCTCACACTCTTCCTTGTGGGAACAGAGTATCTTGCAAGGAGCTTCCATTTAGAGAAACTGCATGGAACTTTCATTCAGTTGGAATAGGACCAAACCTCAGCCCATCTACCATTTCTGTGTCAGCTTGGCCTTTTCAAAATTGGATTCAAGAAAGTTTTCCTCTTGGAAATGCTTTCAGACTTAGTATTGCCTTCTTAGCATTCTCCCAGTGCTTCTCTGGGACAAAAAAAAATCCAATTAATTTGAATCTTTTCTGTATGAAAGACACACAACAAGAAGTGCAGAGGAAGGGAGAAGGAAGCTTGGACAGGAGTGCAGTGCTGCAGATCTCCTGGATTTGGGGTGAACCTCTCAACCACCAGGTTGCTGTTGACTTTGCTCTCGTTGTCTGTGGTTTTGACTAGAAACTCTGCTGTGCCTCCAAGGAAACCTTTCCCAAAAGAATCTAATGAAAACCAGTACATTGCCACGGGGAACGGAGCAGCCATTGTGAACATTACTGTCAGGAGATCTTCAGGCTGGCTGTAGTTCTGGTCTCACAGGATTTGCTGTACAGTGTTGAACCACAGTGGGTCTCTGTAGCAGTGTACTCTGGACAGGTTATTGAGCTTTCTTGGGAGAAATAATCCAAGAGTCCTTCCACTCTCACCCTGCTCTGGTATTTGGATTTTTTTCATGTTAACCTCACAGGTAACCAGTTCTCTCACTGTAGGACACCTGAGCCACAAATGTTGCTAAATAGATTTCTTGTGAGTTTATCCAGGAAATTTAATAAGCTGAAATGGCCATAAAATAACTTCCCATGAAAATTAATTGCTACTTACATATGCAGAGGTGGGAAGCGTATGTTAAGAAGGGGCATACAGGGTTGAAAATGAGTCATTCTTCCCTCTAAAGGTCAATGTACTTTCATTCATGAAATAGATTTAACATTCCAATTATATTTTTTAAATAGCAATGCATAACTTTTCATCCTCTGGCTAGGCGAAATATTACTCTTGCACTGTGGCCTTCATCTAAAATTTTATTAACTTGCCACATGTATTCTCCCTGAAACTGTCTGCATTCACTACATACCAATGCTATTATAATGCTGAGGCAATTAGGCTTTACATCTTTAGGGGACTGGTACTATACACCTGAACTCATTTGCAGGTGGAACCCTTTGCCTAAAGATTAAAAAGAACTTCAGACTAGATAAAAATGTGGTTTTGAAACTGGACATGTTGTAAATGAAAACAGAGCTCCAAGCTGAAATCTGGCTGTGCTGAAGTCTACAGAATTATTTCTGTGTATTTTAGAGGTACCAGCATTTTATGAAGGTTCCTTAGTTACATTTTTCGTTATATTTTGGTTTTGTTTTGCTGCCTTCAAAGGATAACATTTGGAGTTGTGTTATACTGAGCAGAAAACTGGTAAAATATATTGGTCACTTTGCAGTTGCTCTCTGGTTTTCTCTCACCCTCGCTGTGTGCCACACCTGAGATCTGATCTTGCTCTTCTGATAAAGCAGTGGCAGAACTTGCTGGATAAGACTGAGACACTGCCATCAGGCTTCTGAAGGGTTTCTGCTGCAGTGCAAGTGGCTTTGCTCTTTGCTGGGGTTTTGTGCTTTGCCTTGTCTATCAGGCCAGCTTTGCCAGTCCAAAGCTTAAAAATGGTGTGAGTTGCACTTGAGTTTACTCTGGACATGAACTAGTGCAAATCAAGGCTCTTCTCTTCTACCCTGGGGCTGTCAGTGGTACCAGTGGTTGCCTGTGGATTACCAGTTGCTAAATCAGTGAATCATGTGAGTGCTTAGAAGCATCTTTCTCAGACTTTCCTGCCCTGTTAGGTATGAAGCACTTCCCTCTAGACTTCCAGTCCCTGGTGCTCTCCAGAAATGTGGATATAATCAGTTCACTATAGTGAACTCTTCTTGAACTGGAAATGCTTCTTGAAGAGGAAACCATCTAGTGATGGGGTTTGCCTGACCTTTGTGGGCAGTATGATCCTTGATCCTACTGCTGTCCTGCTTGTTCCTGTCCCAGTCACATTCCTACTCCATCAGCACTGAGAAAACTCATGGCTTATGAGTCTTTAGACTCATGATGCCTTGTCCATGTTGACCACAAAAATTTGGCTTGCAAAGCCATGAGGCTTTCACAGTAAAGCCAACGGGATTTGCAAATTTGTTGCTGATTATTTGACAGATAATATTAGAAATTATGCTCAGTCTCTAAGTGGTTTATAGAAAGTGTGATGTGATCACATGGTTTTGTTTTCCCAGAGTTATGTGGTGTTGCTGATCCTCATCAGGAGCCAGAATTATGCACAATGTGTTTATGATTTCTAGATCTGTTTTCTGCAAATTTTGTTTACTTTTAGGCTTATTGTTCTTATGAACGTTCTTATTCATAAGCATGTTCAGTAAAATAGCCATAAACAAACACCAAAAGGGGCACAAGTAACAATTTATTATGTTTGAATGAACATTTATGGTGCATTGAAAAAATATGTTTTCTCTAAACTTGCTGTGCTTTTATTTCCACATCCTTAAAACCAGGGAATAAATATCTACAGTAAAGAAGTGCACAGGGAAACTTAAGTGCTTTATTATACAAAAGCAGACACATCCTTCAAAATCAAAGGCAGTTTTGCAAGTGTCTGAGTGAATTGGATCCTGAAGTAATCTGGTCATTTGGTTCACTGCACATCTCACCCAAACATTACATGATAGGAAATAAAATGTGTGTTTCTGACAATGTTTGTGAATTAGCCAAAAGAAGTAAAAGAGTTGAAGTGAGACTGACAGGATTTAGCACTTACAGAGTTCCAACTAAGTGAGTCTTGTCTTAATAAAGAAGATCCCACCTTTGGATACATCAGTGCTAACTCCATTGGAGTGGTGATGTTTTGAGAACCCAAGTTGCTTCCCAAACAGCAGCAAATTCCACACTGTGCCTGGACATTTCCTGTTTAATTCTCACACCAAAGCATCCTCTTGGGCTACTCAGAACTCAAGTACTGAGAATAGGAGATGTATGGTTTTGGCACAAGTGGTTTACCTAATAGCAAACACCAGTTCAGGTTGCCTGCTTTCCACATCTCTATTATCCACTGAGCAACAGTATCTGTTTCCTGGGAAGCCACTTCTGAATTAAACATGGTTGCTGAGACTGCAGTGCTGGGCTGAGAAAGGTCCTTTATGAAATGTGCCACATTTGTCTTGCTTCTTTAGTTCAGAAAGATTTGGTTGAAGAAAAATGTCATGGAAGCATAAATGCAGATTTGATAAGTCTGACCTTTCTTTTCTTGCGAACAATAAATGTCAGAAAGCTTAAAATGACAAGTTGGAATGGCTGGAGGTTATTTATGTGTTTAAATATTTAGGCAAGAAACACGTTTTGAGACTAAAGTCTAATTTACGTAAGTATTTTGATTTATGACTGAGATGGCCAAGTAGCTTCATGGTTGTCACTATCCTGCTTAGCATGGCTACTCAGAAATTCCCTGTGGCAGCATAGGTAGGACTTAGAGATCTCTGCTTGCAGAAGCTGTGAACTCTGTCAGTTGTAGTGAAGGAGAATCATCTTCCCTCGTTGGTCATGCAGGATCTGTGAAGTGGTTGAATGTTCTAAGGGTACCCAGTAGACAGAGCTGGTGGCTGACTTCAAACTGACTTCAGACAAGTTTCTAACTACAGGCATTTCTTTGGCCAAAGAACTTCAGTAGGCAGCTGCAAGAACTGAGTTCTAGTTTGACTTCCAACATAATTACTGTGCAGTACACAGCTCTGCCATTGGCATCTTGTGTGAGATGAAATACTTCCCTTTGTGGTGGTCACTTCCTCTGCAAAGCAAGGGTAGTTTTGACTGCTTTTGAACTCTGTTGGTAGATGGTGCTTTTTTTTTTTTTTTTTGTGGATTAATAATGCTTTTACTTTCTAAGAACCTGAATAAAGGCAGTAAGGTGCAGTCTGAACTCTCAGCTTTTTAATGGAAAAGCTAAAAGAGCCGGTGTACCATATTGATTTGTTCCCATCTCTGCACCGCTAATAGTCAAAGGACTGCTATTCCCTTCATTTCAGTGATAGCAAACAGAGTTTTGGTTGATGCTACAAGAAAATCAGTTTTTCTTTTATTTTGAAAAAAGTTGAGCCCTACCTTTGACTGTTTAAACACCACCTCTCTTGAAGCCAAAAAGTCAAATTTAGATTTGTAATTTGAATACTTTGTGAGTCTTTGACCAAGATTACTTGTACCTCACAGTGAGTGAGAATGGGATAGGCTGTGGCCAGCTGCCTGTGTGCTTTTGGCAGCTGCAGCTGGGCACCATCTCCATGTGCAGTGAGGAGCTGCAGGTGTTGGCTGCTGCTGGCTAATAGGGACTGCTGAGCAAACCAAGCGCTGTTTGTCCTGGCCGGGAAGGGAGAATGTTCTGGAGGCAGTGAGAAAAGGTTTATCCTTTATGATTTCTTACTTAAGATATCAGACATTTACACAGAATGGGGCATTTGAAATAGTTTAAAACTTTAGTGGATTACCTGATTCTTCCTGGATTACAGATAGCAAAGTGGAGATACTAGGCTGAAGCCTTTCAGCTAGATGGTTCTAGAAATATGGGGCATCCCCTTTGCAACTTATCACCTTTACCACTCTTCAGCTCAATTTTCAAATCTCAAGAGTTTCCACTGGTATTCCAATGTTTGCAGCAAGGCACAAGAACTACCTTTCCTGCTGAAACAAGCATGTATGCTGAATCTGTTTTTGGACTGGGATTTCCCTGCAGTAATGTACTGTGAAGAAAGAGGTGGAGGCTCTTTCTGCAAGCTTCTTCCCATTTCCTTACTGACAAGCAACTCTCACTGGTCTCATGTCTTACAAAACCTTGTGATGAAAGAAAACCTTGACTCCATCTTCAAGTTACAAGCTGGGCAAAGGGAGAGAGGGCTTTAAGGTGAAGAGCAGAGGACATCTGGGTGGTGAGTGCAGGGGGAAAAAGCAGGATCCTGCTGTGTGAGGTGGGATTACAGAGGGAGATGTCCATGTGTGGATTCCTCTGCTATATATTTCTTGATGTCTTCTAGGGAGAGAAAATACCCGTCTTGGTAGACATGCTGGAAATGGTGATTTTCATATGTCACACTCCTTCTAAGAATTTTATGTTATTGAAGTTTTCTTTCCAGCTCAGTTTTGAAAGCTGGTGTGGTTCTTTGGAACATGGTTGCTGTAGGGCTTGAGACATGCAGCTGAATATCTGTGACTTCGCTTACTACAAATCTGTGGTGATGCTTGAGAGCTCTGCAAGTTGCAGCAGACCTCTAATTGCAGCTTGTACATTGGCATTCTCCTGCTGTTTCTGCTGGCCCATTGAGTAACGAGTTATCTGGGATGCATCAGAGTGCCTGGGCTTTTTATAGCCTCTTTCGTGTTGGATTCTCAAACCACTTTAAGCCTTATCACCCTAGTGACAATGCTAAGCAATATTATATCTATTTTACGGAGAGATCATAGAAGCCAGGGATGGAAAAAGCATTATTTGATTATGTTAGACTGCAACTGCTGAATAGAATTTTCTCATATAGAATATACTATACAAGGAAGTCTCTCTCTCTCTTTGCTTCAGCCAAAAGGCCAAGAAAGAACAAGAAATTGGAGTTGAGAGGCTCTCTAGCTTGCTGGAAATACTGCAGCAGTTATTGGCAAAACTATCTGAGTCTCCTCTGCTCCACACCGTGTTTGTGATGCTTGTCTTTAAATAAATCTGGTTTTGTCACATTCTGCACCTTTTCAAATATTGTTTTCTTCTTAGTTTTGGGATCATCTGTGATCTGCTGAGCCTCTCCCTATCTTCAGACATCACCCTGTGGCCTTACCCTTTGTAGGGCAGTGTATGTCAGCATTATAGACCATGATGCAATGGTTATTTCCAGGGGCTGTTTCATTATTGATGCTAATTAAACTTGAAACTAATGAGAAAGGATTACTTTTCAGGGCTGGAGAGGAGGCCAGAATAGTTATTATAGGTTAATTATTCTTCTAAAATACTCGTTTTAAGTAACAATTCATTTTGTCAACTTTTTTCTTAGATTGTACAAGAGCCTTGTTTGAAGAGGTTTCAAAATATAATTGCTGCACTGACCTCATCTAGCTCTCAATCAGTAATCTCCTTCCATCAGCAAAAGGTTAATAAAATCTTTAAGGAAAGGAATTTTGTACCTTATCTATGTGTAGACGATTTAGAATAGGTCTCCCTGCAAGTATTTCCTATTACCCTTCTGCATGATTTCTCTGGCATACTTTTAGATGTGAAAAATGTTGCATTCCATAAAGCTTCGAAATTTAATGGTCGCTTTGCAAAGCAGGTGCATTACCGAGGCAGGGAGTGAATCTACCTGGGGCTGGCTGAGTATTGCCACATAAGTCAGAACACACTTCTTTGTTCTCAAAGATCTACAGCCTGTGGTGAACCTTGAAAAATCTGTCCTCACTTTGCAGGACGCTGGGGTGTCCATAACATGATTAGTATTTGCTAAGTAACCAAGGGAGGAGGTGAGACTTGTTTTACATGGGAGCCAAGGCCTCTTTCTGGCTGGGAAGCACTGTGGCTTTTGAAGGGGAGGACACATGCTGGTCCACCATGCTCCTTCTCAGCTGTTATATTGAACTTTTCTTCTTCCTGGCTCTTTGTGGAGATGAGGGATGGCTTCAAATTGTTGCAATATTGTGCTACAGAAAGGGTGAGGGAGAGCTGCATTAGTGATATTGTGAGTGCTGAAAGCTGAATAAAATCATAAAATTATATAAGTTGGAAAAGACCTCTAAGATCACCAAGTCCAAGTCTACTACAAGATCACTGCCAAGTCTACTACAACACCAGGTCCCTAAGTGTCACATCTACACATTTTTTGAACGCTTTCAGGGATTGTGATTCCAGCATGCCCTGGACAGCCAGTTCTAATGCTTGATAATCCTATCACTGAAAAAAGTTTTCCTAATATCCTAAAACTCCCCTGGCACAACTTAAGGCTATTCCCTCTTGATCTGTCTGTCATTACCTTGGAAAAGACTCTTACCTGGCTACACCCTCCTTTAAGGTGGTTGTAGACAGTGATAAGGTCACCCCTGAGCTTCCTCTTCTCCAGGCTGAGCCCCCCCAGCTCCCTCAGCTTCTTCTCATTACACTTGTGATTCAGACCCTTCTCCAGCTCCGTTGTCCTTCTCTGGAGTGTCTCCAGCACCTCAGTGTGTTTCCCATAGTGAGGGGCCCAGAACTGGACACAGCACTGGAGGTGTGGCCTCACCATTGCCAAGTACTGGGGGACAATCCCTGCCCTGGTCCTGCTGGCCACACTAGTGCTGATACAGGCCAGGATGGCACTGGCCCTCTTGGCCACCTGTGGAACAGGTCCTTTTCCTCTGGAGAGCTTTCCAGCTGTGCTTCTGTAATGTAGCACTGCAGGGGGTTGTTGTGACCCAAGAGTTGTGAGCTGGCACTTCACCTTGCTGACCCTCCTACAGCTGGTCTGGGCCCATCAGTCCAGACTATCCAGATCCTCTGATTTTGTGGACAGGAAGGAAAGCAATCTTTATTAGCTGTTAATATTAGGGCAGCTTATGTGAGCCATTGACCATGGCCTGATGCTTTCTGTTGGGGCACCTGCTTTGCATCTTGTATTAATGTGAGGGTTGTGAAGGAAACACCCATGGATGAAGGTGGTGCTGCGAGCAGCAAGGCCCCCAAATGGAACATGGGATGCTGTGGATTTATGAAAGCCCTTACCTACCTGCTCCACATTTCAATCTGTCTTAAAAGGGCAGCATTCACCAGGCCTGAGTTCAAGAAAAGAGTTACATCCTCCATCTGAGTGCTGGTATCAAGTTCAAAGATAAAACACCCTCTGAGTAATCACTCTTGCCACCGGGCTCTGCTTAGGCCAGCTCATAGGATTTGGGATAATATTTGAAGTGCTGAGTCCCTTTTGCGATTAAGGTTTTAAATCACACAAAGATTGATCAAAAGCTCAATGTTTCCTTCTTTCCCTTTCCAGCCTACTGTCCTTTATCTCTTGAAACAAAGCAGCATTAACTTTTAAGATCTGATTCAATAACATTTTATGGATAATAATTATGACTGATATTAAGCCTTCAGCAACCAGTCTGTACAGAGACTTAATGTATTGAGGTTTATTACCACTGTAACCTATCTTTTTACATTGGCTGTAAAGCAGGATCAACTATACTGATAAGAGGGAAGAGAAGCATCAATGAACTGTTTGCCTTTGCTTCTCTGCAGGGTGTTCGTATTGTTGCCACTTAATATTGCTGGCACGGTGGGAGTTTGCTGGTGAGGAGTTTTTGTTTACAGAGTCTGTTTGCGCAATTGCAGAATGAATGAACGAGTGAGTGCGTGAATGAGCTGCAGCAATCCTGTGCTGGGGAAAGGAATCTATTGTTGGATAAACCCTGGAGACCAATTGATCATACTCTCCCTTTTAATAACAAGTGTGAGAATGCAAAGTTTTTAGACAGGAGCTCAACAGCTTTCTCTAAGGCTTATCCCAATAATGGAAACCCTTAAATATAGAAAACTTCTTTAGACACCCTATATTAGTGATTTTTTCCCCAAAAGTTTCCCAGTTTCCCTGATCTTATCAGGATATAGTTGCATGTACCCATCATAACAATGAATGGAGATGGTCCCTAAACCAAACTGAAGACCAGGCTGAGCTAAAGAAACCCCTGGTTTCTGGGTCTTTAAATGCTGTGCACAGTGGTCTAAATATAAATTATAATATAAGAAAGGAAATTCACCTTAGTTTCCATACGGGGTCTTCAAGGAAAGTTCTCCTGTTGTATTGACACTAAAAAAGTCACCTGAAGGAGCCAGGACTGGGCCCTTGCTCAGATGAACTTTATGATGTTCATGCATCATTAACTGTAGCTGTATTATGTAGTTGCCTTTTTTGCCTTGCTTCTTGACATAACTTTCTGTGTAAGGAAATCTACCTCCCCGGTAAGTTCAAATAAGGTGCTGTCTGCTTCTGTCCTTTTTGCCTTTTTGATGGGAAAGCAGAAGGGAATTCTAAAGTGCTCTGGGAGCTACATGGAGGCCTTGCTTTGACATCTCTAAATATGTGAGTAATGGGGTGCTTAGAACTGATTTTACGTGTGATGGATGCTCAACAATAAGGAATCACAAATTGTGAGCAGCAGAGCTTGGAAAGGAGAGCTGCTCAACAAGATTAATGGGAAGGGAGACCTTTAGTGTAATGAAAGACAGTTCCAGCTTGAAAACAGACAATGCCACACTAGATGGAGTCTTGAGCATTTGGACAGTCAGGTTCCCTCTGTGCCTTTGTAGAGCCCCTTCCTAGGCAGGGAACACTGAAGAGGTGCAAGAAAAGTGCACTGTAAGTTCCCACTTCACCTGCAAGTGAGTACACTGGGGCACCAAGGGAGCAGATTGTCCAAGGGATGTCTGTCAAGTGGGGGATAAGGAAAACTAGGAATTTCTTTTTGTTCTAAGAAGTGTAAGCTGGTAAGAAAAGCAGGTGAGACTGCAGTAGAATGTAGCTGGGTCTGAGCACTGCAGGGTTTATTTTATGACCATTTTCCTGTGGAGAAATGACCTTAGACAAATCATGCAAGTGAAACCTAATGGGAAAAAATCCCCAACTTGTGTCTGCTTTCAATTAGATAGTAATTATCTTATTATTAGAAGAAATATCAAGTTTAAAAGAAAACAAATATCTGTACTTAAATAAAAAAAACCCCAACAGGTGAAAGTGTAGCTCATCCATCCCTTCCATTCTAAGTAGAAAATTGCTATTAACTCTGAATATCATTACTCAAGGACTATAAACAGGGAGCAGAATTAGCAAAATGTTGGTGGAGCTGGCTGCAGGATCATTGTTATGACTGCAACTGCTATTCTCTGTCTCTGACAAGGATAATAGTGTATGGAAATGAAGCCAGCAAACATGTAAAATACATCTAAATATAGAGGACAAACAGCAAATAATAACTGGACCAGTAATCAGATGCTGAAGGCCTGATCTGTTAGTACAGTGGCTTGAAAGATGGCAGTGCTGGTAGATAAACATTAGGAGGACTATGAAGCTGAGGATAAATAGAGCAATATCCTCTAAACAGTAAAGAGCTGAAGCATAAGACCCTGGAAAGACATTCAGGACTTATTGCTTGAGAAGGATCCCTAAAGCTGTCAAGCAGATGTGCAGCTGGTAAGTAGATGACTTGCTGGGACGTTGACTGAAATGGTAGAAGGAATAAATCAGAGGGGATTGCATTAGTGTAACTGAAGGCAGTACATTACTTTGCTTTGAAGTATAGTGTCCTGTGGAGAAAGCAATGACTGTCATCCCATAAGAGTGATCAAACTGAGGGGAGACATGTCCCAGATTTAGGCTGCAGCATAGACAGGGGTTTCTCTTCTGAGCACTCATATTTTTCAGGTTTTCTTGAAGGCTTTGGACTAGAGTTTGATGGAAGGTGTGAGGGGCTGATCCTAAGCCTACTGAAGCCAATGGCATCTCCCCATTGTACATCTGCTCCCTCTCCTGCTCTGAGGCACAGACAGACTGGGCAAGAATCACCTTTTCTGCTCTTTGCTATTGAGCTATCTGCTGTGAGTGCACAGGGAGACAGCACACCTCATATTCTGTGTCAAAAGATAATAACCAGAACTTATTTTCAACCTGTCATTTTTTTGTCAGCACTTAGTGTGGGTGGAGATGCAGAAGAAGGCCTTGGTGCTACGTTTAGTGGTTGGAACAGTAGTGTCAGTCTCTCTTTACACGGATCAACTCTTGTTCTTGAACTCTTGTGGTTTTGTGGAAGGGGCTTTTGGGCACAACCACTGCACTGTAGCATGTGTGTTAGCCATTAAACTCAAACTTCCTGCTGGAGCCCATTCTTAGACCTTTGGCATCGTATATCTGGGTTTTGAGTTAAATTAAAACAGAGAAGCATCAACTCAATAAGGGGAATGATGGTGTGACAGCATCCTAGTGTAAGCAAAGGGGAAAACAGCTCTCCAGAGTTCAGTGACAGATGGAAGGTGCTTGTCAGGCTTACCAGAATATGCCTAAAGAAATGATAGTCACCTCTTAAAATGTTTACATCCACTGTTCATTAAGCATTGCATCCTTGAAGACCCAGTTTCAAGTTCTTTACCTTTATTAAAATTATGTTTGATTTGTGCCAAGGTACTGTACAGAGCAAACAGATCAGGCACATCTCCAAAGTGAGGGTGAGCACCTTTTTACCTTTTTCACTCTGCCTATGCTACTGTGGTCATGCCTTCAAGGTAAGGCACTTTTGAATAGTATCCCAGACTTGAAATTGTAAAGGTTAACAAATTTGCCCTTTCTGCCTCATGAGAAAGTTCTCAGTATATGATCCTAAAATTATGTCAAATACACTTTTGTCACTTAAAAGTTTGAAAATAAGTTATTTTTTTTAAATAGAGATTGGGAAGGGGGAAATGAGTCAATACCCTTTCTGAAAAGAAAAAGACAACTAAATTGAGATGTCCATCTGAAGGGAGAATGTGCTTTTTACTTCAGAAGGGATAGAAAATGTCTTGTTTCTACTTCTAAAATCCTTTCCAATAATCAAATCCATCTGCAAAGATAAAGAGCTGAAGTATGATGTTGTCTCTTAACATGTCTTTTATCATCACACTCATCTCTTTCTTCAGAAGTACTTGAGGATGGTAGAATGGAGTTCAGATTAAAATGCTCAAGGGAAGGAAAAATAATAGGAAGGTCAGACTTATATTAAAGATTGTATTGAAGTCACATCAGCAGAATTACCAGAAGGAAGAACAGGCAAAGTACCTAAATGAAGACTCTTATCCAAACTAGCTTACAACTAACATGGAAGTGTCTTTAATCTTCTGTGTTAGTTCAAGCTAGAATAATTCAGAACTTTTCTTTCCTAGTCTCTAAAATGGTCCATAGATTGTTTCTGTGGAGTAATATCCTGGGACACATCTGTTTTATTCATAATTTTGGTATCATGGCAAGACCAAGACTTCTTTCTTATGGGTGCACTGTGAACCACCTTAGTATAAACTTGGATTCTCTCTCAGGATTGCCACAAGAAAATAAGTTTTATGTGGCAATTTTTGAGCTGCTCCACACACATCTCTAGCCTAGCAAGGAAAGCCTGACTTTCAGGGTGGCTTTGAGAATGTGGTACTGTCTAAAGCCTTATCACTGACCTCCCAAGCCTGGTCACTGCTTTTCTGAAGTCTCTCTCCAGAGCCTCATGGGCACTTCCATTATCCAGAAATGATCATAGCATCTCTTGAGAACAGAGTCCTGCAAGCTCCAGAAGCAGTTCTGTTTTCTCTGGGTAAAACACAGGTGTCTCTTGCCTCTCTGTAGCATCTGTTGTTGGTACACATTGCTGGGGTCACACACAGGGGGTTTTAGGTGTTCCTTTCAGTTCCACACCCAAGGACAGGGAAGGTGCTTGACTTCTGAAGCTGCAGTTCCATGAAAGCTCTGTTTTGCAATTCACCTCTTGTAAAATGTTGCAGGTAAAAGCCTCCTGAATCAGAGCCAAAGCTGGAGCAGGCGCAGCAAAGAGGTGAGCAGCTCTAACAACCTGCATCTCAGATGCCTTGGATGCAAAGACCAGATAAGCTTTATTTTCCAGGAAAATTCATTTGTTTTTACCATAGGCTTCTCTGTTAAGGCCTTGTTTTTCCAATCTCATCAAGCTAGGTTCTCTGTTATGATTCTGTACTAGAGCAAATAGGAATCCTTTCCCAAAACAGCCTCTTCCTCCAAAAAAGGCTGATTACAGTGGAAGTTGGGCCTTGCTGTGACTGACAGTGTCATGACTTGATCATACACAGATCTGCCTTGATGTGACATCCTCTGCAGGTTCCTTCCCAAGCTCTTTTTTTTTTAAAATATTGCATTCTGAACAAGTAGCTCTTCTCATAAAGGCAGTTCATAAAAGCAATGTGTGCAGCTCCTCTGAGTAGCACTAAATCTGTGACAAACCTTAGGGAGGTTCCACAGAAAGGTGATAAAATACTGACTTGTCAACTATTTTGCTGGCTAAATGGGAAATGCGGCTGGCAGCTTTACCCTTTAAAGTGGAGAGAGATAAGGGCAGTTTCACTGTTTCACAGTCAGCCACAATCATCCATAAAATGAAGAGTTACTTTGTTTTTTAAACTGATGTCTCTGTAGTGAAGGACTCCATTTTTCACTAGCATTCATGCTATTAATCCTGTGCTATTCAATAACTGAAGATATTCACTAATGAATTAAACAAATAAGATTTCACCTGTTAATCATCTTCCTTGAAACACAAGTTTTAGAAGTGTTAACATTTGGAGCTGCTGAGGTCAGCACAAGCAAGACTGACACCCAAGAAAATGACAAATTGCTAGAAAGTTGTGGAAAGTG
Organism: Emberiza elegans; assembly: GCA_024865655.1. NCBI lineage: Eukaryota > Metazoa > Chordata > Aves > Passeriformes > Fringillidae > Emberiza > Emberiza elegans. The sequence goes on from JALJVW010003617.1 coordinate 407,157, forward strand.
GAAAGTGAAGTTTTGTGGCAGTTCCATGGTCCTTCATGATTCTCTTTTTTCAATAAAATAATGACATTGATGAACCTTGTGATGTTGCTGAAGGAAAAAGGGAGTAGAAGTGAATTTGTCTTTCTCCCCGAGGCCTTGTGCTGAATGGGTTGTGCTGTAGTCTGAGTCACTGGCAACCATCTCTGATACTGCAGGGAAAATGAGGGATTCTGACCTCCTCTTCTTTGATGTTGGAACACTTCATGGAGTTCACTTTGTTCTTTTCTTTTTCCTTTTGGTGTCTGATGTGATTTACTTGTTAGTGCTGATGAATGCGTGCTGCTACCCCAGTGAAACCCAGCAGTGAGTCACAGCCTGGTGCCTGCCAGGTCAGTGCTTGGCCATGGGTGACAAGGGGTGGCAGTGACCCCCCCAGGTCACTGCAGCCCTCATGCCCCAGTCAACATTCTGTGTCTGGAATAAAGTGTCAGCTGAGCAGAGCCTGAACATCATGGCTTTCCTCCTGACCTGAAAGAGGTGAAATGCAAATATCTGTACCAGTGCAGTTTGGGTAGGAGCTGCAGAGAAGCTTCTTGGCACACCAAAAACTTAAGAGTTTTGTCTTTGAAATTCCTAAACAGGTTCAGAACTCCCCTCCACCCTCAACAATTCTGTGATTCTGCGACTGTGGACATCATCAAATAGAATTTGGCCGGGCTTCTTCAGGGCAGCTTGAGCTGTGCTCAAGGGTATTACCCTGTGATCCATGTTCTTAGATGTATTATTCTGTCTCTTTGGGAATGCCAGCAAACTGAGTGTATCCGCTTGGAATACTAGGCTCAGATTTATGGCGCTCTGCATACGTGATTGCTCACCACACACATCAGCAGAGTAAAGCAGTGCCTCTCATTAGGGAGCTGACAGATTTTTGACAAGATTGTCGAATCCCAAGTCATGCATGAGTTCCCTAACTGCTTTTGGGCATGGCCTGGGTGTTTGCTTGTTACACAGGACGAGTGTTTGGCTCACTCAACAGACAGCAGGTCATCCCATTGACACCTGCCTGCTCTGCTAACAGATCAGTGAACCTACTGCTGTCTAATGTTTCCCTGATAATGCAACACAGTTAAGAATTGATTTATAAAATGCAGGTCGCTTAGTAGATGCAGCAGTCAGTGAGGGAGCACAAGGTGACAATGAAACAATTCAGATTAGCAAGTGAGGGCATTGCAGCTGCTTGTGCTCTAATTGCATCTCTCCAGATGTTCCTGTGATGTGCAGGAGATGCCAAGCAGTCTCTAGGCATAACCGTATTTCACTGTTCAGCTTTCCAAACACTCTTCTGTGGTCTGTAGAGAAGAGAGAATTTAAGGACCCAAGCCTTTTCATCTTCTGTGCTGTCAAATAAACTCTGTCATCTGAAGTAATATTTCTCAGGCATATTTTTTTTCATAGATTTCTTTCCACATTAAGATCAGCAATAGCTCTTTCTGGGAAGCCTGATTAAAAATGCAGTTCCTCCCAGGAAAGAAAAGAAAATAACATTTTCAGCATCAAAAGAGATCACAAAATTATCATGAAAAAATGGAATTAATTTTGAAGATTATATATTGCAGAAAAGTAGGTAAAAGTGACCTCAGGGCTTTCTCCTGTTTGTAAAAAAGTTTGTGGGTTTTTTGAATACACGTTTGCTAAGAGTAGAGGTGGCAAAGACTCTCAGAGACAAGAAATGTCCTGCTTGGATTAGCTTTGAGAAATTGAGGGAGATAGCTAAATTTCTTTGCAAAATTTACTCTTGTCTGTATACTAAAAATGAACCATCAACCAAAAATGTTATAAATATGTTTCCAGTTCAGAACAAGAAAGATGGAGAGGAACTATTTATAAGAGCATATACAAGACAAGGAGGAATAGCTTCAAGCCGAAAAGGGAAAGTTTAGGTTAGGTATTGGGAAGGAGTGGTGAAGCACTGGCACAGGTTGCCCAGAGAAGCTGTGGATGCCCCATCCCTAGAAGTGTTCAAGGCCAGGTTGGATGAAACTCTGAGCTACCTGGTCTATTGAAATACATCCCCACCCATGACAGTGAGGTTGGAACTAGATGATCCTCCAGGCAAACCAGTCTATTATTTTCTGATTTTTAGAGAAAAGATAATCTAGTAAGATGTGTGTCCTTGTGTGTGGGGGGATAGAATGTAAGAAAATAAAGATAGTGCAGAAGGTAATCTCACACCTGAGGAGTTGCAGCTGTACTAATTACCAGAGATTAGGAGCAGGCCTGCCCTTAACAGGCCACAGCTGTGTCCAATAATGATGAGTGCTATAGAAGGGTGAGTTAGCTGGGTGAGGAGAGAGATGGAGTTTGTTGGCTGTGCTGTGAGGAGTTGCCCATGAGAAATCCCCGAGAAGATATGGAACTTTGCAATATGATGATAACAATTGGGTTTTGACAGCCCAAATTCTTTGTAGCACTGTCATATTGAATGCTGCTCCAACTTGTGTAACCTGCACCTGTAACCAGCCCCTCTTGGGTTTCCTCCTCAAAGATCCTTTCAGATACACATGCATTTCACAGGAATAGAATATGTGTACTGTTATTAGCAAAAAATAATGGTGCTTCCCAGAGGTCCATGCTTTATCAATAACTTTTATAAGGTGTGTTTTGCATCCTGAGAGGTGTCTAGCATTGCATACCTGGAAGGCAACAGTGGCTGTCTTTCCAGTGTCTTTAATCAATCATTTAAAATGAGTTGTGTAAAATCCAACTGACCCTTCTATAATAACTAGGGGAAAATAGCTTTGAATTGTCATTTTGATAAATTTTGGAGTATTGGCAGTGTTCTGGGCTATGGAGCCAGGCATGCAAGCCTTTCATCTGTCAGTGTCATTATGAAATATCTTAAAAGAACAGGAGGAATAGCGACTCGATAAATCTTATCTCCATGAAAGAGTGGATTTTGCGTGGTTTCATAATCTACTAAACTCTAATAGCCTATATCCTTTGCTTCAAAAATAGCTGTTAGAGCAAGGTGTTTGATGAGTCTGTGTACTGTTTTCCTGCAACCCCTCAGATTTGTTTATGTCAATGAATGACTTTCAGTGGTGAATACCATAGGAATTGTTTGCCTATGTGGTGCCTGCATGATTTTAACTATTTATTGTGTGATAAAAACACATCTTTTGCTCTTCCCCATGTTTTTCTGTAGGGTAGAATACCAAAGGTGGGTGAAACACCTTTCACAGCAGCATGCCAAGAAAAAATTCAAAACTAGGTGAAATCCCTTTTGTTACATGTGGTACCAAATAAAATACTGGGTTTGGTATCCTGTCTAATGTCTACTGCATGGTTGGGGCCTATACTGATAATTGAGTGCAGCCTGAAGATATACTGTGTTTTATTACATTGTCTTGACTATGTGCCAGTTTTTGTAGAAATTAGAAGTTGAGTTCATAGCTTCATACACACCATAGCTTAAATGCAAATAACAATGGTATTTCAAATTAAAATAAGATTCCATGATAAGAAGGACAAAACTCCCATTTTGCCACTCGTGTTGCCATTTCTTTTTTGGGGAGAAGGCAGAAGAGAAGAGGAAGAGTGGAAAGAAGAGGAGAGAAGGTAGCAGTGCTGTCTTGCCATTAGGAAGAATCAGACTTAGGTCATGCAAGGTTGTCTCCCAAATACAGGGTATTTCTGGCAAAATGGCATGGGCAGTGCTGCAAATGCCAAAACCCCCAAGTCCATACATCAAAATTTCATGTGAAAAGACCCTGATTTCTGGCTAAATGGCTTATACAGTTTCCCATTAAGAAACAGACCATTATTTTAATTATTTTAGGCATACCTAACTCTCCTAGACTATTAAGCATTCTCCACAGTTTCATATTGAGTCTTTGTGACCACTGTTCATACTGAGGCCAGGAGAGCAGTGTCTCCATGAGATATTTTGTCCCAAAGAAGCTGCAGGTGGTGGGCAGGACTTAGTGAATAATGTAAGTATCTATGTAATGATACTGGGAACATATGTGGTAGCACAGGGGTGACTTCATGGGCTGCCAGGTGGGAATGAGGGTGTCTGAGTCTTTGTTTCTTTCCTGTTTGGTGGAGATGATAGGGCCTGGGGTTATTAGAACAGATTTACCATGCTTACATTTTATGGCTGTGGTGTGTCCTTGTGCTGTGGTTGACAGAGTTTTCTAGGTGGTGTCTTGTGTTTGAGGAGTGATCCTGATTTTCCTGAGCATCTCCACGTAGCACTGGCAAAACAGGATTATTATTTTCTACCAATGATAAGATTCCCCACACTCTGAAAGGCTGGATAAACATAGCATTTCCTCAATATATGTCTGGACAAAGCATTAGTACAAAATTTAGAATCTTTGCCAGGAAGTGAGAAAAAAAGTGCAGCAGTGTCATTTGAGAGGAAATTCAAGCTGAGTTTTTGTATATAATTATTTAATTTAATTAATATAAACACAACTGTGATTATTTTTTTCACTAATTCAGCCTGCCAGCTTACATTTGTGCGGCTGTGTTCTCAAAAATGACACAGCTCAGTTTGCTGGTGAATTACAAGTTCATAGAGTAACTTGGTAGAAAAGAGCAAATGGACCTGGTGTTTTGAACACAGTGCACAGAAAGTCTCGACATGAGAGAAAGATGGGGAGGCAGCAGCTGTGTCCTGACAGTGCTGATGAATGGCAGGTGGCCACAAGCCCGACTGCTTCTCTTTGGCTGCTGCTGCTGATTTGCAGGCAGGTGGGTGAGAATGTTAAAGGCCTGACACATGGAGTGGCAGATACCCTTAGTGCTCGTGTGCACAGTGCACTGGCATGGCTTAAAATAGAGCCAGCTGCATGCATAATTAAGCAGGAATAATTGCAATGCACTTATGTAAATTATCTTGTGGTTCATCTCTCCCCCACCCTCGCACCCTGCTCAGCGTTTCCATCAGGAGGGTCCCACAGTCAAAGATTCACCTAATCAGTGCGAAACACTAAAATATTATATTTGGGGCAACAAAAAATTAGTTGTTTTCTGTAAGAGAATAAGAATAACATCGTATGAACGAAGTATGTGGCTCCAAAGTATGTAAGAATCGATGCTGGTAATCTGGCAGCTTGTTCTACAAACAAAAATTAATTTTAGAAACCTGCATGTGAATTTAGTAGTTCTGTCATTCTTGCTGTCTTGTAACTCAGATAAATATCTTATATTTCCTGCTAGCTGAAATTCTGCCTACATAAGCTTTTCCATTCAGCCTGTTAGAATCATTCTGGCAATATATGACTGTGAATTTAACCTCGTTTTTGTTTGTACTAATTATAAGTTATATTGTATTTTTACTTTCTTTGGGAGAAACACAAAAACTCTATTCCATATGTAATGGTTTTATATATCTCCCAGATGACTGTTCTGGATGCATCTGGAGCATTGTTTTCAATAAAATATTCTTTCACTCCCCTTTGCTCATATTCCCCTTTCTTTCTAAATTGAATCAAACTCTGCATATAGTTCTAACAAATTACTGCATTTCCAGATCACTGGTGACTGCGTGCATCAGATTCAAAAACAGTAGTCCAGAAAGTAGGGGATATATTTCATTGCTTGGGAAGTTTGTAAAATGCTCATATTGGCCATTCAGTTTTCTCAGTACATGATGGATCACATAGCACAGAAGATAACTTTCAAAAGCTCTGATGCACTCTAAATTCCTCAGTCCTGGACTCGATTTGCAGAGCTGTAACACAAGTGGTGGTATGGCCAGGTCCTGTGTGTGAGACCTCATTCTTGCTTTTATAGGACTATTTTTAGGAGCAGCAAGGAATTGAGTTACCCTTAGCTCACACAGCCTCTGAACTGTGCTGAGACTGATCTGGAGAGTGCAAGCCGTGGTGGGATGGTCTTGGGGGAACAATTGCCTGTTGTACTTTTCACTCAACCTGGGTTAAATACTGAGTACTTGGCCACTATCAGAGGTTGATTGTTTGTAATTATCCTGGATCTAGTCTGGACTTAAGTTTGTACCATGCGTGTTTATTCCTGACTTCTATTATGCTTCTGGAACACAAGAAGCCTGCAGCAAAAAAGAAACACAGTGACTGCACCACCTCCCAGCAGAAACTCATCTGCTTTCCCCTAGGATGTAAAAAGCAGGAGGTCAAGAAACAGGGAAGGCAGCAAAGCAGAAAAAGTAGCATAAAGCAGGAGATGCACATCTGCTCATTCATTCTGGGCTACATACTATAATCAAAGCCCTGGAAAAAGTAAAACATCAAGTAGTATATGAAGCATGACCATTGATTTCTATTTCATAGTCTCTACCTTTTTTGCACTTAGGGACAGCTGAATTCAAAATATTTATGGTTGGCTGTACAGCAAATGCTGGAATAAGCCTTTCCCTGCTCCTTTTGTGTTGCAGTGTCCTAACATGCACAGCCTGTGAAACTTCAGAATGTACTTGAAAAAGGTATAAGATGTGGTGCAATCATGTGAAACTCTGAGGTGGGAAGAGTTCCTCTCATGCAGCAATGATCAGTAAATTTATTCGGTGGTTCATCGACCTCACTTTAAGGTTGATTATTTCCCCTCAGAGCTGGTGATGGTGATACAGCTGTTTTTGAATAGTGGGTCCGAGGGAAGACAGACATTTTCCCTTCAAAGCTGGCAATATGTTGAAATAATTGAGGCTCTCTGTAAGCGCCCAATGCCATATCCAGATGGTGGATATGCAGTAGTAAGTCCTGAATTAATATCAAGTATGGAACTGCTGATACCACGTTTTAGTACATGGGATTGTGTAAAGTGTATCACGTACCAAAAGGCATGGTGTAAAAGCTACTGAAAGGATTAATTTAGATGCAGTGTTTTGAAGAGGCATCTTGCAGCACTCCAATATTATTGGAGCCCAGATCACAGTGCCTACAGAACATGTTGCCCAAAACTTTCTATTTTTAATATCCTTAGATTGCTTATAATTTTTAGCCTTTAAAGCATAAGAAAAGAGATTTCTCCATGCTGATCATCTGCCAAAACCTCTTCAAGTAGTGCTTCAGCTAGGACATCTTATCTTCTCCACCTCCCCTCCCACCCCCCACCCCGGTTAAAAAAAAAGCATATTAAGGTATTTTATTATAGGAAAACTTTAAATTCTAAAGAAATAGATAACAAAGTCCCTGTATTCTCTTTGAGCTGGGAAAGATGGGGCTGCTGTTGCAATAGAAAGACTGCTGGGCAATGTTAGCAATAGCAAAATCTCACTACCTGCAAGATATAAATGAAACACTAGGAACAGTTTTGCCACCTTTGGCCTTCCAAAAGGTTGGCAGCAATTTTAAAACAATGTATTGATTAAAAGGAATTGCTTGTTCAACAAAAATAAAATCTGAAAAACTCATATAAACTATATGCCAAATTTCCCCATCACACATCAAGTGTTAGATCTTCAAAAGTAGTTGATCTGTATTTATTTTACGAAAATAAAATTGAGATGGAGCCAATTAATTTGACAGCATCAATTTAATCAATCCCTAATATTTCCTTTGTTTTGTGTGTGTGTTTTAAATGAATGAAGTGAAAGTGTGAAAAACCATCTCTTTTAAGGACATCTGCAAATAATGACATTAAAATCCATCAAAGTCTGGTTTAGAAAAAGTAGCTGGGCTTCCATTTGATAGAGTTTTCTGAGAATTGCAGCTTTGAATTCAGCTTTGAATTGCAGTGACATAACCAGTTTCCCCAGAAGTGATGTTTATGTGTTTGCCCACATGCCAGAGTGAACTGCATGTAACTCTTACACAAAGTGCTGCTTTTCCCCTTCCATTTTTGTTGAGTTAGATCTGACACTGCATTTGCCACAAGACTATGGACAGCTTTTGCTGTGTCTAAGCAGGGATCTAAAAGGTCACTTCAGCCATGGGTGTTGCTTCTTTTTATTTCACATAACATTAATCCCCTTTGGAAAGTCAAAGCTTCATGAATTGCTTCTCAGGGCTTTTAGTTTGCAGTTCTTAGTTTACCATTTGAAGCCTGATTTATGCTGTAATCTCCATTTTGTATAGATAATCTATTAAACAGCCCTAATAACTGGAACATCTGAAAGTTTGTCCTCACAGTCCTATTGCCTGTTCATGTACTGAATTTGTCTTTAAGAAAATTGGAGCCCTAAGCTAGATACTAGTAAATTAACCCAGTTTCTAATCTTCCTACATGGTTTTAAATAATATATTAGTCCAGAAATTATTTGGGCATAAGTATTAGGCGTTAATGTATAAATTCAGTGTATAATTCATTAATCAGATGAATAATTTCCAAAGTATCAACAGAAGTAAAGAAATTCCTAAGGGATGTGTATTTATATGCATATGGACATTATAATGTATAAAATGATCATCCTTAATATCCTATTGTGGCTTGTGTTTGATACAAATACTGCACAGAATGCAACCAAACATTTGCCTCTGCTCTCTGTTGGCTTTATTTTTTTTAATTGAAGCACATACACATGGCCTAAAATAGGTTGAAGCTCTAGAGGTTGGAATTAACAGCCATTTAAGATAAACTTTTACAGATCTTCTTGAAGTCAAGGCTAAGTCTGTCTCCCAGTAGGAGACTCTTCCTTTTGGGTGTCCTTGTTTGTTTATTTATTTAGCCTAGCTTGCATGACTATGGCATGGTTTGGGATTTTTTTCTGAACTCTGAAATGTTGTTTATTCATGAACAAGGGATACATCTTTCTCATTTGATATTTATTTGGACATCCTGATAGTTCGGTGACATTCTGCATGACGATGAATGTTTCTGCATAATTTATTTTTCTCCTTCTTTGGTGAAATAGCCTTTTTCAAATACCACCTCTACCCCTGGAATAGGATGAGCAAATGCCGCCCCTGGAATGGGTACACTGCCTTCTTTATTACTTAAACAGCTTCTGAATGAGGCCCCTCATTTTGCTCCTGGAAGAGACTTAATCATACTGGTAGGTAGTTGTGTTTTTTAATCGTCTACTGAGGTCTTGATCTTGTGACAATTTGGTGATCGTCTTTGAAGGTCAGGCCGAGGAAAAAAATCTGATCAGGTCTTTTGTAATTTTCTGAAAGAAAGGCCTGTGAGTCTGCAACTGCCCTGTGGTATGCTCATAAGGGAGCCATCAAAAGGCCCTGTGTCCAGCTGTTCCTGGTGGCTGTAAAATGGTAGTTTTTTGAAGTGTTGTGAGACTTTTGTCAAGGTAAATTTTCCAGAATTATGGAAAAATTTGAGTCTGTGCAGTACAGATATGTATGGCTAGCCAGAGGATGACTGAGAAAATTCCCCCAGATGAAGGAAAAGTCCATAGAGATCTCTAAGTAACATTTCAACATGAAGAAAAAAATCCCCTAAATAGTGGTAAAGAAAACAGGATTCTCTCACTCTGCTATACAGATATATGATATATGCTCTATACAGATCATATATCCTTCTTTCTGCTTGCACAGCTACACTGTGATCCCAGCCTCAACTGGGATTAAGGAGACATGAAGAATTTGGTTCAGTATGATTTATTACAAAAATGACAAATGAAGTTGTGTCAACAAAAGACATCAGGACAGGGGCCCAGGCTCCCTGTGCATGCAAAGATAAGCAGCATATGCAGGTGCTTGAATGTTTGCTCATGTGTGAGTGTTTCAGCTCTGCTTTCTGCAAGATCCTCCAAAGGCATTATTTCCTTCCCATTGTCCTGGTTACCGAGGCGGGGAGTTCAGCACCGTGTGGGTGTGACCAGGTTGTTATTCTATGTCCCCCACATCATTGCTGGGCACATGGTTTCAGCAGGAAAAGCTAGGGATCCCTTTTGGAATTTGGCCATATTGCCTTTGTTCCCATATCCTGCTGCATGCAGGAATGGTGTCTGTATCATCTTGGTCTGGGAAAACCCCATGGACATGTCCTGCAGGAAACATTCACCATCTTTTGTTCCCAGTGGTGAATACCTTTTTGTGGTAAAACACCTTCTCTTTTATTATATACTTCTGCTATTAATATCACTCTTGTGCACATCTTATTCCATTACTCTGGGTTTTTAATAAACCATTCGCTCAACCCATAATCTTCCTTTTAGTCCCTTCCTTAGCAGACAGGGAGGAGGAAAGGGAGTGGCTTATTTGGAGTTTAATTTGAAACTGGTGTGAAAGCCAGCACACCAGTCTACTATTTTGGGAAGCTTAGCTGTCATGTGAGGAGCTTAGGCATTTTTCTCAAAAGATAAGTTTCCTTTCATTTGCATATGATTAAAAATTTAGATTAGAACCTCACCAGAAAAAGGGGTGTACTGAAATTCTGTTAGATATTGAGGGAGAATTAAACAAATAATTTTCTTAAATGCTTCTACAATTTTACATTAAAAGCTACTTCTGAAAAGCAGTACATAAAACCAAAATTTGAGAAAGGTGGGAAAGAGGTCCTTTTTCATGCCCAGAAGATTTTGGTGGAAGCAAATTACTAGGGCTAATAAAAACCATGCAGGGAAAGAATTGCAAGTCAGGTCTGTGTCACAAAAATATGCCAGATAATAAACTGTGTAGAAATTTTCATCAATCAAATTTGAGTTCAAACAGATTTGCTGTTTTCTGTTGAACTAATGCCAAGCCATGGATACCAAACAGGATTTTAATATGTCATAATCTGGCAGCTCAGTGACATTGTACATTTCAAATAGAAGTGAGATCTTGGTTTTCACCCTCCTTTCCATTCTGGGCATGAAATAGTGTTCTGATGGGTGCTTGGCTTAAATACATCCAATTGGTACCCCTGGAGAATAGTATGGGCTTGCAGAAAATAACCTTAAATGGATTCTTCTAGTCTGAAGTATTTAGCATCAACAGATGTTATAAAATTTCACTAGGAAGTGGCCTAGAATGGGGATGGAACCTGTCACTTTTCTCTCTCATTTCAGATTGTATAAAATATGGCTGAGATCCAGCTCTTCCCAGGTTGAATTGATTAATTCATCTTCTGAGATTTGAATACTTCTTGGACTTTTAAATTTGTTCATGTCCTATGATTGGTCACTTTTGAGCCAGTCTGGAATTAGCACGGTTAAAGTACTGCAAGAAAAAGCTACTGCTTTAATTCAAGGATCTCAAAACACCTGAAAAATTAATTAATTAATCCTCATTGCAGTTCTATTAGGTAGGTGGATTATATAAATGTGTAGACTATGGCTAGGTGACTTACCTCAGATTACTTAGTGAGGCTTTGTGAAGATGACTTTCCTGTTGCTGCTCTTAATTCCACCATCACAGTGTCATCTGATCTCAGGGATTCTGCCAGAATTTGATGGGAGAGGTGGGGTGATGAAATTCAGTGAGGTTCCATTGCACCCTCTGCTGAGAGGTGACTGTGGGGAAATTCGGATGAGAGTCTCTTGGAGCTGGCCTGAACTGCCAAGTCCACTGCAGTTCTAAAATAGTGTTTTGATTATTTAGCAAAAATTCAAATGGCACAGAACACCTTGGATGTTAAGAAGGAAATGTTAATGAAATTAGAATGAGTACATTTACAACTGGTTTTCTTTATTTTCTTTTCTTCTTTTTTCATGGAATAGGGATTAAATCTTGTTATCTCTTTGGCAAAATGTTTTTTCTCTGTTCTTGCACTCTTGTCTTGTCTGATTCTGAAATGCACTAACTAATTGCTTGGATGTCTTACGCTAATTCTCCTGAAAGTTCAAGGATGTTGTGCTTGGATGTCTGCTAATTAATTAAAGGTTATGAGTTGGCTCTTAATCAAGGATTTGTTCTGAAATTCTGAGACCTAGTAAGTGTATAATGTTCCTGGTTGAAATGGGCAGGTAATGAGACTATTAGCACATTAAAATGGACCTCCATGATTGGATCTCTGTGATCCAATGGGTGGAATCTAGAGCAAATGTGTGCAAAACTGCTGATCAGTGTGTAAAGCAAAGCTTTGCCATGGGCCCCACACCTGGATCCTGTTCTGCTTTGTGTGAGTGTTCACACAAACAGCGTGGCTTTGGGACACTGCTGGGGGTAACAAGCAACAAACTTTTAGTCCTGTGACAGATCACAGCCTGGACTCACCTACATGAAATAGTTTGGACATAAGACATGTATTTATTTTCCTCATTTCTATATCCCCCCCCTTCCTTTAGGTATAAGTACTGAGTTTAAATAACAGAATGGCTGAATTTCTTGTTCCCTCAGTCACAGTTATTTTTTAATAAGATAAAAGCAATTATTTTGAGCATTATTTTTTGCTATGCCCTCTGAGGACTGTATTTTTCTAGTAGTATAATACTTCCCCCCCCCCTTCTTTCCTCTGATTTTCTTTCTGGCATAGGCAATGAATGGGCAGAAATTTGCAAAGGAGCACAGAGGGAATGTGAGGGGGCAAATTGTCCCCTCTTCTCTCCCATGAGCTGCCCCTCACTTTGAACATAAGGTTTTCTTCAGCTCTGTCTCATGATTCCCCTGATGTCTCACTTGACAGTTGAATTGTTCAGTCTGAGTATTTGGAATCCAGCTCAGAAAATTTTCTATTTATGTGTCTATTTTTGTCTAGGTACAGATTATTAATGGGCTCTTCTCATTTATACACACTAGTATGTAAATTATTTAAATTTAAAATAAAATAGTTAGAGGAGGCATCTAACATTATCTTTAAGCAGAAGTTCAGCCCTGAGGATTGCTATCACTCAACCAGTCCCATTTTCTGCTGATCAGAAATGCCTAGCAGGTACAGGTTCAGAACATATAACACAGGTTAGTACATTAATGTGGCAGATTTCCTCCAAGGAATTAAGCCAAGATCAGGCTAGAGATCTGTTTCCACAGGACTGTATTTGTCATCCAAAGGTAATCAGAACCAGGTTAGAGGAACTCTCCAGTGTACTGAAAGCCTTTATAGGAGTGAAGTGGGCATTTGTTTATACAGGTGTCAGACAGTTACACAGATTTATTTGGCAATTAGCTATTAGTCAGTCATGACCACTACTTTCATCGCTACTTCATTATTCCTCAGAATTGTTCTTTCCCCCCTTGAGGAATACAAAAAATGTTAGACCAACCTTTAAAATTGCTTGGTCAGTGGTTCTCAATATCTCATATTTCATCAAACTGAGACTCTATAAATTAGGATACTAAGACATGCTCTTGATTAGATAGATACATCTCATTGTAATTCAGATCCTACTTTCTCGGAACCTGAATGTGCTGTAGTACCCTCTCTTCTTGTGTGCTCAAATAGAATCAAAGTTCCCTGTATTTAAGCCATTAAATTCTAGCTGTCAACCAAACTACGCATCTAAATACATGGCTAAACCATAGTACAGTCTCTTTAAAGCTAATACTGGCTAAAACAGATCTCAACTTTGACCTGTAGCTTTCTTTTATCACATAGAGAAACAGCTTAATGGTGTTACTGTCTTTATTCCATAAGAAAACATTGCATCCTTGAAAATTTGCATAGATGGTATGCAAAAAATAAAAAAGCCAAAAGAATCTTACAGTGTCAAATCACAAATACAATTTATATGAATACTGTATCTTCCCCTCTCACTCTTGTGATCCATACAGCTAAAACCTGCCGTGTTCTGGGCTGTTGCAGCACCAGCGTTCATGAACAAAGCTGGACCTTCATCATGCCAGTGCTGGAGATGGTGCCTTGGGATGAGGTCTGCAAATTGTCAGGCACTGCTGCTGGTGTTGCCTTTTGAGCCCTAAAATCAAGAGCCAAACAAGGTTAGATGATAAAGTGTGGTTACCATTTAATGAAGGGTCCCTGTGGGGGCACAACATGCTGAAAGACACGTCAAAGATGCTCATGTGATATAGGACAAGTTCAGTTTTTCAGGTTTGGCAAATTAGCATAATTGACAAGAATCCCCAATTAGAAACACAGGTAGGGAAGTGATTGCCCCTCTTGGTTCAACCCCTTCTGAAGCCCCCTCCTTGCTAGTTGCTTATGTCAATTACATGGGAAAGTCTCTTGGGAAGGTGTCTTGTCCTTAATTCCCATAAGCAGCAAGATTAGAACAGGCCTTAAGGAATTCGTTTGTCTTAATAGGAAAAGTTCTGAAGTTAGGCATCTATATATAATAACAGTCTACAGAGCTATGAATATACATGAAGAATATATAAGATGAAAAATCATTTTGGCATCACTGCCAGTGGGGCTGGTGGGCTGTCTGCACTACCTGGCCCTGCTCTGGCCCACGGATGGGTGCTGGAGTGACTGCTCTGTTGGCTTCTGGCTGATGGGTGCCACCCATATATAAATATTCTGCAACTTCACACAGAAGAGAGTAACAGCCCTTTATAATTACAGCTGCACTTTTGCCAACTCCTGCAATTTTACAGCAAGCCTTACAGTATTTGCTATCTTTTCTTGAAAAAAAAATAAACCAAAACCACAGAACAACCCTCCACTCGTGGAATCGAGTGGAATCAATACTCTGGTTTAGAATCACAAGCTTTCAAAAACATGTGAACTTAAATGCTTGCCTGTGAATATTTGGAGAGGTGAACTCTCCTGTGGGGTTGGCATCAGCTCAGCTACGCTGTCCATGGTGCTTCTCGGCCAGGGGTGTCACCAAAATGTGAGTGTGCCTGATCCAGAGGGTTCAGTGCACTGCGAGCCTGGGCTGCAGCAAAGAGCAGCAGTCTTGCTTCGGCTGTGGTGGCTGTGAGCTCCTGGAGCAGCGTTTGCACTTTGGAGTCACACCTGGTTTAGCCAGGTCTTTTAAATAGAATTTTGATTTACAGTTTTATGTGAGGTAGTGGAAAATGTTCTTAACCCTTCCTACCTTTTTTTTTTTCCAGCCTGTTCCTTCTAGTAAAAGGAGAGGGAAAAATTAAGGGGAGGAGTTGGCCCCTACTCAAAAAATTTTCTTAAGCATTCAAAGAAGTGAATAGCATTTTGAAGGAGAGGATTTAGCTGCATACACACGTGTATATTGTGGTGCCATGGTGCCTGAAAATGTTGCTGTATATCCTCTGTAAATTCCTAATATGCCATTAACAGGTTTCAGCATCTGCAATGAGCTGCCTATAGTTTTATCTTGCAGTTGCTCTATTTTTGTGTCAGTTGTGCTAGCAGCTTAGAGCTCAGCTAATGTACCATTGACAAATAGCCCCCTTTGAAAGGAGGCTGTATATATTATATAAATTCATTTACATTGTATATATTCATTTGGAAATGAAACGCACAAGAGAAAAATCAGTGCTTTTCAAATCAAACATGACAAATTCACCAGTGGAAGATATTTGATTTTCTAGCTTTTAAAAAGCAGACAAGATATTTACCATTCTGATGTATTTTGTTTTAAATGTAAAAAGACTAAAATAGAGCTGAATTTGTTTGAATGAGAAAACTGTTCTTGTGGGCCTTCTTGTTTTTCATTCTCTCTGATTTTCAAGATGAGTTTGAATTTGGAAGGCTGTATTTTGAACACCTTGATTGAAATGCTGCCAACTGTGTTATCCCTTGGACCGTTCTAATGAGACAGGAAGGAAGTACCTGTATGGGTAAATGCCTTCCACCTAGAAACATAAACACTCATACGTTATTATTCATTTATGCTAATACAATTTAGAATTTTCTGGGCTTGGTTCCATAACGGTTCCCCAGCACCTACATTCCATATAAATCCCACTGAGGCAATTCTTTTGAAGACTGAAAACCCCAAAACTGCTCTCTGGTAGACTGGGGACCATTTGTGCAGCGCTGCCACATCTTCTCAAGCCATTTGAGGCACCTCCAGGTGAGATGCTCACAGAGGTCCCAGCCACTGGGGCAGCTGACACATGTGGACTGTGGTCACAGCGCTTCACAGGGGCTGGGAGGGTGTCACCGTACCAGCTCCTGTTAAAAACACCTCCTAGTGCCCTGTGCATTCATTGGGAGTTTTATCTGCTAATGTTGAAATTGTTTGGGTGTAAACTGATTAAATAAATAGTGTTAATTCTATTATTGAATGTTTTGCCTGAGGACCATACAAGGTCCCAGCTCTGCTGTTGTTCAGCATTGGGTAAAGAGAGCAGCTCATTCATCCTTGCCCTGGAGAAGTCACTGTCAAATGGCACCTCACTGTTCTTGGTTGCACATCTGCAGAATAATTTCTTTGATGAAGAAAGAAATCTATTTTCCCTTGGAACTACTTACACATTCTGGATGTATTAACTTAATAGTTGCAGTAGTAAAAATGTATCAGGAGTTAGGTTTATTAAAATGGCCAGTGGCTTTCTTTGTGTATTTAAAAACTGGTTAGAGGGGTCACCCAGGGTGTAGGAATTTAGGGGTTAATTCTTTCTCTGCCTGAAGGAGTTTGGACATGCAACTCCCTCATCACAGAAGGGAACTAAGCCATCAAGTAGTGCTGCAGTCAGTGGGGGAGGCAGGACTGTCTGCATGTCTGTCAGAGGCTGCTCCGGTCTGTGCAGAGGTCCTGAATATTGGTTTCAGCAAGAGCTGGCACTCCAGTGCCAGGGGACATCTATCTTCAGGAGGTCACTGCTTCTTCTCTCCATTGGACAGCCACAGACCTCCAGACTTTTTGTACAAAAAGGGACACAAGGCAGTCCCCTGATAAGCCCTTGCAATTCCATGGTTATGGGACACTTTCCTAGGAAGCAGGTCTCAGATGAGCTGTAGTCTTGGACCAGATCAAGGGATATCAGATGCAAAAACATTGTACCCTCTTTCCCATAGGGACTTCCCCTCCCTGCCATACACATGCCCTCCCAGTTCTGCAGCAGAACTAAGAATTCAATTCATCACATAACATTAATCTGAAGAGAGAAGAGAATGAGCAAGTTAGGGCAGGGAAAAGCAGAAAAAGAAAAGAATGAGAAAACAGCAAATCTTTCTGGAGAGAGCAGTTCAGTGTTTTTTGTTGTGGGTTTAGAGCAAGCAGATGAGGTGGTAATAGAAGAGTGTATTTAGACTGATTTTTAACTGTCTGTGATATTAAATGAGCCAATACTCTGCCTAGAAACAAGGAGGAAACACTGCTAGATATTTATAGGTGTTAGTTTTCTGTGGCTCTTTTGTTAGACTGAATGAATGCTGCATAGAATCTTGTCAAGCCTTTCATTTTCTCCCCTTTTGTGAAACCTAGTGCCTTCAAACTCTTTCAGAAAAGAATCACTTTTGAGAATCTCTGAAAGTAAATAAGTTAAAAATTATCCTGGCTGGTTGGTACGTGGAATTCATCACTGGATCAAACAACCAATGCATGTTGGGCTGTGTATTGTTGGGAAGTGTCTGACTGGGTGAAAATGAGAAAGTGGAGGCAGTGCTTAGCTGTGCGGTGGGCAAACCTCAGGCTGTTCTTGAGGTTACGGGCTGGCTCAGAGCAGGCAGCACAGTACTGGGTACCAGGCTGCTCAGATGGCTCTGGGTGCTCTTCAGAAACCATGTTTGAATGTGTTATTTGTAACAGGAATATCAGTTAGGGGGTTTGCAAACACATGCTTTCCACACTGTTAGTGAAGGATGCAAACCCTGCTGTTCTAAATAATAAGTCCTTTTTAAGGTAATTTTAAAAATGGTATAAAAAAAGAAAGCAATTGAAGCCTCCTTGTGATTATCTCTGAAGGTGGTAGCAGGGGATTAAATAATCTTTCTGGTGCCTTGTTGAAGTGCCATTTTGAGAATTGCTGTTCAGCCCAGGGGCTCCTGCAGGGCCTTTGCTGGTGCATACACAGCTCACCATGCTCATCGGGGCTCCCAGTCAAGCATGATAGCAGCTGTGTGAGGGATGGTCAAACAAAGGGCAGATCATGAATTTTTCAGCTTGGCTTTATCTGAGTTCTAAATCTTTCACAGACAGCATGTAGTAAGATGTTTAAGTTTACAGTTAATGGGGAAACATCATAAAAAGAGCTGATGGCAATGAAGGTAAAGAATTTCTTGGTTATCATCCAGACTGGTATCAGGTTCCAGCTTCACCATGTCCATGAAGCATGCTGCTCAGTGGTATCAGTAGTGAGCAGATGGGGTCATGCAGTCCCTTGTGCACAAAACCCAAACCTATGACTAAGCTTGACTTTTTTATTTTGAAACTGTAGCTAACTGTGAGAGCCAGATGTGAGCTGGGAACCAAGGCTTGAGCTTTGCACACAGTAAATGGAGCATTTCTGTAGTGGAGAGGACCAGAGAAGTCATGTGCTGATGAAAACTGCATGGGATGAAGGTGTGCTGCTTCCATCTGAATTATGGTTCAAGGCTCCAAGGGGGTATGTGAAGAGTACAGACACTGGCATGAAACCTCCAGAGGGTACAAGAGCTCTGCTTATCCCATGTTCTCTTTTTCAGCCCTCTGTGAGTCGGAAACAATCTCATTCCAGCTGTGCATCCCTGCAAACTGGTCCTCAACATTGGAGTCCCTTCACACAAAGCAGGACCCTTTCCTGCCTTTTTCCTCTTAGTTTTTATTTCCCTTTATTACCCTGTCCATGACAGTTTTTTGCCATGAAGCAGTTCATGCTGCTAAGCTAAGGTTCAATGGAGATCTTCCCCACATCCTCTAAAGCTTGTGGCTTACAGCACTTACATCTCATTAAGCAGCAAGTGGTTCTCTAAATTGCTAGGTAGATCGAAGTGTCGTGCTTTTTTTTAGGTGTTTTAATCCTTGTTTCGTGATACACAACTTGACTGCTTTACTTGTAGAAACTAAATTATTTTGAAGAGACAATTTTTTGAAAAAACAGCATGGTCTTTAGCTTAATGATGCATCTGAGCCCACAAAGAAATTCCAAAACACATGTCAGTAGAGGAAGTGGTGGAATGCAAATGGTGCCAATTGAGGTAAAAATTGCAGTTCTGGTTAATCATAATGTGGCTCAGAGATCATTGTTTGATTGGAGTAGGGTTTTCTTCTGAGATATGGAACCTATTTTTCCTTGTTCTCTGCACACTCAGAACTTGTTGTTGCTGCTTAAAGCACAGAGAGGGGTTGCATAAACATTTTAATATTGCATGAGGCTTCTGTAGGCTTGAATGATCTTATGAATGCTAAAACCATGACATACAAGCACAAATGAAAGCAAGCAGCAAAGATTGTGTAGTCTTATCATCCGGATGAACTGATAGATAAGGCAACGCATTTTGGTGTCTTGTCATGTTTTGTTTTCCCTCCTGGGATAATTCAGCCACAAGCCTTAAAAATTCCCATGCCTCTCATTATTTTCAGCATTCTCTTAATATTTAAATTCACCTGGCAGAATATCAGTTATACAGCTGCATATTGTGACTCTAAAAAAAGGATCATGTGTGACCAGGGTCTTTAATTTGGATAAATGTCATTGCATTTTCTGATCTTATTAATTGCACAAGTGATGCTGGAGGTTTCTTCAGTTGTTCTTGCTGATACAAGTTGTATGGTTGGAGCAAAATAGCTGAATGTCTGAGTAATACCAATTCAGAAATGAGATAAAGAATTTGAATGGTAACCAGCTATGGGAGCAATCCACAAAGTAGTTGGCAACTCGTTCATTTGCAGCCTTGTAACAGCATCCTCCATGTAGCAGCTGTACCACAAATCTGACACTGAGGCAGAGGTTTGATGGTGGAGCTCTGTAACATTCACTGGTTTTGTGGAATAAGTGATCATCCCTCCTAGCTTCCAAAAATAGATGGCACCAGCCAAATGCTGAATGTTTACACCAAATCAGACCAGGAACCTGTGACTCTGACAATGATCATAACTTTTTTTTATATTTTAATGTATTTAAAAAGAAATTAAGAACAGAGCATATTTAAAGTGGTACATTCTTTGGTATTATTGTGCCCAAATATTCAGCAATTTGTAGCACAGGAACTTTTTGAGGTGGAAGTCCCACCAGCACCATCTTGTTGAATAGCTTTTAACAAACTTTTCTTCCAAGGCTTTTTTTCTTATTTCTTTTGGGACTGTTCTTTGTACTTCCATAGAATTTTTGGACCAGAGTGTTATTATTTAACAACTGCATCATTTGAGAAAGAATTGTGGTTTAAAAGTTTTTGGATGACATTACCATATACTTCTAGGTTTTGACTTACAAAAAATAATTATCACATATTCTCTGCAAGTCATAATTTCATATTCCCTTATTATAAACCATTTCAGTCATATCTTTTCCAGGATAATGAATTCTAGCCTGTTGAAGTTCTCCAGGTATGCCATTTGGCTGAGTATTTTCCTTGGCTATTGTTGCCTGAAACTTTCCTAGTTTCACTGGAACAGGCTTCCCAGGGCAGTGGTCACAGCTCCAAGCCTGTCTGAGTTCAAGAAGCATTTGGACAACACTCTCAGGTACATGGTGTGACTCGTGGGCTCTTGTGTGCAGGGACAGGAATTGGACTCAAAGGTCCTTGTGGGTCCCTTCCAACTCAGCACATTCTGTGATTCTAGTTCTATCATGTCTGTGTTGAGAAGGAAGGGAAGAGGAAGAGGGGAGAATGGCACCAGAATTGTAAAATCATGACATTTCCTGCATTTTTACAAAAAAATTTTTGAAGTTGCATTTTTGACTTCTGTTGGGTGCTGAGATGGTATTTTCAGGGAACTATAAACAAGAAGTTCAAAATCTTTCTTTAGAGAAGCACTGGCTAATTTAGTCCTTGTGGAATAAATACATTAGGGCTGTTGATCACAGTCTAATTAAATTTTTCAGGAAGGAGTACTAATTCTTAAGCTGTCCTACTCAGCCTAATAAAGCCTAGTGTTTGATGTTCTTTGTTGAAGAGGTTAATGGATACCTTCTGCTTCATCTCAATATTTCTCCTCATTCCTCAGCCTGTGTTTCATTGCAGCTGTGAGGGAATACAAGTAGGGACTGTATGGCTGAGATCTTGTTTATTTCCTGCAATGATAACTGCGTGAGCAAGCAGGAGTTGGTTGTGGGAGGATGGAAGGTACTGAAGAGAAATATGGATAATTAGGGTAGTTTAGTGTGCTTCAATTATCTCAAAGATCTGCCTTTTTCACCTTGCTTTTCTCAGAAATGAAGTGGGCCTCAGGTAGATCCTTCTGTTATCTGGCAATTATCAAGGGAATGTTCAAAAGGAAGGCCAGCTTCTGTCACTCTGAGTTAATAATATCATAACATCTGGGTACTTCACAATCTTTTCAGGTACTTACCTTTGCAGTAACCACAAGGAACTAATGGCTGGTATTCCCATCTTCAAAACCTGAAATAAAGATTAGAAGACTCTAACCTGTACCACATGGCTGTCTGGATTCACAGAGTCCAGGGGCACATCAGATCCCTAACAAGTCTTATGGCAGAGAACTGAACCTTGGTCCACAAGGATAATGCGGTATTTTCCCCTTTCTCACCAAACAGCACACACTTTCTCTGGCCAATTTTTAAACTGCAGCACAAGCCCCATGTTTTTCTGGCACTCCAGGGCTGCTGCTTTCTTCAGAGCTGTGCACCAGCTTTGTCAGAGAGCCTCACATGGGCTTCTGGTGCCAGCAAGGACAGTGGCAGTCCTGGAATCTCCCTCGGTGGTCTCTTTGTCCTTGTGCCATCCTGTCCATTGAACTGTGGCCCAGGTAGACACAAGTATTGTCTCCTCCCGCTGCTTGGTATTTTCTAATCCATACCCTGAATCTGCCTCTTTGCAGCAGCTTGTCCAGGACACCTCCTTCCTTCACTGAGTGCCTGAACAGATCCTTAGGGGAAGCAGTTTTTCCAGTTTTCAGCTGCTGCTGTGACCCTCAAGCCTGACCCTTACAGCAGCAGTAACACTCAGTTTCTGGTTTGCAGTTCCCTCACCAAGGAACTACTGAGCTGCTAAGAGCCAGGGGCCCTCTGGCTGTGCAGACAATTTTCTGTAGCCTTTGCTTGCTGGGACATTCATCTGTGTGCCATCTTAGAGTAGTTTCTCCCAATTTATGCCAGGCTGAGAACCCAATAATTGACCATTGATGCTTTATGACCTTTTCAATACAGGCTGTGCTGGGTTTGGCTGGGCTAAACTTAATTTTCTTCACAGTGGCTTGTATTGGGCTGTGTTTTGGATTTGTACTGAACACAAATGTGTGATGATGATGATAGAGACGTTTTTGTTATTGCTGAGCAAGGCTTACACAGCTCCAAGGCCTTCTCTCCTGTTTGTACTGTCACACTGGCGAGGAGACTGGAGTTCACAGGAGGAGGGACAGGTGACCCCAACTGACCACAGGGGTATTCCAAGCCATATGGAACAGGTCAGTATATAAAGCTGGGAGAACAAGGAAGGGTGGACATTTTGAGTGATGGCATTTTTCTTCCCAAGTCACCATTCCATGTGAAGGAGCACTGCTCTCCTGGAGATGTCTGAACACCTGCCTGCCCAGGGGAAGCAGTGAGCTAATCTTTTGTTTTGCTTCACCTGTGTGTGTGGCTTTTTCTTTCTGTTTTGAGCTGGTTTTATCTCAACCATGAGTCTTCCAGCTTTTACCCTTCCAACTCTCTCCCCAGTCCTGCTGGGGGGAACTGAGTGAGCAGCTGTGTGGGGCTTGGCTGCTGGCTGGGGTTAAGTCACAACACATCCCCAGGTTAACCTCATGCAGTACTGACATTAACATGTTTGACTGCATTTTCCCCAGCTTTTCCTTCTTCCCTTTCACAACCTGGCAGAAAACTCAAAATACACTGCCATCTAGTTCAGAACGGACAGGAATGACAGCACTTGAACTCTGCTGTCTTCCTTTTGCTTGGTTTGCTATTTGGTGGCTTGTGTGTGCTGTTCTATGCAGGCCCAAGTACATTTACAGCAGTACTAGATGCATTGTAAAAGACCAAAAATGAGGAAAAGATGTGCAGTGCCTGTTACAGAGTTGGGTGGTTTTCAGGTGTGTGCTAAAATACATGACGTTTCTCTGGGAGATGTAGGCAACAGAATCCTATTAGTAGAAGAACCTTGCATCAATTACTCTGGATGTTATTGATCTTCATGTGAACTGAAGGGCTTCAGAACCTTCCAAGAACAGATTGGAAATGATAGGATTGCAATTAACTGTTTCAGTGGCCAAAGAGAGCATTGCTAACACGGGACTCTAACCATCCTCTAGTCTTTCATGACAAAGAAGAGATGCTCTGTAAAAAGACTAGGGAGGATCTCCAGTTTGCAGTTTTATGACAAAACTAATGTAGGAGGAATGGTATGTGCTAGGTTATTGTGTTTGCTCCCCCACAGTTTCAGTTGTAAAGAGTTAAGATTTAAAAAACACTTTTAAAAGTAGCCAAGATTCCCTTCCTGCTCCCAATTGCTACTGCAAAAAGGTTACTGCTGGACCTTGTTCCTCTGCTGCTCAGAAGTTTTGGTTTTGTTTCCAGGTGTACTTTCTGAGCATCAATTTGTATTTGTTTTCTCACATGCCAATAACACTGCTTGGCTTTAATGACTGTTTTTCCCTGCTATTTATCTCCAGACATATTAAAGAGAGCACTCCTCTATCTTTTCACCCTGAATTTCCATTTGATATTTGATCCTCTTCCATTTTTCTGTCCACACTAATAGCTATGCATGTGATCCAAGCCCAGCTCATCCTGCTGGAATGCACTAGGGCAGACCTGTACTCAGAATGACAGCTCAGATGTGTCTTATGTTTCATTTTGGCTGGTCATAATTGGCTGATCATTACTGTCAGTCACTAGATGTTTGTCAATACAGGCACTCTCTCCATAGTCTGGTACATCTATCCAGGTATCCAGTTTTTCATTTGAGGCTCTATGTTCCTCCTCCTCTTCCCAGAAGGGTGAGCTGCTGTCATTGTGAATAACAGAGAAATAGTCCCTTTCTATGTGCAGGTAGCTTCCCCAACACTGCTCACAGCTCTCTAATAAAAGGTGGTTTCAGTGTAGTCTGGAAAGCAGCTACAGAATTTGTACCCAGCAATATTTGCAGGAATGGTCTGAAGACCTTTTGTGGTGTGCTCCCCTTTCAGGGCAGCTGGTTATCATGGCTTTGCTTTTAGCTACTCCCCTGTTTTTTCTCTCTGCTTCCTCACTGACCTTCAGCTTTTCCAGTCTCATAGATTCCCTCCATTGTGCTGCCTCAAATATTTTGGCTGTGCAGGGGGAATAAAATGCACTGCTCTTGTTTAGAAAAGCAGTTACCTTAGCTAATACCTGTGTAGGATCTGCCAGCTTTTGTTAAACCCATTCAGCCCTTTTTCTGTTCCTCCCCTCTATCCCCATCCAAAATGTTTTACACTTCAGAACATTCAGCCTTGAGTTCTGGCAGGGTAAGGTAATTCTAACAGGTCTGTATGTCTGGATCACCCAACTCTACTAAATACAGGTGCTAAATCTCTGGTCATGTGGTACCATCACTGACTTAATGGATTTATTTTAAAAAATCTTTGCTTCTGACATGCAGTTACTTGTGCCTTGTGGCAGAGAGCAGGCCAGGAAAAGGCTGTAATGAATATAGAGCAGACTCTGAGCAGAGAGATTGCTGGACAGAAACAAAATTCTGTGCTTTGTTTCAGTTCAAGACTGAAACAGCCTCTGTAGTATCTAATGGCATAATTTAGAGGTATCAGGAAATAGTTTTCTGTTTTTCACATGAAATCTCATTGAAAAAAAGCAATTCACTTTCATTATGAAAATAGTACTGAAAATTTTCACTCTGTGAAAACCTTGTTTTTTTCAGAAGAAAAACAATACTTTCATTATTCTAACCAGAAGCTTGCAATAAATGAAGGTGTAGGCTTAGAGAGGGATGATGGAAATACTCAGGAAGGAATGGTGGAAAGACAGGACCACAATTCTACAGCTTGGTGCTTCTGATTTTCATTTTAAAAGCTTTGTGGCTTTTCTTTGTTTGTTCTGCCTAATTCATGAAGCAGGCAATAGCAGTAATCTTGGGTTTTGGGGAAAGCTAGATTATACCGAAGAAACAAAGCACATTAGGAAAGAAAAATGTCATTCAAGATGATCCTAAATGGCATGAGGGCTATGCACTCTGTCACAAAATCTGCAGTTTGCAGGCTGATAGACGTGGACCAGTTTGCCTAACCCCTCTGCCTGTAACCTGGGACTGCTGGTGAAAGCTACCTTTTTACCTAAAGAGATTTGAAATTCTTTAATGAAAAGTGGTCAATATTAAAAATACTTATGACTTTAGTTCAAGTTTGGTGACTGTTCTCACTCTATGGGTTATGTATTTCCTGTGCCTGGCTCTTGAAGGTGCAGTGGGAAGGGCAGGAAGTTTCATGAGCTCAGGGTTGGAAAGGGCAGGAGTGTATTCCTGGCTGTTTCTGGGCTATTTTCTTGTTGTGGCCTTCATCCTGCAGCACTGGCTCTGCACTTCGGTGTGTGACATGCTATGGTGCCTTCAAATTCTGGGTGTGGAAGCTCTCTTGGTCCTCAGAAGATATGTAAAAATATGGCTTTCAGCACAGCATCCACATGCTGCATATGAATGGAATGTTTTGCATTCCATCTATCGCTGCTGGGCATAAATTTGAAGAGGTTTCACTCTCTAAGGAGAAAATATTTTCTTTCTTTCTGGAAGGTGTGAGGGAAATTCAGTGTTTGGGCCACCAGCAAATTCTCACATTCTGAGGTTGGAAGTGTCAGAAACGATTTTGACTGTTTCCCCAGGTACTGTGCTCCTGTTAGCAGCTGTTCAGCTCTCTCAGCACACCAGTTCTGTTGCATATGGATGGAAGACAGAATAAGGGGACAAGTAGTTGATCATTTCAGTGACTCCTGGTTGAAGAGCATTCATATTTGAAATAGCAGGAATGTTTAGGCAGTATTCCCTTATTAATGTCCAGCTCTCCATGGGTATAACTTCTGTCTCTAAAGGCAAAACATAGTTCTTCTGCTCTTGCTTTCCAAATTCTACTTGGAAACGTTTTTTGTGTTTAGCAGATGAAGGGCAACTACTAACATGTTATTTGCTTTCATGAGGAGTACATGGATTGGCAGAGCAATAGGATAAGAAATGTCTCAGACAAGACTAAGATTATATTTTTTATTCACATGCACATATACCTAAATACTGAGGCAGCTGGGCACATCAGAGTCTTGTTTCTTTAAGAACATCACCAGAGAGCTATCTTCTGAATGATGACATTTATATATTTTAATATAATTTGTTGTGGTCAGAGAAATGTCCAATACAGTAATTTGGTACTCTATATCAGTTCTCAGCGAGTGACTAATCCATCAAATTTGTTCAGCACTACAAGTCAGAACACGATTTTTTTTCTAGCTGCCAATGTGGCTATCTCATGCAGCTTTTAGAAAAATCAAGTTGTGGGTTTTTTCCATCCTATATATCATCATCTCTGTCCACAGTAAAGAATTTAGAATCAGGGCTTGACTGACTGGCTATTTTTCTCAGAGGCACATGAGGCAAAGCAGTCTACAGCTTACTCATCCAAACGTATTCAGAGTTTGAAGGTACCCTGTGATACAAATTTACTGAGCAGATAAGAAAACTTGGAAGGCACAAATGGGGCAGATAAGGACGACTGCAAAATCCCATGGATCTTTTCAGAATTGGTTTGAGAGTTTTCGGTGTTTTGCTTTGTTGTCTTTTTCTGGCATTGGTGCAGTGTATTTTTGACGAGCCTCAGCAGTTTTAGAAAAGCATTCAGAAGTTTTTGATGCTCATCTGAACCAATTCCATCTAATCAGAACAAGAGCTGAATGTTACTATTCTCAGGAAGCAATTGTATTCACAGAATTTCATCTTTTCTGATGTCCTCAATTTGTCCTCTGACAGAAGCAACTTTTATTAATCTGTCCTTTCACTGTTATTGATTGGCCGCTTATTATGCCAATGCATCCAGCTTATGTTTGCACATAAGCTGTGCAGTGCATCCAGTTGACAGCCATAATTTTGAAACTCTCGTAGATTGAACGAAAGCAACTGTCAAATTCTTGTCACTTGCCATATTCCATCTTCCAGGGGTGATGGGACAGACTCGTGATTTCAAATGGTAGAGCTCTTTGAGTTGTCTCAGTGTTCCTCTCACATTGCTGCTTTGGGAAGTCCCGTGTTAGTACCTTGTACCTTGCCCTTCAGGGGGGCTTTGCAGCGTGTGGAGGGTGGTTGGGTACTGGGAGCTGCTTTGAAGCCAGCACAGTTTGTGTGTGCCTTGGCCTCTAGCTGTTGTGGTACCTGCAGATTCCACACACTGAGACTGGGAGCTCACTAATGAATGCTGAAGTGCTGAAATATTTACCCAGAGCTCATTAAGGTTGATTGTTAATGTCAGTCTGGGCTAAAATTGCCAAAGTAGTTGGCTTCTTCCTTTCTACTTGAAGCTGAGCCAGGTGTGAGAGCAGCTTTCACTGTGTTCCATGTATACCGTGTGTAAATGACAAAAGGCAGCACACAACCAGACCTTCCTTCAGCTCACTGTTTTTATTTTGGATCAGCAGCATGATGAAGCATGGAATTCAAAGGCACTTTGCTCTGAATAGGCACTGCAGGTAGTCTTTCCTGCAGGTCCTTTTTTCCTTCATGAGAAATGGGATTGTTTGCTCTCAGCACATCAGAAGAGTGACTGTTTAACTAATACCCACAGCAGCAGTCTCTCAAACCACCAGGCTTTAAGTAAATGCACTGCAAACTTATTGGCTGTTTACACCACGTAACGTGGCTTATCCAAAGTCACTGGGAATGCAGCTCTGCTGTGTATGTAGTGCTGCAGTTTTCCCTGCACATTGCATTTCACTGATTGATTTCACTGTCATAGCTCCTCCCCCAGCTGCTGCCAGCTCTTTTCTCAGGCTGGTTGCAGTTGGTTTGCTTTTCTCTGCAAGACTTGCCACCAGTGCTGGAAGGTGCCCGCTGGTCTCTCCAAGAGCTCATTTATCCCCATTTCCCACATGTGAAGGAGCAGGGAGGGCAATGCCGGGCACTTGTTCATAGTTGCTGTGCAGAAGTTGTCATCTGGAGATGGTCACATTGGACCTGCTACCAGGAAGCTCTGTCTGTCCTGTGAGGAGCTCTCTGATGAGTTCTTTGTCCCAGGAAGATAGCACAAGCTATTGAGCGCTGCTGCTGCTTCTGACATAAGATTGGAAACAGGATTTGTCCATGGGTTAGTGAGGGGAAAACACCAGTTTATCCAATAATCAAACAGATGTAGAGTTGAAATTGATAAAGTGTCAAGACTGGGGAACACGGTGATACCATTTCTCCAAGCACAGTTCTGTTAGGTTGAAAATCACAATTTATGTGGCTTGAGCAAGTCGGTCTGCAGTTTTCAAAAAACTACTTTTATTCTTTGAGAATGAACATTTTCCCCTCTGGTTGTATATTCATTTCACTGCCTTGGTGTAAAGGTAAAACTGTTTGATTTCACAGTGGAATTATAATTTTCTTGTTGATATCTAGTTTCCTGAGTACCTCATCATAATATCAAATCCAGCTTTGTCTCTGAGTGGTTCCATAACATTTCCATATAAGTAATTTCTTAGCCATTCTGAGGTGGGCTGGCAGAGGGACACA
Source organism: Emberiza elegans (assembly GCA_024865655.1). NCBI lineage: Eukaryota > Metazoa > Chordata > Aves > Passeriformes > Fringillidae > Emberiza > Emberiza elegans. The sequence continues at coordinate 435,582 of JALJVW010003617.1, forward strand.
GTGGTATGCAGATGATACAAGCTCTTAATAGCTGGGACAAGGTAAAGGTACAGCTCATACAGCGTTGGTTGTTTTTTGGCTGACAGAGGCTTTCTTCTTGGGGAGTTTGTGCTTATGAGGTTGTTTTCTGAGAGGTTACCTGCAGGGCCTGATGGCAGCTCTTGCAAGGCTGATAAATTAATGCTTTGCACACCATTCTCAGAACAGCTACTTGCAAAGTAAAGCACTCATCAACACGGGAGAAGTTGGCTACCCTGTATGGCTTCGTTGAGGAGGAAAATAACACTTGCAATATATTGTCTCCTCTAGGCTCAGGGCTAAGTATCTATGTTTCTGTGGACCTGCTTTATTAATGGGGCTGGTCCCTGCGAGGAGCTGCTAAATAAGTCCTGAAGTTGAGTTATTAATGGCACCCTGGAGACTGCAGTTGAGGGGAGGCAGGACACAGTGCTCCTCTTGGTGAAGTCCTGAGGTGAGGCATGAGCTCTGGAACACAAAGATAAGGAGATTGCTTGGGCCAAACCTTCTTCATTCTCATTTTAGTTGGTTTTTGTTTGCTTGTTTTTTCCTAAGGAAATCAAATTTTGGGAAAGCTGAAGAGAGGAAAGTATGGAGGAAAGAAGGCATGAGAGGAGGTTAGAGTTGTTATATGGGGCAGATCTGGAAAATTTGGAAAGCCATGATACTGCATCATATTTGGGCATTTCTAGGATGTGACAATGGTTGTAAATAGCCTTGCTGTGGCATCATTTGTTGGCTTTTATTATTCTTTGCTGATGACATTCCTGTTAGTCCTTGAAACATGCTGGGCATTTCTCCATTTCCTTTTGGTTAGCTCCCCAGCATGCTTTGTCTAAACCCTGGCATTACAGCCAGAGCCAGGAGATACGCAGTTACTATTCTGCTTGAAAATACATTTTGAATAATACTGCATATATTTTACAGATTTTATATCCATTCTGTAATATTCTAACTGCCTTCTTCACTGATATACAGCCTCTAGATTTGGTCCTATAGTAATGGGAAAAAATACTATATTACTTGCTGGCTTTTCTCCTCTCCTCATTCTCCAGTTCTCTCCTTCCTTGAAATATGATCTATTTTGTTCTTTCTATTTCTGTTCCCAACATACATTAATACATCCAGATCCCCATATGCACTTTCTATTACTGCTTAGTACTTGATTCAGGGTTATTTGACTTTACTGGAGCTAGCTGGCTAGCTTAGCCCTCCTCCTTCATTCCTCCTCTTTCACCCCACCCCTGTCTCTCCTTCTCTCTCTCCCTCCCTCCTTTTCTCACAGAATCACAGAATATTCTGAGTTGGAAGGGACCCACCCACAAGGATCACTGAGTCTAGCTTTGAGTGAATGGTTCATATTTCCACCTTCTATTCATAATAGAATCACAGAATCATAAAATGGTCTGCATTGCAAGGGACCTTAAAAATCATCTCATTCCAAACACCCCAACAGGCAGGGACACCTTCCACTAGACCAGGATGCTCAGGGTCCCATTCCATTCATCTGCCTGTTTACTTCATTTGCATGGAATTCTCTCAAGATAAAAATAATGTATTTATGAGAAAATCCTTCTTTCATACTCACTAGAATGACATTTCCAAATATCAGCTGTACAAGTGTTTTGAAAATCTAGTTTCTGTTTTTTTAGAGGAGAAAAATGGGTGTCTTTAAGCACTGTGCTATGTAAGTATAATTACTTTTAACCATCTATTTTGTGTATTATTTCCTCATTTATTTTCCCAGTGAAGTAAGACAAGTGAGTTTTGCTTTTTTTTCCTGTTAGTCCTGGTTTGCATGCTGGTATCTTGGTTAGATGCTGAGTTTACAAAAACTGCAGAGAATATTTGATTGCTTTGTTCCTTTTCATTGAAAGGAATGAAAGATAAAATGCTAAGAAAGTGAAATTTCAATATCTCTTCTTCTGTGTAGCTCCTCATCTGTCACTGGAAAAGAAGGAATTTTTTTGACAAATATATGATTGCTTATGTTTCTGTTTCAAAGCAAGATTTGGAAGTATCAATGCTAGAAAGCATTTTTGGAGAGAGAGATCTGTATCATTTCTCCACACTGAGGATAGGAATGGATATGACATTTCCCACAGTTTTCTTCTTTTTTTTTTTAATTTCTTATAAAGTGGGAAATAACAAAGACAGCATCCAGCCCCTTTGCCTGGTAAGAAACAAGGGCTACTCTTAGCATGATGCTGATCACCTACCAGGAATTCAGCTGGTAAACCTGTGCCTGGAGGTTGGCCTTGGAGAAGGATCAACTCAACAGGAAATAGCTTTTTCTTTTTAAATTTTTTATTTTTCTTTTTTGTACCTGTATCACTGCCCTTGGCGATGGTACTCTTCAGATACTGGTTCTTCAGACCCTGACTTTTGTGTAGGTGTCAGTGGGCACTTTCCCAAACAGCTCTTTTAAATCAGTGGGCATTTCGTCCCACCAGCATGTTTTCTAACCAGCCAGAAAATCAGCAGGGAGGATCTGAGATTTGGTTCTCCTGTGAAATCTCAGCTTACATCTCCCATGTCTCTTTCCCAGAAAGTCACTCCTGCCCTCCTTAACTCTGGAATTCTTCCCCTCAGTGTGGCTGCAAAACCTGCAGGCATCTCTTGCAGGGGATCTGGGTGCCTGCACACAGACACCTTGCACCAGAAAAATACTTCCTGCCTGCAAGATGTCTTTGATAAGCTTTTAAAAAGCAATATCCATTTCCTTCAGAAAGGCTGACCTGTCCCATTTGTGATGTACTTTCACTTGCATGTAACTTGCTGAAGCAATAATCAGCTTCTTTAAAATTCTGCTCTCTGCTCACTTCTAAACCACTTGAATATTTTACTCTATCCAGGATTCAAGTAGCTTGCTCCTGTGCCTGCCTTCCTTTTTCTTAAAAGAAGTTTTCATGAACAATGAGCTCATTGAAGCAAAGAGAATTATTTGGCCAAAAAACTCCATCTTTCTATGCACTGACAATATTACAGATTATCTGCTGAGCCATCTGACTGTAATTCAGAGAAATGCATGACTTCTCTGGCATTATTGCTGCATTTGTGTGGGTAAGCCAATTCTGCTTCCCTGCATTTTACAGATCTTGCTGCTCTCCTCACGTTGACTAACATTTTGTGCTGCTGCACAGTGCTTTGGTTCTCTCATTGGGTGTATTTGATGGCCTTGCTGTCTTAAATAGTGACTGGAACAAAAATTGCAACTCTCTGGTTTAGAGCTTCTGGAAGAACCCATTTTTTTCCCACTTGTGAACATCTCTGACCTGTGGTTCCAGATAAGCAGAGAATATAGGCCCATTCTGGTGACTTGTTCTCCAAGAGATTTTCTTTAATAGCCAGCCTGAGATGGCCAAGCTATCATGCTTTCAGGATGTCATTCCATTAATTCTAGGGAGAAAGGGTTACTCTGACAAGGGCTTTCCATTTAGTCTCTTGTCTGCTTCTGCTCTGAACCTTCTTACTTGTTGGACCTTGGGTTTTCCTTCCACGTGCAATGGTGACAATGACTTGCTGCTTATCTCATGTTGAGATTTAGTAATTCATGGTGATGGAGGAGCTAAGTAGGAAGATGGAGAGGATTTATGCAGGAGAAAAGCCTTGCATTGCTTTTTCTTGCAAGTTCCCTTCAATTCCAGAGGCTTATATTTCTAGAGAGATCACTCTTGCTTTTTTAACCTGAGTCAGAAATTAAGATGTAACTTGTCAAATCCTATCAAGAGCATAAACCCAATGAAAGATCAGATTTATTAATGGCATGCAGTGGGCCTGATTCTATGCGCAATGTACACCTGCACAGCAGGGTGCACACCTAAACATGGTGCAAGAGTGATTTTAACTTTGAGCAGCATCTCATGCAACTGCTCTCTGGCTCTGATCAGCAGATGGAGATGCTTGAAAAGGTTGTAAGCAGTGTTGTGGGTTATATGCCTCCAAATCCAACTGGCTCATCTTGGAAACATTTTATTAGTGTTCAGATTTTGCCTCGTCTTTCAATCTCATCCAACTGCAATGTCTGGTGGATCATCCAGGCTGTGGTCCAATATCCTGGCTTTATTTTCAATTTGGTAGCAGCACAGTAAGTTCCTCCAAGTAACTGCATAGGATGGATGAAAATACACCAATTCCAAAATGTTGAATAAATATGAAGGGCAGAATCCAGAAGAGGAAAGTGCATACAGGGAGATTGAGGAAGATGGATGGCTCACACTTTGAGAGGCTGCTCTGGCAGGATTCCACCACAGTTCACTCATGCATGCAGTCATCACCACTGCTCTCAGCAGCCTGTGTGTGGCTGCTACTCCACAGGTACCAGACACTGCCTTCCTGATCATGATAGAAAAATCCTGGTGTGACTGAATTGCCCAGGACAGTGATTCCAGTAAATCATAACCCAATTCAGTATCTCCACAGGCCTGAATACACCTACCAGGTATCATTTCATAAAAGGAGTCAAGTCTCCAGAATCTCAGCCAAAATCACAGTCTGTTCCTTCTTTGACACTAGAACTATTTCCCTTCTACACTACATTGTAATATTCCTGTTAACAGTAGATGGTCTTTCTTCTTGGTACATCCTGACCACACAGTAGAGAAACTGAACATGGCTGCAGAGACTGAAAATAAAGATCTATTACACAATCTTTAGTGTTGTATCAATGCATAAGCAAAGCGTATGTCCTAATCCTTCAATTTTATGGCAAAGAAAGGATTATTCTATATTTAAAATGAAAATGGCATCAAATTGAAATGTTATTTTGTTGATGGCCATTGTAAAACCCAGGGCTTGCAAAGAGGAGACAAAACAAATTCATCCTTATTATAATTGCAAGGCTCTGATCTTGTTTGCTTAGATGCTATGGTGATAGACTCAAAATTGGCTCTTGGTAAATACAACATACTTTTTGCATAATATCGGTTAAGCTGTTCCAGGAATTTTTCACCTCCGGGTGAAATTGCCTGCTAAAGCAATGTTGAAATTGGCCTTGGTTGTGTGGAAGCTTTGCCTGATGATTTTGTAATAGATCATGGTGAATTTGTTTCATGGTCCTATTAAGAAAGAACTGAGGAAACTGAACATTCATCATTGTAAAAATTGCTGTTTGACTGAAGTTCTTTCACAAGTGCAAATCTGCCTTGTTAATCTTCTGTTTCCTTCACCCTCATTGGTACCATTCCTCAAATTTTATGCTAAGTGCAGATACACAATTTAGCAAGTGCAGAAAACAAAAGCCCTGAAACAATCAGTTGTCACTAAAAAGCCCCTTCTGATCTCCTGACAACTCTGCCAGGCATGAAGGCTTCACTCTGTGGTGTCTCTGGTGGCAAAGGCAGCTGGATTTTCACCATGCCCATTCACTCCTGCCTTTGTCCTTCTGGCTCTTGCCACAGCTGTATCAGCACACTTATTTGAGGGACTTACTTGGAAGACCAAATGGGCAGGGCTTAAAAAAAAGTCAATTGCTGCAGGAGTGTGTGTGCTCTGCTTCATTTTGATTGAAGAGAACAGCTGCTTAGCCAAAAAATGTGTTTTCAACTACTGAAGTTGTTGAGAGGGAGGAGGAGGGATGTTGGTAAACAGTTTAATAAAATGAAAAATGAAATAAAAATGAAAAATGGTGGCCCATTGCATCTTGCTGTTGAGATTCACGAGATGTAGAAACCAGGGAGCTTTGCTTCTCCCTGGTATCAGCAGAGACATTAATCTAGTAGACCCATGTTCTGATCTCTGCTCGATTTGGGACACTTTTGTAGGTGACACACTCTTTCTGCCAGACTGCCAGGCATATTTCAGCACTCCCTCCCTTCCCCTAAAGCAGCTGAATTTATCATAAAATAATTGTGTATTGATTGAGATGGAGAGCAAATGTAAAGCTGCCCCAGTGGCTGGACTGTGGCAATCCCTAGGCCTTCCCATTTTTGAGCTGGGCACACTGAAGGTCACAGTCCCTCTTCACATCATGTCTGAGAGCTCACCAGCAGCTATGAATTATACCCTTAACAGACACTTTTTCTCATGGTACACTCATTATCTGACCCCAAACAGATATTTATTTTCCCTTTGCCCACCTATCTTTGATCTTTTTCTTTTCCTTGCCAAACTGTGAAAATACAGATTGAACAGACACAAATGACATTGCACTTGACTCAGTGTAAGTCTTAGTCATAGATTCTATAATGTCACAAAATTACTGTATTGATCCAGCACAGCTCAAGACATGTTTGAGGTATTTTGTTATATTCAATGTTATGTATGATAAAGCACTACATAATATTGGCCATATTAAGGAAATTGAGGTATATTGAGGTAAAAGATACTGCACAAAGGGAATATTATTACACAGGATTTTCCAGAAACTTCTAGCTACCTAACCTTGCATCAGAGATGTGGAGAAATTGTAAAATAATTGCAAATTTTGCAAATGAGACAAAGAGCAAGATAAGGTGAACAGCAAGCTTAGTGCTCCTATGCATGAAGTAGATTTGAGCAGTAGCAAGGTGAGCTCTGTTAAGCAATGTGCAATGAAGCACTGCCAGGTGTAAATTCTGCTAAAGAAACAGGGCTGTATGTCTTTATCTCATGTGGGATGAGGATGTAGCATTTTGCAAAGCCATGGCATTGAAAAGGAAATTTCACCTCTGGGATCCTATCCTTTAGAGCGTTTCAGCTTTTTTTTATTGGTGGGTGCTCAGCACAGCTAAGCCCCAGAGCATTTGTAAAGAGCTCAGTGTGAATTGAGTCATCTGACTTTTCAGCCCTTGACTTTGAGCGCTCTGTTTGACTTTTACTCCAGAGAGGTTGCTGTGATGAGCCAAATGCAAGCAGGGCATATTGCTGACACTGCTCCTGTGAGCAGCAGGAGTTGAGCAAAACATAATGTGTGTATTTACTTTGCTCATTTAACATGCAACAAATAATTTAAATAAATTAAAATGCTAACGCCTTGGTGGGAAATCAATGAATCACTTAACAACAATAGATTCTCCTGTACCTTTTGTGTCTGCAGTAATGCTGCATTAAATCAAATTACTTTCATTAAGATGGATGTGAACTGAACTCATTTAGCAACAGGACAACCAGTACTTTCTTACTCTTAGAATCTCTATGTTTCCATCAGAGACCTTGGTTGAGGAAAACATGACAGTTCAAGCTAGGTGTGAGTTTCTGTACTTCAAGCTTCTGCAGAAATACCATTTACAAGGAGAGCTGAGGTTGAATGTGTGCTCAGTGTGCAGTGGATTACACAAAACCAATAAAATGAATTGCTGAAATCCCACACAAATTCTTCCTTCCTAAGTATTTTTGCCATCTGGAAAAAAGGCATGAATGGTTTTTGGGTTGGTCCTGTCATCTCTCTGTCATCTCCCTGCCTTTATCACAAAATCAGCTATTCAATAATCACACTATTAGCAACTTCAGAATAAAAAAATTTGGACAGCTGATTTTACTTGTAAATTTGTCCTCTTCACAGAAAAATGTAATTGTTTATGTACAAAATTGACCTGATCTTAGAGATAACCTGAGATATTTAATTTCTGTTTTAAGACTCTGGGTCAGCCCTAAGGAACTGATACCCACCTAAAGAAACCAAGGTCCCCCCAACTTTTGTTGTTTGCAATAATCTTGAACAAAATTCACAGGAAACTCCCAGATCATAAAAGACAGTTCATCTTAGCTATGTGTTTCCCAGCCCACCTGCTTTTTCTGTTACAAAGATTATGTTGTCATCATACGTTTTATTAGGAGTGATTGTTGTTTCTAGTGTACCATGTGCCATTAACATGAGGTACAGTGTTCATTCAAGAGGCTTGAACCAGGGACAGCAGGACTGATGAACCAGACCTTTCCATTAGCTCCAGAAACCATTCCTGCATGGAGGAGTAGCAGCTTCTTCAAGTTCCTCTGACCAGCTTCTAGAGGTGCATAATTATGTGCCTGTGAGCAGCAGGAGTTGAGCAAAACATAATGTGTGTATTTACTTTGCTCATTTAACATGCAACAAATAATTTAAATAAATTAAAATGCTAACGCCTTGGTGGGAAATCAATGAATCACTTAACAACAATAGATTCTCCTGTACCTTTTGTGTCTGCAGTAATGCTGCATTAAATCAAATTACTTTCATTAAGATGGATGTGAACTGAACTCATTTAGCAACAGGACAACCAGTACTTTCTTACTCTTAGAATCTCTATGTTTCCATCAGAGACCTTGGTTGAGGAAAACATGACAGTTCAAGCTAGGTGTGAGTTTCTGTACTTCAAGCTTCTGCAGAAATACCATTTACAAGGAGAGCTGAGGTTGAATGTGTGCTCAGTGTGCAGTGGATTACACAAAACCAATAAAATGAATTGCTGAAATCCCACACAAATTCTTCCTTCCTAAGTATTTTTGCCATCTGGAAAAAGGCATGAATGGTTTTTGGGTTGGTCCTGTCATCTCTCTGTCATCTCCCTGCCTTTATCACAAAATCAGCTATTCAATAATCACACTATTAGCAACTTCAGAATAAAAAAATTTGGACAGCTGATTTTACTTGTAAATTTGTCCTCTTCACAGAAAAATGTAATTGTTTATGTACAAAATTGACCTGATCTTAGAGATAACCTGAGATATTTAATTTCTGTTTTAAGACTCTGGGTCAGCCCTAAGGAACTGATACCCACCTAAAGAAACCAAGGTCCCCCCAACTTTTGTTGTTTGCAATAATCTTGAACAAAATTCACAGGAAACTCCCAGATCATAAAAGACAGTTCATCTTAGCTATGTGTTTCCCAGCCCACCTGCTTTTTCTGTTACAAAGATTATGTTGTCATCATACGTTTTATTAGGAGTGATTGTTGTTTCTAGTGTACCATGTGCCATTAACATGAGGTACAGTGTTCATTCAAGAGGCTTGAACCAGGGACAGCAGGACTGATGAACCAGACCTTTCCATTAGCTCCAGAAACCATTCCTGCATGGAGGAGTAGCAGCTTCTTCAAGTTCCTCTGACCAGCTTCTAGAGGTGCATAATTATGTGCCCTCGGTTCTATAGCCTGGGTCTGAAACTGATTTTTAGGACATGTCCATGTGGATGTGTTTAGATGTTGTTGTGGCCCAGGAATGGTACTCCCCAGTTTAGTGCTCCCCAATTTAGGCTCTCCAAAGCACACTGCTGGTTTCATGCTCCCCCTTCCCCTCTCCCTGCCTGGCTGTGCCGAGCTGGAGAGGAGAGCTGAAGGCACGGGCTGAGGTAACGACAATTTACTGGAAACAGCAATGAGATAAGAAAACAAAAGTAACAACAACAATATTAATAACAAAAGCGTACAAAAGAGGGAGTGGTTCACACGCAGAAATGCTCACCAGGAGCTGGACCTGAGCACAGCCACACCACCCTGACTGGTCTCGAAGGCTCGGAACCAGCGTCACCCAACCGCTCCCTCCGGCTCAGGACCAGCACCACTCTTGCTCAACCAGAAGGAACTCCTTTTCCCTGGAAGAAAGTCCCTTTCCCTGCCCCTGGAAACGAGGTCAGGTGGTTCCGTGCCCTAGCCATGCCTGACTACTAAAAAAAAATAACCCTATCATGACTGGAACCAGGACAAACATCCTGGAACTAACTCTGCCTCTACTTGGCATCAACTTATCGCAGCAGTGTGAGAAATTTGAAGTATCCCATTGGCAAGGCATGCTCAGAAAGAGTAGAGTATTACCCACTGTACTGCTGGATAAGATGTGCACAGTAATTCTGGAGTGGCTATTGCATTGTAAATCCACATGCTAGTTTATCCTCCCATACTACATCTGTCTAGTCAGACCCTTAAATTTATTAAATGAATTCTGGGCAAGAGCTGTTGTAGTATGTATAAGGACATTTGACTGTGTTAAAAAGTCCTACATGAAATTCAGAGCACAGTACCTAACCTAAATTTACATGAGTGAGACTTGGATGTAACTTTTTATTTGCATCTGAGTCCTTATAGAGAGTTGAACTTCTGCTGTGAGATAGGCTGATATTTACTGAACTCTCTTTTCACTTGTCTCTGTCACATTGCAAGCCATTTAAAAGACATCCTTTTTGCATTTCTGAGCACAGGAGCAAGTGCTGCAGCTTCATGCATTATTGAAAACTGTGGCCTCGGCTCATACAATATAGCAGGGATCCAAATGATCTCCAGACTCAAGCTTTTTATATACACAGAGATGGGTCAAAAATGAGGTTCCAGTGAGGTGTAAGAGTGAAAGGACTGAAAGCAAATGCAGAACATAAATAAAAAGTTGGCCTTAAGTAAAAACGAACAAATTTTTACTGGGGAGGCAGCAGATGAAAACACCAGCATTAGGCTTTAGAAGTTCAAGTCACCTCTAAATCCATTTTTGTGATAATCTCAGCTGGCCAGGCACTCTCCTTCTCTCCCTCTCTCACTTTCTCAACTTCTTCTCTGGAAGCTATTTTGCTCTGTGTATAACTATTGAATACTCTTTGAAGCAGAACCTCAGTAACCCATTTCCTGGTTGAATGCTCTCACCTGAAGGTCATATTTAGTCATCCATTCCCTTCACCCGGCCTTTACTATAATGCAGAAAAGCCTGAAAAGGTATTTAATGGGCGATGGAAATGCTTTAGAGTGAGGGAATTGAAGTGCTTGGCCCCTACAGGAAAAGATCAAGGTGTCACTTTGGGAGACTTTATGTCCTGTTTTTCTCCTTCTGGCACCAGTTTTGGATGTTAATCCAGCGAAGTGAGGTAGGAAAAGGACTTTTGTGCGCAAAGTGACAAATCCCAACATGAAACACAGATTTCTGTCAAGGGGAAGTGGTAATGAAGTGATAAAACGAAATGTAACATCAAATCCTTCCCCTTCAGGTCACAACTGGATGCGTCCTCTTGAAGTTCTGCTTTAAACAGAAGAGATGGGGCTTTAAAAGGGGGCAACAGAGTGAAATGTAGGGGCCAGTACTATGGAAAAGCTCAGATTAGATCTAAAGCTCTGTCACTGAATTCATAATGTAGTTTGCTTCCAGACGTTATTTCATGTCAGACAAGCATGTGCATTTGAGATTTTGGAATTCTTCTGTTTTCTTGTAGCAAGAAAGGGTTTTCAAAAGTTTATTTTTACTTTTCTCTTTCCATTAAGAACAAAAAAACAAAAAAAGAAACCCAGAACTAACTCTGGTCTACCTCAGCAGCTTGACCAAGTTCTTTCCCTCTCCAAGATTTTCCAAATGTGGGTTCCTCATGATCTTGCCCTTTCTTGTGCATCAACTTGAGCACTGATACAGCCACATACTGTGCTGTTGACTCATTTGTTGGCATTTAATGTTCCCTGGGTTTGTGGTAACGCAGGGGTCGCTGAAAATTCTATTCACAACTCTGTCTATTTGTCTTTCCATGCATTTTTGCTAATTGGGCCTGGGAAAATACCATCTACAGGCATGCTGCTGTATATCTATAAAATATTCATACTAGGATTGGCAAGTCAGTGTAGCTGGGACCTAAGTTAAGCCAGTAATGCCCTTTTAAGATTCTGGTAAATATACCAGGGGCTTTTGTTTTCTGCTTTGTTTTTTACAAGTGTTAGGTCTACACACATATGAGATGGGTAAGCCAGACTTTTTGTTTAAGATGTGCTAAATTATTTCCATAAATCTTGTATTGTTGGCTGTTTAAATTATTATGAGCCAAGGTCCCTGGCACTAGAGGCTACACACTACAATGAAACGTGTTTATATTTTCTGTGTTTATGAACCTAAATTATGACAGGGTACTTTTTTTCTCTTCTGTCTCATGCTTTTTCTCCTCAGAGCACTCCACTGTGGATATTCACAGATGGGCTAATAACAATCGCAATGGTTGCCTATTTGTCACCCTGTCAGAGGTTGCCAGAGATTCTTTATTTGTGCTGTTAGAAAAACACAAATAAAAACCACCTTTCAGTTGTCTGATAGTCCTCCTTGAAGGCCTATTTAGTTTCCAGAGAGGCACTGAAAAATCAAGTTTTTAATACTTATAAAGAATAACGAATGGGAAAGAAACTTCTTTCCTGCTTTATTGTAACTCACCAGGTCTGTGTTCTGCCACACATAGCACTTAAGCAGTGTGTTTCCTTCCTTTATCCAAGGGTAGGATACGAGGGAGGTTCAGATCACAACCAAGCAATGAAGAACAAGTGACACAATGTGCTCACCAGTTTGACAATAGCTTTATCTACATCACCTGTGTGTTACAGGATCTTCTCTTTTTGAGCTTTTTTAGACCAAAAGTTTTTCCTACTTTTGTCAACCAGATGGCTTTGCCTTTTTTTCTCTCACATTTCCAGCAATTCATCTCCCACTTTTACCACTGAAACAATGACTTTCAGGTCCTAAAATAGAAACTAGTTCCTAGTGAAAGGGAGCACATACCCAGCCATTGCAAGACAAGGTGTAATGTTGTGACGGTGTTCACAGGGGTCTTATGTTGAGGGAAGAGACGAGGACTTTAGTCCATGTTTCAGAAGGCTTGATTTATTATTTTATGATATATATTACATTAAAACTATACAAAAAATAGAAGAAAAGGTTTAATCTCAGAAGGCTAGCTAACCTAAGAATAGAAAAGAATGAATAACAAAGGTCTGTGGCTCGGACAGAGAGTCCAAGCTAACTGGGCTGTGATTGGCCATTAATCATAAACATCTAAGATGGGCCAATCACAGATGAACCTGTTGCATTCCATAGCAGCAGATAATCAATGTTTACATTTTGTTCCTGAGACCTCTCAGCTTCTCAGGAGGAAAGAATCCTAAGGAAAGGATTTTCATAAAAAGATGTCTGCGACAAAATGTTGCATATGAAATCACAGGCAAAATCTGAGTATGAAGCCCCAGGCAATTCTCCCAAGCAGGACTTACTTGGCAGCTGGTGCTTCACATCCTATTTTCCTCAAAAACCTTCCATGAGGCTTTTACAGGTTAGAGGTCATGAAAACCTTGCTCTCATACCCCTGGTGCTGATACACCCTACGTGTATACCCACACTCATACCTGTATGCTGGGCCTGGCTATTTGCTTGGCAAGTGTCTTCAAAATACCTGTGCAGCAGGATCCAGTCCTCTCCCTGCCAGCACGCATCTCCTGTGTGCCATCAACTGGCTTTGTTCTGAGCACAAATAAAGTTTTTGGGGCAGGGAATATATTTCTCTTTGTTTTCAGACCACACATAATAAAATGGAGCTAATCTTGGCTGGAGGTGATAGGTCAGGTCACGACAGAAACAGGGAATGCTTGTAGTGGCGATCAGCGTAATTCTCCTCCCTATGGCTGGCGTTTACAGAAAGCTTCAAAGTTTTTGCACAGCTCCATCTCCTATGATCCTAATAAATTATGTACACTTGCTGGAGTTGGCTATCCGATACTCTCCCTTCTGGTGCACTCTTATAAAATTACTTCCTCTGGGAACTTTTAGTAATGGAAGACATGGCCAAGATGAAGTGGGAGCTTGCTAATTGGTAGTGATGGTCTACTGAAGCCTTAAGTACAGTGATCTTACTTTATACTGTTTTTCTCAGATCTCATTTTTATCTAAACCTGCTGCTGTGTCTCCAGCTGGAAAACAGAGCTTGTCTCAAAGAACATTCACTTTTCCCACATTCTACAATTGATCATTCATTATAATAAATATGTGCAGCACACTTTTAGAGTTCTGTCCCTGTTACAGTCCGCTGTCCACATTCATGCTAATGTGGCCATTTTGCTTAGGGTTTGCTGTGTGCAAGTGATAAAAGACATTAATGTTTCCCTGGAGTACCTAATGGGCTCTTTCATAATTTGCATGTTTCCCCTGTTGGCATTGGCTGACTTGTGGTCCAGTATGGGCACTTCTTCAGCTTTGCAAGAGGCATAATATTATTTTGCTAAATGTAATGGCACTAAGGGGACTGACTTTCTTGGAGTAGAGACTTCACAGAATTATAAAATCTAATCAGCAGTTAGAGATGTCAATCCTGACATGCAAAAAAAGGGCAAAAGGCAGGTTAGCACCCTCAATCTTGCACATGAAAGAGCAAACAGGTAAATGTGGAGCACAGTCCTATGGACTCAATCCTAAGCTATGCCACACTGCTGAACCAACCCATCTAATGAGCAGCTGTCCCAGCCCAGACGAGTGCTGCTCCCAGACCAGTGGCACCCAGGAGGCCTCAACTTTTACTGAAATGCTTCAGACCCTTATGCAGACCAGGCAGACCTGAAAAATGAGTGGCCAGTCCTTTGAGGATGGTTTCTTTTATAGACATTAGTCACAGTTGTTCTGTTGCACATAGAAAGTTCAGTAATTGTAGACAAACAGCTGATGTGTTTTGTGGTGGTTATCCTTGGTATGTATTTACTTTTGACCTTCAGGATAATCTTAAGCATATTTTAAATGTCAGAAGAAGAGGTACCATGAAACATCAAGGCAGTTCATATATAGCTTAACTCTTTTATTAATTCCAAATGCTTTCATTCTACCATAATAATCTTTCATTCACTCCATCTTACTTTTCTGTCTATCAGAAATTACCTTTGCTTAGCAATGATTATTTTTATAGGCTTGAAATTTCAGGTCTTGGCATCATTTTTGAGCTGTCCTGTGTGGGCACAGCACTGAGTGTGTGTGCACATGTGAGCTGCTCTAGCTCAGGAGCACCCTCATAGGGGAATAACTCAAAGCCAGTTGTGTAGTGAAGGCTGCAGCAGTTTCTGCTGGCTCATACAGGGCTACTTGTAAGGCTTCCCTGAACCTCAGTGGGGCTAAGGAATTGCTGAGGAATTATGAACTGCAGTGCAGGATTTACCACCCAGTGTGATGTGCTTTCCTGCTTCTTGGCCTGCTGTTCTTCTTCATCTTCCTTCCCCATGCTTTCTTGTCTGTCTTTTCAATCAATCTGGGTTTTTATTCTTCCTTGCTGCTCTCCAGTTCCCAAGATGCTGTCTGTATTTTCCTCCACAAGATGCCTGGACAAGGGCTACACTGGGGTTTATATTTCTAGGAAGACTAGTTTGTGAAAGCCTGTGCTGTAAAGATGCACAGTCTCTACTGAAGCAGTGTGTGTGCCAGGGATAGGAGCAGTTTCTCTTGGGTGAGCAGTACTGGATGCAGCTGAGTTTTGTCTTGTTAGCAATGAACAAGTATTTCTGTTTGACATTGTATAGTCTGTGATATTAGAAATAATTCCACCCTTCAAATCTTAAGTTCAGAGGTTCAATTGTAGAAGATTTTTTTGTTTGCAGAAAAGAAGCACCTCACTGTTCTAGATTTAATGGTAAATAGCTTTTTAAACTTTGAATTGGCACTGGGCAAAGGTGATGTATTAAAGTCATCACAGTGTGGTGATTGTAAATGACCAGGGCAGCAAACAGGGGCAGGATCTCAGGCACCAAAAATATTCCAGTATCCATAATATTCATCCAGCCATGTGCATGTCTCCCCAGGGGAAAGGGGTGGTGCTGTCCCGAGGGCTCCCAGGCAGAGTGATGGAGGAGAGCTCATGGGCTAACTGGGGAATGTGGGACCCACAGGGGTGTGTGGGGAAGGACAGAGAGATTTGGAAGGCAGAGAGGGAAGGGGAGTGCCAAACCTGTTGCAAGCTCCTACCAGCAGCAGGACCAAGGGCCCCAGGGGGATCAGGTTGACTGTAAGGACAAGTAAGAGACAAAGAGAAAGGGAATTGCATCTTCCTGCAGCACACCCAAACCCATGTCCTACAGAATAAATAGGGTTGTGATATTTGGTGGAGGCACAGTCCAGTACCAGTCTGATGGTTTCACCAAGCAGTGGATGGTTTCACCACTACTTTTCATCATGGCTCACACTGTGCATTCAGAGATATTCACTGGGGGGAACAGCTTCTTGATGCATCATTGCTTCAGTGGGGCTGGGACAGAATTCCTTGACTTATTCTACAGCAGTGTGTTTATGTCATAAGTAGGGAAGAAATGCCTGTGAGACACTATTATACTCACCTTCCAGGTGATGGATTGGTCATTCCAGCCACAAGGCCCATTGAAGGGAGATCAGAAGATAATTGACTGTCAAGCTTTTGAGCAATGTTAAAGTCGATTGCTGCAGAGGTCAGTTTATTTGAACAATGGACCCGTTTACAAAGGGTTACTGGATGCTAATAATCATTTTTGTTTTAATGGAAGTTCTAATAATTGTCAAGGGAAAATTAATTTTTAAATGTTAAACTTGAATATCCTCTAGAAATCTGAAGGCTCTTGGTCTAAGAACCAATTTTTTTTATTGCAATGAATGTGAAATATTTGAAAAAAATATTATATGGAAAACACCAAAAGTCAATGTTTAACTACAGTCAGTCAGCTGAACTGTGAGTGTGTGAGTGTATGCATGTTATATATATATATATATATATATATATATATTTATGTATTTTTTTTCAAATTTCTCAAGGATTGAGAAAATAACTTGTTGGCAATACATAGAAACATGACTGAGGGAAGTAGTATGACTTGGTTAATAGTGGGAAAAAAAATCTTAATTGTCAGTAAACAGAAAAGAAGTTCAATTACTCAAATTCATCGGGCTTCTGTCCGGAATAGCCATCAGATCTGAGGCTCAGGACACTGCTGGTCAGGCTGTGGAACAGACTGAAACAACTGTACTCAGAATAAAACCTTAATTATTTATTTTATCCCCCCTGCAGGGCTCACTGTACCTTAAAAAAAAAAGTATAATTCCTCAAGTTATTTTTGCCCACTTCATGTATGTGTAATTAACAGGAAAGCTGTAAGTCCACCAACAGCCAAAGTGTTGTCTACTGCATATATAAGACGTTCATACTGGCTTTCTGTTTTCAAATGATGCTTAGTGCTTAGTATCAATAAGTTTTCTGGTAAAAATCATCAAGATTTAAAGGTTGATCCATTTGTTATGTTTACAGAAAGTATTCTTTCTACCACTCAAAGTCACTAGAAAAATATCACAGTCCTGCTTCCAGTGAAATGTTGGAAAGCACTAATTTTGACACACAGGCTTGACGAGCGTCCCTACTTCTCTGGCTAGTGGGAGTCTTTGGAAGCAGAGGAAACCTCTTAAACACACAGAAATCAGTGTTCATGTATAGTTTATTTTTGTGTGTATAGAATCACACAGTGAAGCAGCACAGATGGGAGCTCCCTTGTGTCTCAGCCCGCCCGTTCTGCAAGAACTCTTTCTTCTTTGTCTGTTACTAATACATTTTTGTTATTAATACATTTTGTTGAGGGCTCAGTTTACCAAACGTGGTTTTCAGGGAGAGCTGCCACCAGGACACCCCTTGGCTGCACACCAGCTCAATGCTAAGGATGCCAGTTCCTTCTGTGACTGTGCCAATAGCTTTGAGTCTTCAGGGGCACTGGGGAGCATTGAGCCTGCATGCCGCTGTAAGTCTGTTGCCAAAACTGCATCTGTAGAAGGAAGAGAGATGCTCAAGAAACCTGAGGAAAACTGCAGGTTTATTAGGAAGAAAACAAATCAGGTCTTGTTCCTTTGGTGGACAGAGTTGGTGTCCAACAGAGCTTGGAACAGCTTACAGAGGAGCGGGACTGTGTCTGGTGGTAGGAAGTGCAAGGTTCCCTCAAGCAGGTCTCCATGATAATTTGCAGGCACAGGAGAGGGGTGTTCTTAACCTGCTCAGCCTCTGTGTCTGTTCCTTCCTGTCTGATGTGGGGCATGCAGAGCAGGGTGGGCTTGCAGAGCAAGTTCACATCTCTTGCAGAACACCAGAAAGCCAGATACTTGAATGGATCTTGTCATTTTAAGAGATATGAAAGCCTCCCAGCTTTCTAGCCCTCTTCCACCATCTAAGTGGTTTAAAGAAGCGGTAAAACACATGAAAATCCCTTTTTTCTAATTAGTCAC
Source organism: Emberiza elegans (assembly GCA_024865655.1). Lineage (NCBI taxonomy): Eukaryota > Metazoa > Chordata > Aves > Passeriformes > Fringillidae > Emberiza > Emberiza elegans. The sequence continues at coordinate 453,474 of JALJVW010003617.1, forward strand.
TGCACTTGGGAACTAGAAGATTGAATTAGTTCCATAATATCCCTGAGCAAAGGCAACAATCCATAAACCTTTGATTTTTATGTAAGTCTTCATTCTTTTCCTACTCAACACTTCAGCTGGAGCATTCTGACCTACATACTTCAGTTTTATTGCTTTTCTTTCTTTATGATATTTGTTCAAGCTAAAACAACTTTGGGAAGGTAAACAGTACCTCCATATAACAGGTTTTTTTCTGGGTCTCATGTGCTAACATGCCCCTGAATGTTTGTGCTGCATTGTCCTTAAAGGAAATCTTTACTGCTCAGCTTCCAGTACAAACAAGTGAGATCCTAAGAAACCTGGAGTTTTCCACAAGAGCTTAGCTGCATAAATGTAATTACAACACTGGAGAAAATGTTCAAGTGCTACCCCTATGCCATGTTTGTGCGAGGAATCCCATACAGCTGCTTCTGGGAATCTGGTGAGGAGCTGGCTGTGATCCCTTTCTGTGTGAGTGCCACCTGAATAACAGCAATGAAAAGGGGAATGTGCCCAGTGGATGTAAAGCATATGAGGACTAAATCCATGTTAGTCACATGCTGAAACAAAAACTGTACTGTGCACTGCTTCAAGGGAATATCTGTGGGATGTACAGAGCCAAATCTGTTGGGATTCCCCTGAAAATCCACACCTCTGCTGGGGAAAAAGCATGGATCCCATATGAATCCAGGTCTATGCAAGATTCCTGGTAGTCTGGAGTCCAAGTTTTTACATGCAGTGAGAGGTGGTCAAGGAAAGGAGGAGGAGAAACGTCAAGAATATGCTGTAAATCAAATAATACTGTGAGTTTGGTTAAAGCAGTAGCAGCATGTTGCTCAGTGTTGCTGCATCTGCTCCAGTTCATCCATCTCTATTTAACATCCTTTTGGCTTTTGCCTGTTAAGACACTTGTAAAATATCACTTCTCTGACGATAGTAAATATCTGATTATTCTCTGTATGTTCAGATATTTTTAAATGCTTTGCTATATTCTAGTTTCTAAATTAAGACATTATGGGCATGTGCATATCAAGTAGTGCAAGAAAAAAGTAGTTTTAGCATGTCCTCTTTAGCTTTCACAAGCTTAACTGATGACACAAAATACTAAAAGAGAAAAAAGGTTTAGATGGTTACATGATCTGTGGAAGGCCACCACAGGCAGAAACAGAAGAGAAAGACAGAATTTGGGATACCTAAGGGAGGAGCCTTGTTCCCAAGTCCTTAATCAAGTTTGTTTAGGAAGAGATGGGTTTACCCTGCCTAAGTTGGAAGATACAGTAAGATTCTACCACATTTGTTGTATTTGGGGTTGGATTGTGGTTTTTTTTTTATTGCCTTTAAAAAAATCAGGTTGTTAACTGTTGCTTTACTGTGTCTCTCAGTTTGGTGAACTATTTTCCACAGCCTTAGGAGCAATGGATGTCTTGTATAGAGGGGTGAGCAAAAGTCTGCAGCAGTGGCTCCCACTTGCAGGCAGTAAAACATTATGATGCTCATTTGCAGCACAAGTGCACAAGCCTGTTCCTCACATTGCCCAGCACTAATGCATTTATATGGCTACAAATTCCATTACTTTGTGCAACTGGAAGGACAGAGGACTTTGCCAGATAGTGAGAAATCCCAGAGCACTCTTATTAAAACCTGATGTCAGTCCAGAAAAGGATGGTATATTTTGTTTTAAACATTCAGCAAACTAAAGTTGAAAAAGAATCAAACTCAAGATGTTCTAAGTTCTGCTTCTGGGCATAGACAGACTGGCACAGAAAGGTAGAGGAGTAATTGTCTGCTAAGCAGACCTCATATCTGGAACAGGCATAACTTCTTCAAAAAATAATGATACGAAACTCAGACTATTCTTCTTCTACTCACTGAAGAATGAGAAGTCTTATATACTGCAGGAGGTTGTTCTAAAGGTAGTTTTATTGAAGATAAGCTTTCAAAATATTCCTATAAATTGTTTTAAGACAGTCAAGTGGAGCCTGAAATTTTTCTACAGTAGTATTAGTTTTAAAATATCACTAAAATCAGAGGGCATGGATCTGCCAGTCTCACAGTGTTCTGATGGCACAGACTTAGCTGTGTTCAGTGTTCAGAGGAAAGGCTTTCCTAGAAGCCCTCTGCTCCAAGGCTGACCCATCCTGGCTGTGTCCAAGGGTGACTCCTGTGGACTGGGGATGTGATGGAGGCAGCTCTTTCACCTTCCTGGCAGATCTCAGGTAGGGCAATACTGAGTCTAAAGGCAGCTGGATCTGAGCAGAATCAGACAGCAACATAGAGTCAGGAGGGCTGGAGCAGAGCTAAGGAAATCTGGAAAGGCAATTTTGGGGATCTTTGTGCAGTTTGCTGTAAGTAAAAGCTACTGCCCCTCAACATGATGGCAAGGGTGCAGCTCTCACTATGGCAGCTAAAGGTCTGAGTTCCTCAGCCTGCCTTTTCCCCAGCTCTGCTGGGCACAAGCAGGGCCAGCAGAAAATGCATGCAGGTGTAGGGCTTTGCAATTCCTCCAAATGACTCATGAGCCAGAGATGGTGTAGCGTGGGGGGAAAGGAGAAAGAGGGAGCAAGTTAAAAGGGTAGCTTAGAATTGAGAGGGAGTCGTGTAACCAAAAATAGGAGTCTTCTCCTGTTTTTCCTGTTTCTCAACCAGAACACAGTCCCAGCCCAACAGAGCCAAAGTTGTCAAAGCCCCTCTGCATCACTAGGTGACACCCAGGGACGCTTTGGCACCTCTGCCTTGCTGCAGATGACATGGAGTCAACTTTTGAAATATCCCTTCTTTGTGAGTGAAAATAAAGACTAGGAGAGGGGTTTAATTTGTGTCTTTATTTTCCTGGTTGGTAAAGAGAAGCCTTGAAAGAGACACGAGAGTGAAGCAGAATAATCAAGCAACTCATTGATCTAAAGTTAATCTGCTGCAACTGCCTCAGCAAATGCTAAAAATGGCCTCCTTTGCTCCTTTCTATAGCTGAGGAAACAGCTTCTGCCAATATCCCTCTAACACCAGCAGCCCTTGGCGCTTTTGTCAAACACGCTCTGTGTTTGAACAGATCAAATGAAACTCATTTGTTGTTATTGTTTAAGATTAAGCTGTACTTATGGAATTACCGCAGCATTATTAGGCCAGTTTTCTAGAACACAAAGAGAATTAAAAACAAAAATTAAAAGAAGAGGAAATTCTGTTTATTTTTTGTTTTAGAACACAGTAGAGAGCTTTGAGTTTCTGCTGTTCTCAGTAGTGAATTATTCAGCATTGCTTTCTTCAAAGAAGCACCAAGAAGTTGTCTTTGAAACATTACAGTTGTTATACAAAGGTACTAGGTACTATACAAAGTATTCAGAATGTTTCCAAAATGCTTAGAAGGTGAGTTTATGGTGAAAAATAAGAGCAAATAATGCCTTTTAGCTCTGAGCTCTGATATGGAATCTGTACAAGCATGAGCAGGTCACTTAAATGGACCATCTACTGCTCCATCTGCGAAATGAAGCTATTGAGTGCATCAAACTACCCAGGGAAGCCAGAAAATATATCTGTAGGCAAAATGTTTGGTGCTGACCTGCTGGGATTTATGCAAGCTGAATTTTCTTTCGTGCTTTCACTGATGGAAAGCATTTCTGCCAGGCCATCAGAAGCCATAATTTTCTTAAATGTAAACTCATCAGTCCTCTAAGAGATCTTGAAAATGTGCTGTGGCTCCCAACTAGTATTTTCACATAGAATCTTAGAGCAATTCAGGTTGGAAGGGAACATGAAAGGTCTCTAGTCCAGCTTCCTGCTTAAAGCAGGGCCAGCAGTGAATTTTGACGGTGCTGCTGCCCAGCCTGCATTGCTCTATTGTGGGGCTTCACATTTGTCCCAGCTGGATACCACAAAATTCCCACTGGAATTCCAAAATTCCCAAAATTCCCATTTCCTTGGCCTGGCCCTGTCCCTCTGGATGGCAGCTGCACCCCTCAATTCACGGTCATCCACATTCTTGATTTTAAAACAAAACTTATTTTAAATCAATATTAAAGTAAATCTAAGCACCAAGGACTTTCATTCATTCTTCCATGTAATGGAAGTAGTTCCATTTAATTAATTCCACTAATTTTGGTGAATTTAACAAGACTTCAGATATGTTTTGCAAGGAGAGTTTTCCTTGTTTAAGGAAATTGACTGGCCTGCAAACCTCTCCTGTCTTTGTGATCAGCGGCGAGTAAAGTTCTCTACTCCATTAGATCATGTATTCCTGGAGTTCAAAACTTTCTTCAAATACAAACAAAAGTAGAAAAATAGCACATTTCTCCCTGCCCACTGCAATTTCAGTTTGAAGTTAAGTTCTAAAGAATATTTGTAAAAAAAAATGAGACGAGTCTGGAAAAATCAATACATCGACAGAGGAAACTTTGTTTCTCTGCCTCTGCCAGAGGATGCTATTAGGTTGTATCCCACTTGGGTTTAGGGTTTTTGCTAGTTCTGTATTGCCTGGAGCTTAGCCACGAGTAAGATACTGGTAGAGGTAATTCTTTAACCACACAGAGGATTTTCTTGTATTTCTTCAGTAAAGGATATCCCTGATGCTTAGCCAGTGCAGGGGAGCTTTACCTATTAGCACAATCTTCAGCTTTTGAGCCCACAATAGCCGTGGATTGTGCTGACTTTTGCTTCCACTTCCAACCAACCATGCAGGCAGGTGTTGTAGGATATTTAGCTCTTACTGCAGGACTGGAGCATGCTAAAGTTGTGAATGCCAAAGCATCCAGATGAACTCCCCAAATGAATGTAATTCACTACCAATATTAAAATGCTATTCTGCTCTAGAGAATGACTGCTCAAAAAAGATCCTAATTTAATCAATAGAGTAACTCCCCTGTACAATCCGACACATATAAAACCTGTTAGTGACAACATGATGCCTTTTATTGCTTTTTACTTCTATTAGCATTGCAGAACCTATTCTGCTCTGAGCAAGCTGGAATCTCCCCTCTCCTGTATTATATCCCCTGGAAATAATAACAGCACAGAGGCTCTCAGCACCTGCGTGCTGTCAGCACTGGTGCTGTTAACCCAGCTTCTGGTGCACCACCTACCCTGACCACTGAAAGCACTGGGACTGCACCAGCGTTACTGACACCATTATTTTAGTTTACAGAGGGGTTGCGCGGACAGAATGTCTCAATTCTGACCCCAGGATGTCTTTGAAGGTTAGGAAATGACTGTATTTTTCATTGTCCATCTGAGTACTGTTCCTGCATTAATATAAATCTCCATTACAATATTTTTACACAGCTGACTCCCGTGAAACAGAATTATATTAAAAGCTGGGGGGGTCTCATTCAATTTAGGTAAGGAAGCAATCATTTGAATTCTGACCTCCAACACCTGCAAAACTAGGTAGAAAAAAAGGAGAACCTGCGTGCCTGCAGCATCCTGATCTGCTTCTGTGGCTGGTAAGAATACAGCTTGAGTCTATATCACTGGAAAAATAACATTGCCTAGAAAAGAGAAAAAAAAGCAAAAGAAAAGCCATATTATCTTAACAAGTTATGAAGAAATTCGGAGCAATCTCAGCTCTTACATCCCATATCAGTTCTGATTGTGCTATGTCAAGTTTTCAAAAGAAAAAAAAGCAGACTTAAAAGTAGCAGTTTGAATTTTGATTACAGCACTGTGATTGACCTGTCAGTGGTGATAGGTTTGCCATAAATCCTTTCCAGACTACCACAGGATTGGCATCATACACTGCAGTTACTGAATTTCAGGTGATACAGATCCCTCCCAGCCAGGATTCCAGGCTGGATTTTGATAGTGCACAACTCAACATCCAGGAGAGTTTGACTTAGATTCACTTTTAGTGGATGCAGTGTAGGAAGCTTCCAGCTCTGGCTGGTAATGATGGAAATGCAGGTTGGGTGCTGCTGTAGACACAGAGGCCAGTGCCCTGAGAAAGCAGGACAGGCTGCATTTCAGAATAGGAAACAGAGAGGGAGGGGGGAAAGCCCTTGATGTTCCCACATGCAGCCCAGGATGTGATGGTCAGAAAGCAGAAGAACTACCAGCAGATTAAAACCTAGAGCCACGAAAGTGAATTTGCAGCTCAGGCAGTCTGTACAAGGAGATAATGGTGCTAATTCCTGTGAGTAGTGAGCTGGATTCTGATCAGCCCTGTGTAAGCAGGTGTTCTCCAGAGATAGCGAGGAGCAAAAAACAGTTTAATTACTATTTTTAGCAATGCAATAAGGACAGACTGGACAAGTTAGCACTATATCCCTGATAAATATTAGATTGTGGGTTCTCAGGGAGCACAAATATCTGAGATGGTGACTACTAATAGAAAACTCTGCAGGAGCTGAACAAAGGCAGGTGTCATCCACAGAAGAACACACTCAGCTCCTCACTGTGAGAAGCAGGCTGATCCTATACCCTGCCATCTGCTCAGTGGCCTTCAGGTGCTCCAGAGCAATACTTGCCCTGGCGAGGGGCTCCTGGCTGTAAAACACCAGGGAAGACCTCCCCTCAGATCCAGTGCTGCCTCTGGTACTCCCTCCCAGAGCCAAGAAAGCAGATACCTCTCAACGGCACAAGAAATCCCATCCCATGCCTCCTCAGCTCAGTCATGGGCCAGGAGCAGGCATATAGAAATTAAAAAAAAAAAAAGAAAAAAAAAGAACAAAAGAGGGCAGAGAGCCCGTTCCTCCTACTTTCCTCTAGTAGAGGAGGGGAGGGGAAGAAATAAGGCAAAAGTAATGCAGATCTACCAAACTGCTGAAGACTGCTTCTAGCCACCCAGCAGATTGGCTGTAGGACATCTGTGAGCAGGAAGACACAAAGGCTTGGGGACACCTCAGGGAAGGACAGATATGCACTGAGGAGAACCTAGATGAGGAGCCTCAGTATGAAAATATGTGGGGTAATTGTCCTCAAGAGAACAAGACCCTGACTACCAATTGAATTAGAGTTGTGGCCAGGCAGTGAAGTTAGTGAGCTGGTAGTAAAAATCCCCTTACCATGCTCTGTTCTTTTGTGTCTTTTGGTCACCTCTGTATAATTCAGAAGCTATTAAGAATTATTCATATCCCCACTCTGCACATTGCAATGCATCTGGAGGATGGTGATGTCTTTCTCTATTACCTTCTTGTCTTCACAGACTTAAGACACCCTGCCACAATAGGGTTTTTCCTAAGATCAAGTTAACATGGGATAAAAGCATGCTCCCTGGTTTTGTTTTGCCTGGATTTCTTTTAGTAAATGGGAAAGAAAGAAGGCTGCTTATCTTCACAAAGTACCTCTTTGCTTAGAGAGAAATAAATAGAGCTTGGTGACTCGAACACATCATCTGAGTGGGCTGAGCCTGAGGTGCCTTTTGCCATGTGCAGGGCAGGCTCTGTTCCTGTCTAGAGCCCACACAGTCACCTCCACAGCTCACAGATTAGGGGGGAGAGGAGGCTCTGAGACAGTGTTGTGGCACACAGCAAATCCTTTAAGGCAGGATAACTCTCTACAACAGAATTTAATAACAAGTTGCTTAGTACAAGTGCTTTATTCCTCATGTAATTTTATCGTTTCCCAGAATGTCACAAGCTGTAGTCCTGGCTAATGCATAGTCAGTTCAAGAGCAAGCTCTGGAGGGCTGCCTGCTAAGGTGATACTGGCTCCTGTTTACTTCTACTTGCTAAGCTGTATGACAAGAACCTTTATAATACCCCAAATCCTCACCTGATGGTTTCTTACTGCCATTGACAGACAGATGTTAGGCAGGCCTTGGAAGAAGTCTGGAAAACTGTTTCAAAAGACATCTGATCTGAAACCAGTAATTATGAGTCTGAATGTTCTTACCTCCCTGATGGGATTCAAACTTGCAGAGAGGCTCTCTGCAGCTCCACAGTGCCAGTTCAGCTGGATGCCCTCAGTGATGGATCAGCTGCTTGCACTGCAAGACAGCCAAGGGTGGGACTGTGACTGCAGGCGTGGGCAGAAAGGCTGGTATTGTTTTGCAAAGGAAAGGAGAATTTGTGTTTTCCATCCTGAAATTCTTGACAGTGTTATTAGAGCAGGGGATGGATGTAAGGAGCAGTGCATCATTCTGGTGGGGATTCAGCCTGTTGTTGTAATTCCCACAGCGTGCTGTGCTGCCTCTGACATGCAGCTCCCTCTCTGTCAATAAAAATAAATATCCACCTGAAGTTTGTTGCCAATAGAGATTTTTTAAAATTTTAATTTCTTATGGGTTTGCTATAGCTGTGCTCATTCTGTTTTGCTCTTTACTAAATTTTCTAAAACCTCGTTGACTCTCCATGAGTGTTTTTCTGAGTGGCTTTTCCAGTTCAAGGTCCCTATCAGGGGACTCTCAGAGAGATGCTCTGGCAGCGGAATAGCAAACTCTTATCATGTGAGATGCATAAGAATTAGAATTACTTAAGTTGTTTTCTAATGGCAGATTTTCCATCAAGAAATATAATTTTGAAAGCTAGACTTCCTATGGGAATATGTCAATTTACACAAAATGCCAAGGTCTTTTTCAGTCTGAGAGAAAATCAAAATGAAGTATTTTGGCCTTACTACGATGAAGCAGTGCTATAATTTACTTCATTTGCAACTATACTATGGTATATTTTACTGTAAAATTGACATGGAAACACTTTAATTTTAATTCCTTTACACAGAAGCATTTGCTCCCCAGCTGTTTTCCTATATAAGATTTTATTTCGAGGAAACTTCAGTTTTATTCTTGTTCATTCCAACACAGGGATTGGAAACAAAAAGAAATCATGGAGTTCCCTGCAAAGCAGAAATTTGTGATGTTGTTCAGATCCAGCACCTATTGTGTACCACAGGCGTTTGAAAGACCAACTGGTGCATGACTGGAGTACCACACAAAGCAAAGAAACAGAAAACCCCAAGGGCTGAAATCTGTTCCCAGTAAATATTTGAGTAATTTGAAAGTATTCATCAACTACATTCTGCCCATGAACTATTTGCAAACAGCCAACAAGTGCCGGATTTCACAAGCAAACTCTTCACTGCAGAGAGTTTGCCTCTTCACTGTGACAGAGATGTGTGTTACTAAGAAGCCAGCTGTGCTTCTTACACAAGCTTTTAACCATAGCCTTAGTAAAAGCTGTGTGTGTGAGGAGCAGGACACTAGAGTTTGAGGGAAATTATATTTTGAAAACCTTGCTCAAATATTTTGTCATAAAAATATGTACTGCCTTTTATTCAAAGATTTCCAAACCCAGTGAGCATCATTACTTCCATTTTAATAGCAGAATAAAAAGGCAAAAGGACAAACTATAGAATTTATCTTAGATCCCATTGCAGATAAGATGAGGTGGGAATGGAACTAGCTCTTGAGATCCAGTTCCCAAAGTAGTATATATGAGATTATAAATTGGCCTTTATTTGGGATGGGTGTTAGTGTGGTGTTCATCATGGAAGTTGTTCATCAAATAAATTCAGCTAAGCAGTTTCCATAGCAGATGTACAACAGAGCATATACTCTTTCTTTCCTAGATGGGAAAATGAGGCATAGATTACAAATTGTTTTGCAGCATTTGGGTCTGGCAGTGGAGAAGTGGCGGGAGGCTCACAGTGCTGCCTCAGCCTTTTCAGGCCTCCTGTCTCCTCATTTGTCTCTCTTATCATCATCTCTAAATTCACCTTTAGAGCAACTGCCAAAACTACTTTGATTTCAAGACGTGCAAGCAGATAAAACATTCCACACTCAGAGGCTAAAAAAAAAACCCCAAAACCCAACAAACCCCATCAGGGAAGCAGCTCATGAGGGCAGCTGGTGATGATTCCTCCTTGATTATTGCTTAAGGACCATTATTTGCAAGCGCCACATCCCAAGAGATTTTTTTGGGAAAAGTCATGGGAGGAAGTGTTCCTGAAGAGGTGTCATCTGTCATGACAAGTTGCCTGTTCTGATGACCCTGGTGCTGAGATCACATTATGATGACTGATGAGGCCGTCTGTAGCAGTTAACTCAGCCATTTGTAATCATTTCTCTTACAGGCCTTTTGGTAATCACTTTGGGAAATTCTTATTTGAACAGTGCAAGTTCTGGGGGGAAGAAGAGCAAAGCTATTTCTCCTGTTGCAGGGAAGGATTTAGACAGACATAAACTTGGGGAGAAATGAAAAAGAAAAAATCCACATAAAGTCCTTCGAGATATTTCTGCACAGCTATTTTGTTTTATTTTTGTGCAGCTCACAGCCCCATCCACACACAAGCTCTGCTGCAAATGCTCAGAATTCCCCTTTCACAAGGCAGGGTGAAGTCCTTTGACACAGACAGGGCTGGACCACCAGAAGTGGGGACTTCTGGGAAGAAGGAAACAGTAAATATTGTTTTGTTTCCTGAACTCTACTGCTGCTTTGCAGTGTGATTTTGAGCAGGTCATTTAATCCCATGGTTTCTTAGTATCCTTACACATAAGAGGCATGTAATTTATATGTCCATTTTTTTTCTGTGTAGTTCACATCTTCTAATTTTTTTACAGTTCCTTATGGGCCAGCTTTTGAGCCCAGCCCACCTCACCAGTTTTTCCCCAAAAGGAGGGCTGTAGCAGCATGTAGGAATATGTAAGAGAGACACCAGAAAGCTCCTGCTCTGTGGGACAGGCAGATGATGGTAACCTGCCTCTTCCTACTCACCTTAGACCGTGTTTTGTTGTGTATTTGAACAGTTTTCTTTATACCAGAGGCCAAATACAAGCCTGAGTAGAACTTCACAGCAGCATAATTGGCACCAGCAGAGAGAGCCTTGGCCATCCTGCCCATACACGGGGGGGGCAGCCCATACCTTGGGAGGGAGCTCCTTCTTTTGTAAGTGCACATAACTGCTCTGTTCTGGGGCCATCCAGCAGGGGACAGAGGTGGCTGGTGGCATCAGCTCCTTTACATCACTCACTTCTCCTTAGGGAATGCTGAGGGTCATTTAACTGTTAAGATCTTTGGAAAGCAGCTACACAAAACAAAATTGTGCCAAGGAACTCAAAACATCCTACAGAACTCAAGGGATTTTCAGAGATACTGCTTCTTATTTTAATTCAGCACCTGAAAAACAGAATGACAAGCAATTTCCCTTTTACAATCTTTACTCATAGTCAATTTAGAGATGTCTGTGTGAGTGAAGACAGGAGTTTCTGATGCCTCACTCAGATGCTTTATGGCCTTCATTTTGGCAGCACTTACAGAACTTCCTTGAGCAGTACTTTCACATCTAAATACCCCACAGTTGTAGTCAGAGATGCTGTCCTTTACCTTAAGCAAAATTAAATGCTGCAGTGAAAATAGACAATATAAGCACATTGGCATCCTTCCCAGTAAAGGGAATATGAACTAGTTTTTATTGTTCCTGCCAAGACAGCTGTGTTTTAGATTGAAATAGTCATCACAACCTTTTTCTATTTCTAGAAATAATGCACCTTGCCTACCAATAACAAATGTCTTGTATTTTCTCTGGTACCAAAACACCCTGCACTTTTCTTGCAACTCTGCAACATTATAGCTTAACAGAAGCGCCTAATGCAGCAAATAAATGGGTTTGGCCATGCAAATGGCAGGCAATTCTTAACTGTCACTTCTTCACAGTTTGTGTCTGATGTACACATGTAGGGCTTCCTCTGATTCCTCTGAGTGTTCATTTTATGTTTTGATATGGTAGGTATAATTTAAAATGTTCTGCTCTTAAAATGCCATCTTTGGATTCAAAGATTTCAGATGGGATTTCAGATATTCAAGGACTCAAAGATTTTAGATATTCCATGGTTAAAAAGTGGACAAGGCCTCTGCAGCTGTAGTGACCTTTCCACAGGTGTTCCCTCTGTCTTCATGATACAGCTGAGGCAAGGTGTCTGTAGGAAACATCACTTCATGATTTCTGCCTCTATTGTACAGGAAATCTCCTGTTTTTAACTGAAGTTGCTGTATTTTATTTTCTTTGTTTGTGGCCTGTTTTAAATGTGAAGAGGTGGGGATATCTGATTAAAAACAAACAAACAAACAAACAAGCCCCTGGATTTGTGTTTCTATATGAAGAGCCATTATTGAGCCTTTTACCAACATTAACTTGCACATGTACTTGTGCAGTAAGTATAGAATCCCCCTCCTTTCACTGAAGCAATAATAGTAATAATGATAATAACAAGGAAAAATAAGGCTGACTTATGCCACTGCTGCTGCTTTCTTCCAAACAACCAGTATTTACTGGCTGCCATTTCCTTCTGGCATTATTGAATGGCTCCAGGCAGCAAAACACAGTCAGCTTGCACCGAAGGTGGGTTTATGCCAGAGTCTCTTCTGGACATAGTCCCACACTCTTCGAGGAAGAATTGTGAGGATTGTGCACACCTTCAAAATGCTTTTTTTTTGCCTTTCTTTTTTTCCCCACAAAGAAAGAGATATGTGTAGCAGTATTATGGGCTACAGGGAAGGAGGGTCCCCAGGTAAATCCAGACAAATCAGGTGGACCAAAGTAAAGGCACTTTTCAAATTAACTCAGGCTGAACTTGGACCTTTAAACTGCAGTGAATAAAAGTTAGGTTTTCCCTTGATATGCAATAGGTGTGTGAAACTGAACTGTGTTTCCTCTCTCCCTGCTATCCAAGCTCGGTGCTGCAGCGCAGTCAAAGAGCGGGTTGTAAATGCTCAGGTCATGTGTGACTGTGGATGGCTTTGACAGAGGGTGGAGGCATTTAGATGCTGTCTATGAAAGGAAAAATAAATGTTCCCTAAACTTCATTACGAGTGTCTGCAGAGCCAGAGGTACTGACATGGCATGAAAGTGTGGGAGGAGAAGTGAATTACTGCCTTTTTCATCCTGATCAAAGAAGTCTTTACAAGGTGATGCAGGCTGCCTGCTCTGAGGGTGAAAGCCTTCCTGCAGACCAAAGATTCAGATCTTCAAAACCTTCAAATACTCATTTCTCCAGCATTTAAATGTTTGAGGAATTTTGACATGTGTTTTTGTCCACTGACAAGAAGTACAGCAATGAAAATAAGTGAGCACTGAATGCCAGCTCTTTAAGCATGAGACACAGATTTAAAATGCAGATGTTGAGAAAAATATGAGCTTGTATTAAAATCTGCAGGGGGTGTGGGCCACTGAATACCTAAATATCTGCAGTTGTGTTAAAGTGATAACTGTTCAGTGGTGTTTGTGTGTGTATTCTGATTTAGAATGCAGTCAATGTTGCACAAAAAAAAAAAAAAGAGCAGGGGGTTGTTTCTAGGTTTGTTTCTTTCTATTTCTTTAACCCCACTATTTAAAATTATATAGGAAGTGTGCTGATCTGATGAGACTCCATCTGGGTGTCTGTGTAGCTATGCAGAAACCCAAGGTGAAGGCACTAAATGGTTTGAAGTCAGTGTGTGTAATGAATTATTAAAACACTGTCAAAACAACAATTTCTTTTGCTTGAAAGTCTGGCCACTGTGGTTTTAGAGGTTATGTTAGCTGGGTACAGAGCAGGGGAAAGTACAGAGTGCAGAGGGGTGAGACAAGACATGCAGAGAGATGAACATTGGCAATAGGTGGACCCCAGGTGTGGAAGATGAGAACCATACTGGTATAGCAGATATACCAGCATAATGATCATTTTGGTATGGTCTGGGGGTTGTGTGTGTGTGTGTATAAATATATAAATATATAAAATACTCATACTGATGAGCAACTACTCAGAAATCCTTTGGATGAAGAACACCTAAAGGAGGGGGCCAGTGCAGCAGGCTCCCAGTGATCATGAACAGAGGAACTCTCTAATGTTGACACACATACCAGACATTAATTCTGTCTCTCAGTTGTTTTTTTGGAAGTTTTTCTAAGCTACACCACACAAATACCCCAGATGACAGTGGCAGGGTCGCTTTATTTCCACATGTACAGAAAAAGTTCAGATATCTGCAACCTGAAGTACTTTAGTGTGCCTGAATAGAAAGGTTACCAATTCTGCAGATTTCTATCTGGCATTCTTCTGCTGTTTGCAGTGTCTGGAGGACTGTCTGTGCTGCAGGAAACAGCTAAACATGATTCCTTTTGGTTTTCACTGCATATCTGGTCAGTAATTCAATGAGTTCAAAGGCAAGGCAAGTATTGCCCTATGTTGAAACACCACAGCCCTACAAAATCACAACCCCAGTACTCCTTTTCTAGCTGTGGCCCTGAAATGTCTAAAAGCTGATACAAAGAGCAAGCATCCAAAATTCAGAAGATGTGTTTGCACATGGAGCTTTGCTGCTGCGGGGCTTTCCCCTCCAGTTTAGCTAAGTGCAGACTAGGCAAGCCAGAGAAATGCATCCCTGACACAGTCCTGCCTCAGCTTTTGAGGCTCTGAACCAGAGTTTAGAGCAGTTCAACTGCTAACACTCAGTCCTTTGTTTTCTCTGGGTTGCCCACAAAGGTGCTTAATCGTGCTGTAAAAGATGATTACAGCAAAACTCAGCCTGCAGTTGGATTTTTTTAAAGGTTTCTTGTGAGCACACAGATGAGTAACACCATTAAGCCATTCCTAGCCTGGTCTGTAATTGAGGCCCTGAGCTCTTTATCAGTGAATCATGGCTGTTTTGTGGGGTCTTACTGGGCAGGTCTTTGGCAGCTGCGGAGCACCTGAGATGCAGTAGTATGCTCTAGATGGCAGTACATTTTTAAACTGTATTAGTTATTATAAGCTTGGTCATCTTAATTGGTTTATTTTAATGCTCTTTGTAGGGAAAATGTGGATTATTTCTTCTGTAATGAGCAGCAGCACATTATGCCTAGTTAATATTTCCCCATTGCAATGTGTTGATCAAATTGCAGTTTGGGTGTTTTGTGTTCCTCTCCCTCCAGATCCAAGGGTTCCACTGATCTGGCCACATCTCCCAGACTTAGCACATTCTCTCCTTGCATCAATAAATGTTTAGGGGTCATGTTTGGCAGAGGAACTGCCTTGTCAGTAGAAAAAGAATGGAGCTGTGAAGTGTCCACTTGCTGATTAATCAGTCATGATGCATTTGGGTTTTTTCAATAAAAAGTTAATATTCCAGTTGAAAAGGAGATGGGAAAAGTACATGGCTAACATAAAGGGTTTAAAAGAAAATTTTAAAATTTTAAGAGTTTTAAATTTTTTTTTTCAATAAAAAGTTAATATTCCAGTTGAAAAGGAGACAGGAAAAGTACATGGCTAGCACAAAGGGTTTAAAAGAAAATTTTAAATTTTAAACTTCAATTTGGGTTTTTTCAATAAAAAGTTAATATTCCAGTTGAAAAGGAGATGGGGAAAAGTACATGGCCAACATAAAGAGTTTAAAAGAAAATTTTAAATGAGGCTTACAAAAAAAAAAAAAAGGGTCAGAACCCAGTGGTTGAGTTAATACAGTGCTGTTAAAGACACGTGCTTTATGTGCAGGAAGTATGTGCTATTCCCAAATTTACTCATCAGGCACCTGCCAGTCAGCACTGTTGATCACTCCTGTGCCTCATGCAGACTGAATTCCCTATCCACAGGTCTGCTACAGCCCACTAAATGCAAATTCCCTCTCTGTAGCAATCCAGCACAGTTTTTGTGACACACACGCTGTAGTTTATTTGCACTCATCAGGCTTTGGGTATGACATAAAATCATTGTAACATAATGCATTATTAAATATATTTTCCTGCTGAAAAAGATAAACTTGACAGACTGTCAGTGAACATTTTCATACTGTAGAAAAGGTTAGTGAAAAAACCCTGGAGTACATCCACCTATTAATGTAAAAAAAGCTCAGCAACTACTCAGAGCGAGAAACTGCATGCAAAGAGCTTGCCCTCTGCCTTGCTCTCCATCAGGACCATAAATAGAATTTGAATTTTACTGCTAAATTTCATTTAGACAATGATTTGTATGAGCATGATTGAGTGTATGGATTATTCACAAAACATTTACTTGGGCTGTTTGGTGGGTTTGGTGTTGCTTGGTCACCTCAACAAAATGTGGTTTTTGCACTTTCATGGGTGACTGAGTATGTTTGTAGATAGGAAGAGGGGGAAAATGAAAACTTCTAAGTGGTGTGAGTACTGTTAGTGTGATTGTGAGGATCAGTTGTGAATTTGAGAGGGAATTCTCAGGAGATCTTTTCTAGTCAGGGATGGAAGGATGCCCTCCAAAAAAAAAAAAAAGAAACCAAGAACATCTGTGGAGGTAGGAGCTCAGCAATCCTTTATCAAGGCCTCTGGAATTTACATTTCCAGCTGAGCAGAGGCAATCCCAAACATCCTGCTGGTCACAGGCAGCCCAGTCTTACTGAAGGCAGGGTCCTGAGAGCTCTTTTGCAAGATCCGGGTGTTTGGCTTCATGATCCTGCAGTGTTGGATCTGCCTCTTCCCAAGGATGCCTTTGGCCTGCCTCTGGCTCACAGGAGAAGTCTGCAGAGGTTTCCTTACCTGGGGCAGTCAGTTCTCTGTAAGATTTTTTGTTTTAATCAAATGAAGTTGCCTTGGTTCTGAGTAGTTTAGTCCTTCTTTTTGTTAATAGTGGAAAGATAACTGCACATTATCCTCTCTGTGGAAAATTGCTGCCTTTTACTTAGAACTGGAATAACCTTTTCTGAAATGTCAGGCTTTCCCAGAGACTGGAAAATCCAGATTTTAATGATGTAATATCCTTTCTGTGGAAAATCGCTACCTTTTTCTTGGAACTGGAATAACCTTTTCTGAAATGTCAGGCTTTCCCAGAGATTGGAAAGTCCAGATCACAATGGTGACTGTTTCTAAACACATCATTGTAATAATTACTAGGAACCACTCTATTGATGGCTGTTATAAATTAGAGCAAAAAACTCTACTAATGTTGACTTTTGATTTCCACACAAACAAACATGAGGGATTTCGAGATATTTTTTAGATGTAGCTGAAAGTGCATGTTGATCTCAGTTATTACATTACACATCTGTTGCAACTCTGAAATCCAGAGGACAGGTACATGCTGGTCTGTCACCTCAGATTTACCACTGAGAAACTGCAAATAATACAGCTCAGCACAGTGAGAGAGCTGAGTAATCCAGCAATACCCAAAGGGAGCAATAAGCAATATTTGGTTACATGGCAGAGCATTTTTTGGTTAAAGAAAGCTTGAGTGTTTTGGTAAGAAATTCATTTACATTTCTGCACTATGTGAACCTTTAGAAAATTACGTAAGTTAATTGCTGGGGATATTCCTTCTTCCAGAGAAGACGAAAAAGGGAGGAAATCCTGTTTGTTTAAAAATTACTCATGTAGAAAGCTTTTCTTGTTGTTCCTTTTCCATGTGAACATCAAGGGTTTCTCTATTAAAGAGGTATTTTCAGTAAAATAATACATAAATATTTTATTTAATTAATTTGTAGCCTTAAGGCTTGACTTCAGCACACATAAACCATTTTCTATTTTTTTCCCGAAACTCCCGGTGAACTGACTGGATTTTACATCCCCTAAGGAGATACCTTTGCACAAGTTTAACAAACAGAAATGTCAAATGTTCTCTGCAGGTGCGTGTTTCTTGCTGTGATGGAGCACCTAGGGCCAGGATTTGGTCCTGGTATGTCCTCAGGCAGGAATATAAAAGAAACCTCTCTTGTACCTCAGCATACATCTGGCTACTAAAAATGGAGTTGTCAGCTTCCAGTTGGCAATCCATTAATTTTTTTTAAAAGGTTAGGGTTACTTTTGACAAGTGACAGAGCACCCTGATACAAACAACTGGAATTGGAGGTTAGCATATCTGAAAACAAGGAGATACATTTTCTCAGTGACTTTTGGCTTAAACTGAATTATTTTGGAGAGGAAAAAAAGCCCTTTATTTTGTTAAAGGGCTAGACTGTGGTCTGTGTTTGCATTGCCCTTGCTGAACAAAAAGCATTTATTTAGCTGAAATGGTCTCCCATTATTATCTCTCTCGATGTAAAATGCCCTGAAGGTGGAAGAGGAAAGGTCTCTCCTTTTCCCAGCCTAAAGCTGATGCTTAAATCAAATCATTCCTCACTGTGAAGAGTGGCCTCTTGGCTATACAAAAACCTTTTACCCAGCATCTTTCGTGGAAGATAACTTAATTGGGAAAGATTCATAACTTCTGATACAATCTTCTTGTCTTCAAGTTCAGACCAATAGCCCAAACAAATCATTTGAGATGAAGTTCCAAAATTAACCCCAAAGAATATGGGATAAAATAAATTCTAAGGTTAAAATGAATTGGACAGAATCCATTCCATTCCTTAAAAATAGAGGAAAAACTTTCAATTTTTTGCATTATTTCTTATTGACCTCTTGCTGCTGAGGGAAGGTTCAGGTGCCTGGACTGCCTTGTCTTCTCTGCTCAGATGTTCAATCTTATTTTTTATCTCAATTCACTGCATTTATTGGATTCCAGTGGGAACATTTCCACTTAGCAGAGGCTGAAGGTAGGCAGGAATTCTGAAGAATGCAATAGGGAGAGGCATTTTTTGGGATGTGAGAAGTGCCAGGGAATTTGGAGTACTGCAGCTGATTGCTGTGGTGCTGATCCTGTGGCAGTGATTCCCAGGTAAGGCTGGTCAGGGTAGGCAAAGGGATTTCATTTTAAGTTCTGTGACTGGAGTATTAGGGAGAGAAATGCACCTCAGTGACTTTCTCTCAGATTATTTTGCCATGGGAGCAGAGGTGGGAAGCAGGTCAGTTTTTTAAGGTTTTTGTGACGTTTTTAAAGGGTTGCAGCACAAGGTCTTGGCTCTCTGGTAGCACTAAATGAGTGATGTCTGCATGCATTTGGGTCTGTTTGGGGAAAAGGAGCCCCAGAGTTCTTGTCTGGGGGAGATCTCTGATCTGGGATCTGGATATTAAATTATTCCCTCTTTTGGAGAGTCACTGGGTACAGATGATATATAATGGGGATATTGATATTGGTCAGACATCTCACACGAGGCAAAACACACATGGCTTTGAAAACCAGCTTACTTCAGGAGCTCATTTTTTATTAATATTCTTCTTTTCTTTATTATTTTATAGTAGCATCAAAGTGAAGCACATTTGTAGGGAAAAAAATCTGCTTTTAGCAGCTATTTTAAGAGTTGTAATAAAACCTGACATTATTTTCCACAGCCAGCTTTATCAGGGGCTACTGGAAGACGTGTCTTGATGTTAGGGAGGAAAAGCCAATATAAAGATTATTCCATGGTTCCCTATCTCTTCATCAATGACCGCTGCAGGCAGGACACCAGGTTTGCTGCCTCCCTTCACAAATCTCTGGCCTGATCTTTTGTGTATCCACATCCTAGACAACAATAGGGGGTGTTTAGTTATGGCACTTTAACTTAGCATAGAGACCAGGTTTAATTGAGCCATTAGGGATATTCTTTTATAGCCACTCAAGAATGTCTTACAATGCAGTGTGAAGTTCATTTTTATCTTGAAGATTATTGCTCTAAGCAAGGAGTAAGAGTTACAGCTCTTACATAAGGGTGGTTATTTTTCTCTTGGTTGTGCTACAGTTACTCAGTTACAAGAGTGTGCTAAAATGAGATTGCACTGACAACAAGATAGGGCACAACTGACACCTGGTATTTAAGCTTCTGATAAGTCCCTCTGAAATTTTCCAGTTTTTCTTTGGTGGAAGTGGAAAGTAATTTTTTTTACAAAATCAAAGCAGTGTTTTCCCAAGACTTCAGCCATTTACTTCATCTACTATGATTCTCTTAAATATGCCCTTTTTTATGTCTTCTGTAGAGAAATCAGAAATCCAGAGGTTTGGGGGTTTTTTTTTCCATCAAGCAAATCTCCCAAAGACAAGTTTTTCCTGCCTGTATTCCAACACATTTAGATCCTACCTTTCTTCTGAGGATCTCAAAAAATGGGACCAAGATCCTGATATCTTCAGAAAACCCAACTTAAACATTCACAGGGAAAATTTGTACTTTAAAGCTTGCAGAATTCCACTTTGTTCATTGATCTTGTGTTATTTCAGACATTGTTTCTCTTTACACCTCTAATGTTATTGTGGCCTTGCAGATTTAGTGCAGGTTTGTGCAGAACTTGCCTGCAGTATTCAGATCACAAAAAGAATCTTTGAGATGCATTGGGTTGTTGAACACAAGTTGGGTACATGTTTGCTTCTTCCATGTACAAGATCTCCTTGTGTTAGCAGAACTTATAAAACCCTCAAAATTAGGGGACTGAAAGGTCAAAGAGAACTTAGAATCTGTGTGAGATGACTGTGACCGTGTTCACAGGGGTCCGAGGGTGAGGGAAGAGACGAGGATCTGACTCCATGTTTCAGAAGGCTTGATTTATTATTTTATGATATATATTACATTAAAACTATACTAAAAGAATAGAAGAAAGGATTTCATCAGAAGACTAGCTAAGAATAGAAAAAGAAGGAATGAAGAACAAAGGCTTGTGTCTTGGACAGAGTCCAAGCCAGCTGACTGTGATTGGCCATTAATTAGAAACAACTCTATGAGACCAATCACAGATGCACCTGTTGCATTCCACAGCAGCTGATAACCATTGTTTAAATTTTTTTTTCCTGAAGCCTCTCAGCTTCTCAGGACGAAAAATCCTAAGGAAAGGATTTTTCATAAAAGATGTCAGTCCAGATGACACTAGACAAATTTTCCAGATGATTTTCCACTGTAAAGCAACAACTGTCCCGTGTCCCTCTGCATGCATGTATCAGGAAGGAAGAACCAGCCAAGGAATAGCTGAAAATTGGTCCTTATTGCATATGGTCAATAAAGCTGCTTAAGTTCTTTGCACTTGATGTGTGGCATGGAAACAGCTACATCATACCTAATGAGCTTTTCTTTCTTGGCTTCCTTTTCTTTAATGAAAGGTCCGAGCCCTTTGGATCACAGAGGAAGGAGCCCTTCTCTTCCTCCTGGCTACTCTGCTTGGAACCTGACCTGGGTCATGAGAGACACATCCCCTTTCTTCTCCCACAGAGGACGACACAGTGAGTAGCATGAATGTGTTATCCTCAAGAGGCTGCAACTCCCTGCCTAAGGTTTTGGTGCAATACTGGAGTAAAGCAACGCAAGTCAAATGTTTCATGGTAAAATATCCATGCTGGCAGCATCTGAGGGCACTAGTAAGCCTCAGTGCCTGTTACCAGCTGCCCCTGGGATTTCCTCAACCTTGCCCAAGGGCCCATTTCAGCCCAGCCCAGCCTGAGGTCATTCCCATCTCTGTGGAGGTGCCTGGTGACCTGGGCTGCCCCAGCCGGCCCTGCTCCCTCAAAAACAAGGGCCCGGACTGTAATATTTGAGTGGGATGTTGAAATTCACCAATATTACAAACAGAGGGGCTGTCTACTGAACTTTTTGCTTCTCATCTCCTTTTCTAACATCCATCCCCTCCAAAATCAGAGAATGTGTTTTCATCTGTTCTCAGGTATGACCTATCCACGGCCATCCCACTGTGAAGTACGATGGCCGTGGTTAGGACTGGACTGCACAAGGCAATATCTAACGTGCAATCCAGAAAGTGACTGCAGTAGAATATATCTACTATATATCTACTACCAGTCTCTATGCAGGGAGATAAGGTGCTGAGAGGCTAATAAGATTTACTCACCCCAAGCCTGTAATTATCTGCTTGAGGGAAAAGTTTGACCTACCTATATGAAGGAGCCCCATATTTCTTCAAATTTATGTTGCAGCCTTTTATGTGTGCAATATATATTCTTCCACTGGCATACAATATCTGCTCCTAGCTGTTGTATCTGCTTGAGTGATGAGGACACACCAATTTCATTTTGGAAGCAACAGTAGTACAATCTTTTTTTCCCTTACTTGGTTTTCTCAGAAGTTGCAAGAATGATTTTTAATTTATCCTTTATGACTTCTTCCTAAACTCTTTCAGTTTCTCAGTAATACTATTCTAAGGAAAGGCTTTGTTCTTAAAAGCTAAGAGCACTGATTCCATCTGACAGCACCACATGGAGATAAATGTACTGCATCTCAGCAAAAATGATTTATGATGATTTTAGCTGATTGCACAAGACCAAATCCTACCATATTCCAACCACCTGTTTTGCAAGGAAAGGCAGGAATTTGATGAGGTGTTACACAAAATACAGTGTTCACTCAGGACAACTATAAACTGTTTTCTCCCTCAGTAGGTGTAAGTTAGGACATGCACCTTGAAATTTCTGGAGAATCTTGAATAGAGGCAGGAATAATTTGCTTTTTCTAGCTTTGCAATTTAACATTTACAAAAAATTTAAATTAAAGGGTAGTAGCCTTTGAATTGAATTGAATTGAATTTCATTAAAGCATAGTAGCCCTGGAAGGCACACATTTCAGGCTGGAACACCCCATAGCATCCCTGTGCAGACACTTCCTGCCACTTGAGATGTGCAGCCCCCAGAGGACTGATGTGTGTATGTGCAGCACAGCCCATGGTCATAGCCTAAGGCTAAGAGGACAGTTCTTAAAGCTTCTATTGCTCTGCATACCTTCAGCTTATAGCCCCTGGCACGTTAATTAGTAAACTTCCCCGGGAGCTGATTTCTGTTCGGAGCTGCTCTGTCCATGACAGGGTGGACAGCTCCTTTCAGTGGCTGGTTACTGGCCCTGGGGCTACATGGCTCTCTGAAGGTCATGCAGGGACTCAGCAGAGTGAGGAAGAAGACAAAGTTAGACCGTCCAAGCTCTTGATGAGTACTCTTGTCCTAGGACCCAGCCTTCTGATTAGTGGCTAATCCAAAATCACACAATAAATCATAAGCAGAAATAAAACCCACCAGCCTTTTACTACTGGAATGATTTCTTCCATCAGCTTTCCTTACTGCTCCTAGCATGACTGATTATGGAGTGCTCAATAACTTCTGTCAAAACTTTGTTGGCCTAATCATCTGATGGGAGCCATCTAATTAACTGGTGACATTGCAGGAGCGGGGCAATATTAGTTGTCTTAATTACACTTTCTCTGTGTTCCGCTGTTGGAGAAATCTCTGATTGAAAGAGTGAGTAAATTGATACATGGTGTCCTTCTTCCTCTGCCAAACTAAGTTCTCTTCTCTTTGCTCAGAATTAAACATTCTGACAGATTCTCTCTGGTAGTTCTGGCAGGAACAGTGCCTGATGATATCTTTGAAACCACAGGCAGCAATCCCAAAAGGTAATCACTGGCACAAGAAGACATTGGAGCAGTGCATTCACAAGACTTTTTTACTGTTTTGTCTAGAGATTTTTTTACATTTGTCTCAATCCAAGCATTGATTAATAACCAGTCATCTCAGAGATGCAAAATCCACCTGCCTTTCAGAAAATCTCATGTGAAGTCAAAATTATCTGGGAATTCAACCTGTGAGGCAGGAAGAGACTTTAAAACTCCAATTTTTTAATATCTTTTTGTTCTCACGAGGTACACTCAGACTCTTTCCTGTGGCTAGAACAAATTTTAATGCATTTGGCATATGTGGACTTATGATAGCGTATTAATCTCCCATTTGCAGATCTGATGGATCTCTGTCCTGAGGCTTACATGATTAACTGCGCCCAGCCACATATTTCATTTCTTGTCCTGGCTGGCTGAATGTTAATTTTCTCTCCTGTACAGGTATTCCTGTAAGAAATCAATTGTCCACTACATAAAATCTTATAAGCTTGTGTAATAGGGGTTCCAGATGACAGCTGCCCCTCTGGACCTTCATGCGGTTAACACATCCCTCTCTGCCCCATCCTCTCCATGTCCCTGGGCCAGCACCTGGAGCATGATCCTGACAGGGTGTGGTGGCAACTGTGGAAAGAGCTATTGATTGGAGCAAAAATCAAATGCATTTCAACCCTTTGAAAGAAACACGTGTTTCATGTGAATAACAGGCCTGAGGTTGCCATGCTGGACTGCTGGAGTTGGCTTTTTCTTTGAACTGTTCTTATATTACTGAGCAGGCTTTGTGTCTCTTTGCCAAATTGTCCAGTAGCAGCTGAACTCCTTGGCTGCTCTGCACCAGCACTGGGCAAAGTACTGAAGTACCTCTCTCAGGTTATATAGTTTACAGATTTTTTTTTTTTGCCCCCCTAAAGTTTAGGAAATAGTGGTGTTTGGATGGCAAAGTCAATTGGGACTAAAACTCAGATGAGAGCATATTTGGCTGCCTAGTCGCTATTGTGCTTTAAAATATCTAGAAAAGGTGAGTTCAGCAGAGGAGGAACACACACCTACAAGAATACATAATTATTCACAGCTTTGATTTAATAGGTACTAAAAGCCTAATCCACAGGATGGCCTCTATTAACAACTTATTAATAATTTCACTCAGCTTTATGTCTTCAGAAAACTAATTTGACAGGGTTGTTGGGGTTTTTTTAACACTTTCTAATGGAATGTCATCTGTGATGTGTTCCTAATTTCCTGAATTTGGATTTCTGACTAAAAAAAAAATTTAATAAAAATGCATTGGTCTAATTCTACTGCAGGATAATTTGGGGTCATTCTTGCTACATATTTGATGCTCGGTGGCATGGCAGTTGCTCAGCAAGGTGTCAGATGATTTATTCTTTCCCCTGGTAGATCATAAGCACCATTTCATTCATGTCATTGGGCACCAGACAGACACTGCTGCCACAAAACTCAGTGAGTCTGAACATGGAAAAGGGAAGATGGAGAAAGAGGGCACCAGACAGATGAATCCATGTTGCAGTTAGCATCCCATGACTACTTGTTTCATAATTCTACAACAAATCAGGCTACTACTGGCATCCTCAGAATGATAAAGCTGTTGTGATTCTTGGCTCAGTGTGGCATAGTGAGATGTATGGGTATAAACTGATTGTTACAGCAAGATCCTGCTCAGGGGTGAGATTAAGTCAGGAGGGGAACAAGGAGAATGCTGCTTCATCCCAGAGGAAAACTGAATCAATGCTTTCTTAGTAAAGATACTGGGAAAGTGATGTATCATCTTAATCCAAACACATCCTTTTTGCAATCTTACAAGTATTCTAATGTAGTTTGGAAATAGCATTATGAATGGAATAGGGCAAGGGTTCAATTAACAGCAGTTACTCACACCACATTAGCAGAATTGCTCCATATAAAATAGCAGATGCTGGGACCCCATATATGTTTGCAGGAATTCTTGTTTAACAATTAGATGGTATTTTGGCTATGTGCAGTGGCGCTGAAATCCAAAAGGAGGAAAGTCAGGAAGCACAGCATCTGCCTAGCTAAACTGAAGGTTGTGTTAAGCAAGAAGGAAGAAAAAATCTTATTAGGGAGAAATTGTAACTTTCTTTTCCTTATGTCATCTTTTATCTGCAGATAATACGTCTGTGACAGCTCAGTATTTTTCAATAATAAAATAAGTAAGACAACATTATGACAACAGTAAGACAACAAATGTCTTTTCTCCCCATCTCTCAAGTATTCATTTTCTCTAGAGATCTTTTGAAATTCATGCAAGAGGTTCCTTGTATGAATTGACAAAATATGACAGTTCATCCAACTACTGTTTTGTGCCAACTGGAGCATATTTTCTAACAACTGCTGTTAGTCAGTACTTCATTTTTTTTTTTTGGCCAGAACTGGCATTAGAAATGCACTTTCATGTATTGTTTTTTTGCTACATGCATGGGAGACTTGGTGGACAAATATTTCTTGTGTGGAGAATGAGCTCTGACACTTCTTGGAGCAGGAGGAATGAAAACAAGAGCTGTTGCTAGTTGTTCTCCCAACACCCCTTCCTCACACCTCTCTCTGTAGCTGTCTTGAAAGACTGTGCTTATAATTGATTGATGAAGGAGTCCTGGCCCTTTCTTTGTAGTTTGATTTTCACTGAACAAAGCAGCTGTCAGAGATTTTGGTGATTCAGTCCCTGGTGCACGCTGAGGGGCTGGGTGGATATAAAATAGATGCTGTCATTTTTATGATTCTCTTAACAAATAAATGAATAGCTGCATTATTGCTGTTTTCTCTAAGCAGTGGCCCATCCATCGTGGCTCACTCCCCAGAGGATTCATTTAAATGCATCTGGCATGAGGAGAGCTCTGGGCTCCACAGGGAGGCAGGCAGCTTGCTCTGTGCTGGCCATCCATGCCCAAGCACCCTTCCCAGGATGTTGCTGGGATATTCCCCGAGGTATTTGCTCCTCTAAAACTTTTTCTTCAGAATGCAATATATGGCTCCTCTCTATATATTTGTTCCTCTAAAATTTCTTCAGAATGCAATCTAAGCTAAAAGCCCCTTCCAAAGGAAACCTGAGTGGTTTTCCTTCAAGGTGGGCATCAAAGGATGTGCAGTGCTGGCACTGCCAGCCTTGACGCTGCCCGACAGCCTCCACTGCTGGGTGCTGGGGAGAATCGGGCCCCACTGAGCTCTTCCTTGCAGGCAGCAAGCTCTGAGGAGCCCTTGAAGCCCTGTGAGGGTACAGCAGCAGCCCTGTCAGTAATGTCAAGGTCAGGGCATCGTGCTCAGAGACCTGCTGGTGCGGAGCAAGGGCGCAGAGAGCGATAAGCTAACTTGTGCTAAGCAATTAAATTAAAAAAGGAGGTCCCTGGTGAGCACAGGCCGTGTCTCAGGGCAGGGAGAGGAGCTGGCATGGTGCCCGGCGGATGTCACTGCTGCACTTGCAGGTGACTGAGGTTCATCAGATGGTATGGACCCCAAAGCTGTGCTGAATGTGGGGCTCCTCGAGTGCCTCCCCAGCTCCCCACGTCCCCTGTCAGGCCATGGTGCTGCTCTCACCTTTGTCAGCTCCTGGAGCAGCAGCGCAAGGAGCAGGCAGTGATTGTTGGCACAGGCATTTGCCAAGGGTAGCAAGACCCAGGGTGCCTGGCAGGCCATATGTGACATAATCATCCCTTAAAATGCACAGTTTGCCCTTTTATCAGGGCTAGACAATGGAAGGAAACAGGTGAAATTGTCTCTTCAGACTTGCTTGCTCAGCAGGAACAAGGCAGTTAAGCCCCGCAATTGTTTTTGCTGTTGAATTTGTGTGACTGCCAACTCTTTTTCCCTTTTCCTTTGGGCTTTTCTGCTGTGCCCTTTCCATCCTGTGGTAGATTCCCTTGTTTTAAATTGCTGCTGTGCCTCCAGTTGCAAAGCTAAAATACAGCACCAGGATTTCATTTGCAAGAAGTTTCATTTCTTGTGAAAAATTCTCACTTCCAGGGACTGGCCTGTATT
This sequence comes from Emberiza elegans, assembly GCA_024865655.1. NCBI lineage: Eukaryota > Metazoa > Chordata > Aves > Passeriformes > Fringillidae > Emberiza > Emberiza elegans. The sequence continues at coordinate 480,564 of JALJVW010003617.1, forward strand.
TGGGTCTTCCTGGATGTTCATCAGGTGAGCTGACAGCCAGAGAGCACAGTGTCTCCTATTTATGTTCTATTTTCAGGGAGAAATACTTATCACTGCAGGCTTCTTTGTGGCACCCCACATGTGCACCCTGGTTTGGTGAAAAGAAATTCAGAAAGGCCTGATGAGGCAATTGAAACCCTTAGATTGAATGCCCTGTGCCCTTTTGTACTCAGAGGGAATGGGAAGGCTTTAGGAACTGGCTCTGGCACTAGGATTAATAACTGGAAAATCAATTTGTCATTTCCCTGTCATAAATTAAAAGCTTATAGGCCTTATAACATGAGTAAAATAGAGGTTAGTGGGTATTGATGGAGGTCTCAAAGCTCACTCAGCAGAGCAGATCTCTACTACACAATTTAAATTATGTCTCCTCCACAAGGAATATCTGTCAATATTTGTATTGAAAAAAGACATCCTGTGCAAGAATATTTTATCTGTTTCTACACTGCTGCTGTGATTGTTGCTGCTGAAGGAGTTCTTGAGGGAGATTGTGGTCCTGACTTGATCGGTGTGAGTGACCTTTACATTGTGCATTTGGCTGTAGATGGAGTAGAAATTAGTCATGTGCAGGCTGATGAAGTGCCAGCGAGGATGTCCCTCACTAGGTTGGTCCTGCTGGGAACAGAGAACCTCTCCCTGCTCCCTTGGCCGTGGTGGAGCACTGAGAAAGCAACCACACCCTTTGGAAAGTGTTCCCAGCTGAGAGTAATGGAGGAGGGATTTGTAAGAGTCAGCAGAGCAGGAGGGAAAAGGACCTTTTACAGTCAGACACGTGTAGGACTAGAAAGGAGCAGTCTCAGAGGAAACTACCTGCTGGTGAGGTTTTTTATGTTTGAATGGAGATATGGTTTAGCCCAAATAAACCAAATCTTTTGTTGGGCAGCTGAAGAAAAGATAATCACAGTAGTTTCTTAACAAGAACAGGTTTTTTAAAAGTTTATCTCTTAAGTTTAGGTTGTTTTTGTTCATAAGGTATATTTCTGTGGTGTGTGGTTGCACAAATGATCCAAGATGGCCCAAAAGTGAATGATCCATAATCTCACCTGCTGCAATGTAAAAGAATACTTCCCACTGATTACTGTGCTTTGGTGTATTACTTACAGTACTATTTTAAGGTATTTGTTTATTAGAAAACTCTAATCAGTTTAATTGAAACAGATGTGGTTGTCAGATATTTTAGTTATCTGTGCACAAATTATTGTTGTTAGGTATGTTGATAAAAAATAAATAAATTGAGACACTCGCAAGACTCTAACATAATCAGACACACACAGATTCCAGTGTCCTTTTAATTGAATAGTACCTTAATTGGCTTTTCAGTCTGTGGTTAATATTCTGTATCTTTTTACATACCAAAAGCTGAACTGATTTATATCTATAGCCTTTCTTAAACAGGTTTTTATCTTATTTTGATTATAAGCATCACTTATTGTTTCTTCTTTAAAGGCATGATGATGATGAAATAGACTTCCAATAAATTATCTGTTCTGACTCTCTCATGCCCAGCAATTGCAGATAAAAGAGATTGTTGGACAAAGAGCTGTTTGTTTTGTTTTGGGTTTTTTAAATTTGTTATTTAAGAAGAGACTTTGGCTATTTTTTTTCTATATGGATCTTAAACTCCTGTAGAGCATTTATGATCTGTAGTGTCAATATAGCTCTGACATAAATGCCTGTACTTGGTTTAAATCTCTGTGACATCTCTTTTAGAAAATCATCAGAAGTCACAAAAAATCCCCCACTTTAGTGACTAGGCACAGTATTCAAGTCCAAAAGCTCTCTACCTAGACAATTTATATTGAGAGTAGGTTTAAAAAAATAGCCACTGGAGGTTGTGTTAATTTTAATTCCCTTTCCTGCAGTGTTTAGTTTTTCAGTTTTAAAAAAAAAAGGCAGAATGGCCTTTATCCAGCTTCCAAAGGCACGTGGCTACTGCTATCTGTGCTTAACTGGGCAAGGAAACAATAAACTTGGTGTAGCCTTTAAATGTTAAGACAAAAGTGAAAAAGGAAAGAGAAGCACTATTTTTTTATGCAGAGGTGTAAAAAAATGGCAGGTGATTTGTGGCAGCAATTCAAGTATTATGCAGGTTTTGTATTTGCAAGTGTGGCTTATGTGATCTTGTAATAGCTAACACACCAAGACCAGCTTCTCAGTGAAAAAAATTATATAATTCTTTTTTTATGAGGTATATTACATTGTCGATAGTGAAGGACATTGTGGAAGAAGGAAAGCCTGAGGGTAGGAAGTTAATGTTAGCCTTGGAAGACTGGATGCTGTTTGCATAGATTTTTCAGTGTTGCATCAGATAGTATTTCTTTGTCATAATTTCTTTGTACTGAATAGGATAATAGCCCTGAAATTTGTATCTGATACAGGACTATTTTAAGTAGGAGCTTGTAAAAAGTGCCATTGTTGTGATGATGTGAGGGGATTATTGAATCATGTAGAAGTTGCAAGTGTGTTTCCACTGAATCACAGACACTGTGGGATGTGTGAGCCGGTCTCCCTCTTTTCCAAGGAGCCACCTGTAGTGAAGGACATTCAGTGTGACCACAGCCGGCATGTTAGATCAGGCCCACTCTCTGCAGGCCTTTCATTGCAAGGGAAGGAAATGGCATTCCTGCTTGCCTTTTCTTCCTTTACTTTCCCTGCTCCAGGCAGAGGCTTTGGCTGTCTGCAGGGGTCACAGCACTGGTTATGAGCAGTGCCTGGTATTTAATCACTTACCCCAATTAAGTTGTACCAGTTGGAGGTCAGAGGCCCGCTGTGTTAAGGGCTCCACAACTGATTGATAGCTCTCTTTGGAGATGGGGATTCTGGAAAGGGAGAGCAGAGTGGGGAGCAGAGCTGGCCACTGAGTGCTTGTGGCACCACAATCAGACAGTCAGGGGGACTGCAGAGCAGAATGAGAGTGCCTTTGGATATCCATGAAAGGCCCCTCTGCTTGGGTCAAGGGGGTTAGGGAGCACAAAGGCTTCTGTTCCCAGCAGCTGGGCACGAGAGGAGGGAAGCCAGCAGCAACTGCTGGAAAGCTGAAGAAAATACGAGATTGATCGGGAAGAGAAGTGCGCAAAGAATGAAATAGTTGATTTGAAATTATTGGTTTTGCCATGTGTGGTCCTTGGCCTGGGCTTTCCCATTTGTCATTCAGTGAGTTCCATCAAAAAAATCCTTGTATGAGCTGTGCTTCTCCCCTCCATATTTTTTTTGACAGTGCCTTAAAGCACACACTGCTCAAGGTGTTCCCTGTGAGTACTAAAGATAATATATGTTCTGTAAACTATAGTGCAGTGTTTGGTTGCTCTTTTGTCCATCTGGGATTAAGTACAAAGTTTAACAGACTCCTGACACTTCAGTTAAAAAATATTTAGTTTGGTTTTTGCTTTTTTGGGTTTGTTTTTGGTTTTTTTTGGGGTTTTTCTGGATTTTTTGGTTTGTTTGTTTGTTTGGGTGTTTTTGTTTTTAAGACCATCTAAGGGGGCTCGAAATACATGGTCTTAGGTTTGGATATGATATTGCAGTAGTAAACTGCATGAATATATCCACAGTTCCCCTCTGCCTAAACTGAAGTGTGCTTCATGTATCATGAAATTTATATTGATAATTTAGGGACCTGAAGAGAGTAGGGGCCCTTGCGTTCGGATTTAAGGAAATGACTGTATTCCTTGTTACTGCTGCTTGTGCTGTAAATTGACTCCTTATGTTATATGGTTTCCCTGGTGCTGTGAAGTATTTAAAATGCTGAGTGAATGATAAAGCGCTTGGTTAGGAAAATCAAATATAAACTGGGAAAAAGACTCTGTTCCTTCCAGCTTGCTGCTAAAAAGGGGAATTAGCTGGGAAAAGTATAGCAAGAGGGCAACAGTATTAACCTTCAGATTAGAAAATATTTTATCACCAGGCAAACAGGCTGAACTACATAAATCTGTGCCCATAAAGAAGAAATTAGTTGTTTAACAGAGAATGTAACTGAAGTTTTAAAAAATCAGTTAATTTCACTAATGTCGGTTCAGATTATTGTTTCACCTGCATCATATGGTAAGACAGAAAGTGCAGAATACTCCAAGGAGCAGCTGAATCTTTTTCCTTGGCTTTTTTCAAATGGACTTTAGCCTCTTCAGAAACACTGAGTTAGTTCTAAAACCATTTCCTTCTCTTACTGAATATTGTGTTGAGTGCTGACTGTGGTGACAAAAGCAAATGCATACTGGACCTTCCAGAAAATTTAATGATCTTTGCAAATTGAAGTAAAATCCTTGCAGGTTGTCACTGCATGTTTTGTTAAACAGCTTGAACTATGGTGGGATGGTAAACTGGACGCTGGGAAGTGAATCATAGCTGTACCAGCAAGGCAATGGGTTTCTCCAGAGAAACATCTCAAAAAGAGGAATCTCTGTTGGAGGCAGTTGCTGGCTGTGCTGCCTGGAGTCTGAAGTTCTGCAGCAGCAGTCAGGCTTTTGCTTCTTCTGTTGTCTCAGGAAAGAGTTTCAAAGCCTGGGGATGAGAACGTCGCCTCCTGGGGCACAGTTCCTATGGCTTCCAGCACATTCCAAACGGCCAGGATAGATGACTCTCTTTCTAGAGACCTGTGCTTACTGAGGTGAAACAGTGGTGTGAATCATGTGAGGAGTCTTTGCAATCTAATGGTCCTGGTTGAATTTGAAACAGCATCCTAGGAGAGATTGGCTTTCTGTCCCATTTCATCCATTGACTAAGCTATTTTCCTTTCAATCCAGATGATGTCTTTCTCCACTTTAGCCTGAGCTGCCCTTTGACCTGTCCTGAAGGGGAATTACTGGCTCTTGGGCATTCCTTTTGATTTGCTACTGCCTCCGTAATGAACCTCCCCGTGCAGCCCATTTCAGACCCATTTTTGCCTGTCTGTTTACAGGCAAAAATTCCCTATTTCTTAAATTCCCTATTTCTTTTTACCTCATTATGGAAGAAAAATCAAGCCCTGACTTACTGAAGTACAAAATGAATGTGCATGCACATGTATGTATAGCTATCTTCGAGCACAGAAGACACCGGATTTAATTAACCTGGCGTGTTTTGTGTCCACTTTGTTTTTCCAGTATTTGACTGCAACTTTGAATCTCCTTGTGAGCTGGAATATTCCTTTACCTCAAAAGATCAGGAAACCCCCAACAATGCCTGGGTCAGACTGAATGCAGAGGAAATCTCGCAGCTAAACCTCCCAGATGGGCCAGAGACAGATCACTCTGAGAGCACACCCAAAGGTAAGATGAATACAGCTGTGCAATGCCATCAGTAGTGATTAGTTTTAAAATAAAAGCACCCTTGCTTCCACCTCCTAAAATAACCATAACAGAAAACCCCAGCAAAATGCTGCCCAAGCAAACATGTTCCCCTGAAGTGCTAAAGACAGCTATAATCCCTTTGCCTCAACAGGCAGTGAGTGAAAACAAAGTGACAAACAAAAGGGGGCTGTTCTGCACAGGGGAGATCTGTTTTCACCTAAAGACAAGCTCCATCTTATATCTCAGAAGCCAAGTGTCAAATACAGTCTTGTGTAAAATCTGAACTGGGCTGTCCCATGGCTGATATTTGGATGAAAACTGTGCTATGGTGCCCATGTTTAAGGTCATTCAGTGTTTGGAAGAGTCTGGCCTTATCTTTGCTCTAGGTCCTGTTTACCACCTGTGTGTTTGCAGACCATTTTAGGCAATATCCTTCCATCCAGGGCTTAGGTTCTCTGTTTGGTAAGAAAACAAAGATGGGCTTTGTCCTTAGTATAACAAAAAAGCTCCTGTCTCTAAAGGGACATAGGAGGTCTCAAAAGATGGGAGTGCAACAGATGTTTTTTTCCCTTGGAAAAAACCATGGTTTGTTGGAATTACTTTTCCTGCTTATGATCATATCTGTGAACAGCAGCATATTTCATTAAGATTTCAAGTTCTGAAAAGATTTTTAGACACATTTGTGCTTTTGTAATCCTGGGAAAGCAGAAAAATTCTTAACAAGCTGTTAATGACACCTGCTTGGAACTTCGCTCTGTAAGGTGGTTTTGATGAGAATGGATCTATAAAAATGAAGATGGGGAAGTTACAGCTACAAACTTTATCCAGGAGAACAAAGAGGTATCAGGAATGAGGACAAAAATTTCAAGGGATATGGAACAGTTTCCATAGTAGGAAAAACTAAACAGACAAAGATTATCTATTCAATCTCTGATGGCAGGGGTTAGAGGTCTTTAAAAAGCAGGTTGAAGAGCATTGGAAAGTAGATGTGAAGTTGGTGGGCTCTGTGTTTAGAACAAGCTAGCTGAGACATTTTTCATGTAGTACCTGAATAAACGGTGGTAATAAAATACGTGAATTAATGTTGTGGGGCCAGAAGTGTGTGTAAGTTTAAAGAAAGATCAGATGAATTCTTGCAGAATACATTCATCACTAGATGTTTAATTCAGTAGCCTGTTTAGAGTCAAGAAGTTGCTTATACAAAAGGCTGCAAGTGAAAGAGTTCTTTTCTTTGTAGCCAGCGTTGGAGGCAGAATTTGACTTTGCAGAGCTGCAGTCTGGCTGCTCATGACAGTTCTCATGTTCAGGCAAATATTGAGGAAATTTTTTGAGCTGCTTTCATTCATATGCTGTTTTCTCATCCATACCAACAGTATAGTACTTTTCCCTAGATAGCCATTATAAATTAACTTTTAAGGCCCATTGATTCATCAGCAGACCAAGTCATTTTGGTGCGATCTGTGTCGTGTGTAAAGCAGATGGACCACATTTGTGCTGCATGCAAATATCTTCTAATTTCCGCATCAATAAACATCCACACGCAGCCTGAATTGCTTCCTACAAAGGTACAGTTCAGGGAAGGTTTGAGGTAAATCAGAATTTCTGTTTTGTGGTTCTTCTTCTTCAATTCTAGTGCAAGCTGGCTGCCCCTGAAATTTAGGAGTTAAAACCTTGTTTTGAATTGAGAAGAATAGCTGTTATTTTCCTGGAGTGGGGGGAAAACCCACAAGGAAGTAAATGTATTGTTCCAGGTAAAGAGCCTGGCCAGGACCCCATGGTGCTATGTGTTGTCAATATATGATTCTTTTGAATCCTTTCCAGTAAAGTTATACCTTTGTTTAACTCAATTTTATATCTATCAAAGCTGAAGAAAGGGAGACCCTTGGCTGGCCCTGCAGCCCAAAGCCCAAGGTGGTATTGGTTGATGATTTCCAATTGCCTATTGTGTTAAAATTCTATTTCTAACCCCAGTGGTTGGAGGTTCTCATCTGGAATATAGGCAATTTAAGCTGAAACTTGTTTTCTGCTGTTTTCTTCTATTATGAGGGGCAGGTAACCCGTGTCAAATTGATTGAGTGGATTTAGATTTGTGGGGCATTAGTGTAGATTATTTTGTGTGGTTTATTTGCTTGTGTATGTGTGGGCTTGTTTTTTAAAATTACCAGGCATGTTGGACATAGTGGTAATTTTTTTTTTCAGTGGAGCTGTAGGTCTGCAACTCATCGATGACTGTAACTCTTGCATGTATAAAGACTCATTTGAAAATCAACACTTGGAGCTAGCATCTCTCTATTTTAAATCACTTTAATTACAGCTGTTTGGCACAGATAGTTGTGTGGTCTGTTTCAATCTGAAATAATTAAGCACAGTAGTTCCAACCCCCACTGTTTCCTGCAAATTGTACTTGCAATTATCTCAATCTCATTTCATCTCCTTTGCAGACAGTAATGCACAGAGATAAACAGATAGCTTAACTAGATTTTGGGATGGTTTAGCTCATCCTTGTCACTTGGTTATCAAGTCATGGCAAGACATTGATAGAGACAAATGCCTCTGGTATGATTCATTAGGCTTCACATGAGTGTCTGTAAAACGTTCAGTAGAAAATCATTGGTAGATCTCCCAAAGAGACACATTGGAAGAATTTCTGTATTTTTGCTCCTGTCCCAGCAGCATGATACAGCTCAGTGTCAAGAAATCAAAAGTAGCCAGCATGGATTAAGCCTCCTAGAGGAAGAGCTATCTCCTGGTGTCTCAGCATCTGGTTGCAGTCACAGCTGAGCAATCCACTCACTTGGCATGTTCAGCAGTAGTGTCACACAAATCATTGATCTTCTGGATAGTAATAGATGGTGAGGTGGCAGAGTTTGATATTAAATTATTCAGAGTAAAAGATTGAAGGTCTGGTTTGCAAGGAATTGAAAAGGGATGCTTAACCAGCTAATAGTGGCAGGTGAAATTTAGTGCAGCTTATTTGAATTGAGGTGGTGGGAGACACAATCAGAGCTTGGGATATATGCAGACAGATTCTGAGCTGGTTACTGTCATTTAAGCTGATTTAAGTGTAAGAATAGAGCTGTGAAAGGATCACCTCAGTAGCAGTTACAAAATAAATGTGATTTGGGGGCTCACTGGGAAGGGAGTGGAAAAAAGGAACAGTATGCTATAGTATAAATGTGTGGGGCAGCTGTATTTAGAACTCAGTCTTCTGTTCTAGATTCCATGCATCAAAAATATTTTAGTACAGTTGGGAAAGTTTTTAAAGAATGGAAACAAATATGATAAAGTATGTAATCATTGTCTTCTGGGAACACTTAAATTGACTAGGGCTACCCTGCCTGCATAAAGCATCTAAAGGAATACATGCAGGGTTATGTAGAAATCAGAAATTTATAAAATATGTATAAAGGTTTATAAACTCCCAAGGTAAAGCACTGAAAGGATGAGTACAAAAGGAATATTTGATATTTCTTCTAATACAGTATTGAACAGCATCAAGCAAAATTATTAGATGTCAGGCAAAACAAAAGGAGATCCCTCAGTATTTAACAAACAGTGAAACTGTGGAATGTTCTTCCCAGGGTGTTATTGTTGCTGGAACCTTCTGTGGCTGTGCAAATTGACAGAATGTGTGCAGGGAAGAGAAATAGTTACAGCTACTAAATTCTCTATAGAACCTTTTCTGGCCCAGAAAGTCCTCTTGTGAGCAGCCCCTGAAGTCCAGGAGTGGTGAGGGACAACTGTTTGCTCTCTCTGTTCAGACGTTCTTTTTCATTTTCTATTTCCAGCTGTCTGTTCTCAGAGCCAAATGTTGGAAGTCGATGGCTCCTTGGTCTGATAGGGTTGGTGTGGTGGTGTGCTCCTGGCTCACCTCCCAGCCCAGGCTTAGGTTCCCTTTGAAAAAAGATAGACCTGCATTAACAGTTTTAGACCAATTTAGAGTATCAGAAAAAGTTGCTATTTAAATGTTTGTTATTATTTGCTCTCCTGTTCAAGCCTTGGGAATGCTATCAAACCGTGCAAAAATATTGGGTATTTGGTAGGAATAACTGCTGGACTGTTTGCCTATAGAGATGTAGATTAGGGAGGCTACCAAGGTGTTGATTTTTTAAATTTGTGCTAAAATGCTTCACTCTCCTCTGTTCCCCCCCATCTTATAAGTGGACCAGTGAGTGAGATAATCTCTGGTTTATCTGCCAGCTAGGTCCCTGAAGATCTGCTGCAGTTATGTAACTTTCTGCAGGGTCAGAGATGCAAGGTTAAAGTTCCACTGATGTGCTAAAGATGACAGGAAAAGCTCCACTGTTGGGATCTGAATGGGGCCTGTACAGGCTGCAATGAGTAGGCAATCCATTGTGGACTACAAGACTTCTTTTAAGTCATGAATAAGCAAAAAGACGCTATAAAAAATTCAAGCATTCTGCATCACTGACTGCATTTATTTATTTTGACAAGTGTGATTAATTTTTAATTATTCATGACCCTTCATAATATATTATACCAGCAAATGCACTGCAGTCAATCGTAATGAAACATGAGGAACTGGAGATCTTGCAACTGTGGCAGTATTTGCTAAGGAGGCAGGTGAGGCAGCCCAGTCTGTGGTTAGAAGGAAGGAGTTTGTAGACCAAGGAAGTTGCACTTTCAGCTGTGTGGATGTGTGTTTTTGTCATGCTCAGGAGTCATTTGCCTCTCTGATAAATCTGAAATGGGTCAAACCAGCCATAAATTCTATGCCTCTGAATTCTTGAGTCAAACCCAGAGTTTTCTGTGCTGTGGGGGCCTCTAGGACACAGCACTGAGTTTGACATCCATCGGGGATGGTTTACGAGCCATCAGCAAGTGGGACTCTTCAGAATTCGCCTCTCCTGTTACCTTTTTGCAGTGCTGTATTTTCCTTCCTCCCAAGAAGCCCTGGCTCAGCTTCCTGCAGTGCTGTGTAGCCAGGGGCTTTGGCAGGCAGTAACTGTGGTCCCTGATCTGAGACCACAACTGGGGCTTCATTCTGAGTCAAATCCTACAAGGACGAGAGAGAACCTCTCCTACAAAGCTAATCCTTTGTATTGAAGGAGGCAGGACCAGTAGCAATGGACCCAAAACAGCTGCATGCAAACTGGGTCCAGGTCTGATCAAATTTCAGAGTGATCTAACCAAAAATGCAGTTTTAAATGGGAAGGATTAGAGTCTTGACTGCTCCTGACTATGGTTGTGTAAGCAAGTTGCCTGCTCCTCTTTTAAATCTTGTGATTCTAGATCAAGTAAATGAATTTCTGCTTCTATGATTTGAAGGAAAACCAGGAAAATATGCAGCTGCTTGATAAAAATTTCAGATGGAGATAGGTTGTGGAGATATGACCACCATTCCAAATAAAAATCAAAAAAGTAATAAGCCTCCCTGTGCAAATGTGAACTCTGGTTGAGACAACTTCTTAATGGAAAATGTAGATTAAACTTTCATGAAGGATGGCAGGGGAAGTGGGAGATGAATGAGGACAGTGCCTTAACCAGCCACTGATTAGTTGAAAAGCTCTTATGTAAGTTCTAAAACAAGAAGTATCTGCATATTGTGTTAATGTGGTTTTAATTTTTATAATTATTACTAAAGAAATGGAGCAAGGCTAAGGCACTGAGCATATTAGCAAATGGGTGATAATGAACTGCAGGATTATAAAATGGCTGTTGACTTTAATTTATGATTCCTCAGACAAAGAAGAATGAGGCAGATAATAAAAGATAATAAATAATACTTTGTTTCAGATTATCACTTTATTAACAAAACAGTAGAGTATAAATCAGGGTGGGCTTGCAAGAAATAAGTAGGTGATAAGTTATTTTTCATGTAAAACTAAAAAAAAATACTTCTATCACTTAAAATTCCACAAAAAAGGAAAAGGGGGGCGTGTGGAAATTAGAAGAAGATAGCTGTTTGCCACGGGAAAGAATAAAGAGTAAGCAGAGTAGCTGGGCTCACACTAGACAGAGAAAAGTTTCCCTTTTACATTAATTCTTATACTGGTTTGAGGATATGCCTTGATCTCAAAGAATTGATCCAGCTTATGTGTCTTGAACAAGATATCAGAGGTATTTCTTTTTTAGTAAATCATTACATGGAGTTTGAGATCTTGACACCTTAGGCCTGGAAAAAGAAACAACAAACCAAGAACTGTTTTCTCAGGAGTATTTCTATTTTGAGGAAAAAAGTTTTTGAACCTGTCACAAATTTTCACCAAAAAACCTTGCAGACATGAATGTTTATTGCAACTTTCTCTCTAATGCTGGGGAAGAATTTGGATCATCCTGGTTCAGTCCAGATGGCTGAATAGTCCTTAAAAAGATATGATATGGTATGATGCCACCCTAGTTTTATTATTTATATGCCTTCAGGTAAACTGCAGGTATCCCATGAAGATTTGTGAACTTTTGTACTTTAATTTAGTTCAAGTGGGATTCAGTTTCCTATTAGTTATTTTCTTCTTTAAGATTTAGTCAGTGTCTCAGTGGAAATAATTGTTGTGTGTGAGTTGAAGAATGAGCTACATACCACAAGTGAAAAAGAAGAATTAAGTGAGGTTTGGAAGTAACACAGAAAATTATTCATCAATCTTAGTGCAAATGAGAGATTTATGGATTTGTAGGGATGACTATCAAGTTATTTGTATACAAACAGGAGGTTTAGAATTTACAGCAAATAGTTGTGGCTGTTCTAGATGAGATTTAGATTTTGAGACTCAATTTGGCAACATAAATGTATCGAGTGTTACAACACATACCCATAGGAATTTATGCAACATTAAGACACTAAATACAAACCAAACTTGCTTCCAGAGTCCACTGGGCTGTGGAGAAGGAAAACACAGCCTTTCTATAAGGATCAGATTCCAGCTCATGCTCTGCCAGTACAAAAAATGGACCAGGTGTTCCTTCCATTTTGCAGCTTGCTCTTCTCAATAGGACTACACTTGTGCTTTGTTATTGCAGAATTATTTCCCTTTAATGAGCCTGCTCTAAAGAGGCAAATTATTGTCTCACTGTAGGACAGTGTGTTTATTTATAGATTAGGGATGTATTTATACAGACTGTGGAGAGGCACGTGGGTTTGTTGATTTTAGAAATCTTGTTTGTTCATTCCTTAATTCAGTGAAGGCTTGCATGCAACATCCAGCAGTCTCTTCCCCAAGCTGAAGAAGAAAAATTAATTTCAGTGTACATCAGATGTTAGTATGCTCTAATGGCTTACTTGCATACCTGTGACTAATGTACTCCAACAAGTTTATCCAGAAAAGGCAGAGACAATGAAGAATAAATGGCTTGTAAAATGGTCTCTTTCTCACTCCTAATGACACTTTCTCCTTGGCAAGATGAGAGGCATATTAAAAGGACAGCTGGGGGGAAGTGTGTCCTGCTCTTGGCTGTGTTTGACCTTTTTATAGGAAAAGAATACCAGATTCACACACATATGTAATTGTTTTCCCTCTGTAGTGTAGGGACAATGTCCTTTATCTCAGAATGCTTGTGTATGTCCATGCATATGTTGTGTTCAGAGGGCTTTTTTTAAACTGAACTTTTAAAGCATTTGCACAAAAAAATTTCTTTGATGGATTAGTAAGTTATTTGGTAGTTTTGATTTCTTTCCAGCCTGCCTGCTTCTTCTATTTTGTATGTTTGTTTTTTCACCGTGCCAATGACAGCTCACACATATGGTTCTGTACACAAAAAATACAATGTATGGTAAAGAAGTATCAGCAAGGCCCTGTGAGCCTGGCAGCCCCTTGGCTACATTTTGGCTGTGCTTACCAAGCTTGGTCTAACTATATCCATTGTTAAAAAATACAAAAACCTGTGCTTCTCCAGCACCCTACCCAGGAGGCTCTGAGAGTGCTCTACTAAATAAGGCACTTTGTATGGTTTTGAGGAGTTGGGAGAGAGTTTCTCTGTGACAACAAGGAGAAACCTGAAGCCCAGTGTGGTTGAATCAGAGAGAAACTAAAGCCCAGTGTGGTGAGCTGTGTTCCTCACTGTGCCAAACTTGTGTCCCTTGCACCTTAACCACCACTGACAATTGTTGGGGCCTGTGGGTCCCCAGTGTTTCCTTCGTGAAGTTGGCTTGCTCCACTGGTAATGAACAGATGTTATCATGTGGGATTTTCTACGCAACTCTTCTGTGAGAGTCTGTTAAAAACACAATCAGATTGACAAGAACTCAACCATTTTTGCTGTTATTCTTCTCCTCAATGATGGTCTGTTGTATTACAGTGCTTATCTTACACACCTATGCTTGGGTGAATACATTAAAAGAGTAGCAGAATTTTAGAAGCTAAGAGGTTTTACTGCTCTGACTCTTGCCAAGAGCAAAGTCCAGCTAATTAATCAGAGATAAGAAATTGTTAATTTAGAATGGTGGTAGAGAAAATATGATTCAGTCAGGATCTTTGTGTGGATGAAGCTAAACCCAAGTAGAGTTTAACAATTTTGGTAAATGTGGGTAAAGAGAAGATTGATTTATTTTTTTTTTAATATTCCTCTCCTTAGTTTTCTGATTAATTTCAAGTTATTTAGATGTAGTTCTGTAAAGGATGTGTTGATACCAATGCTTTTATAATATCTAATTTTTCTCACAATTACATGTACCAATTCAGAGGTGTTGCAAGAAATATTCCCCTAGGTGTGCTTTCAGAGGTTAAACCTTACAGAATTTATTAATATTATTAAAGCTCACCAAAGCAATTTTTTTTACCTTTACCTTGAAGGGGGTGGGGCCTCTGAGCTTAGTTGTTTTCTCATATAGTAGCTTAAACTCAGCATCCTTATTTTATTCCACTCAAAATAACCAAAGAAGGTTGCAGAGTTAAAGCCAAGATACTGAAAGAGATCTCTGTTTTCTATCTTTAAAAAATAAAATTCATAATACCATGCAATGCCTGTTTTGGCAGCCCCAGGCAACTTGCCTAGATTCTAATGAAAAATCATCCTTTCAATTATGAGCTAGAAGCTATCCCTGAAGTTTCATCTGTTTTCTTTGCTTGCTTGTTTTGAGAGCACAGTGATTAAACAGATGGTATAATGCATGAAGATGGGAACAGCCATACTGGGAGAGCAGAGAGGGAAGAAAACTGATGGCTGGACTTCCCCAATTGTTCTCCCACTCTTCAGACAGGCTGTGGGCTGAGGGGGGCAATGGAACATGGTCCTCCGTGTTGTGTTGTAACTCTGCTGGGAACATACCACAAAACCTCTTTGTTGATTTGGGACCTCCAGTCCTAGACCCTGTTCCTGTGTTGAGCAGCACTTCCTTTCTGTGCAATAAATTAAATTTTGTGTGCCACTCATGGTAAGGAAATTGCTTTCTCTAAGTCCCTGTGAGTCCCTTTAGTCTCAACAGCTCAGGCTTTCTCATCTATCAAATGCAAGCAATTTGGAAATGCTTGGCCTTCATCTTTCACCTTCCCCAAGTAAACAGGAATTTATAAAAGTTAAATACGAGTCACTGTCTTTTGTTAAAATGAAAATACTGTGTTTTTAAAAAGTCATTTATAATTCACATTAATGGTTCCTATCAGTTGTTAAGTCAAATGAAAGCCAGCCTTGTTAGCTGAATGCTTCAGTGTCACAACAGAGATGAGAGAAGTGAGGACCATTTAGTTCTAAATGGCATCTCCTTAAGAATTTAAGAAATGTAATAGTGGGCTTTTAGCCATTGTTCTGCATTTTTTTTTTTTTTCTATTCTATGCCTGTGAGCAGATCTAACCACTCTTCTGGGAGAGGCTGTCTTTCTAAATTATCTCATGTAAACATGAGTAAAAAAGGTGATGAGTAGATTTCTCCACATTTGGAAAGATGTTCAAACAGCAGAAGCAGCAGATTTGTTACTTACCATTGCCTGTGTTGAAAGGATAAACCTGATGAAGGACTGAACTACAATAATTCACCTTGTGTGCTGCTTTTTGTGGAGGACATGCTGCTGCTTTCCTTTGCTTCCAGCGGGGAAGTGGAAAGGTCAGGCACTGAAGGGAAGCATTTTGCTATGTACAACAGATAGGCATCTCTGGCAGTAATTTAGAACACTTAAACAGCATAATAAAGGTTAGATCACAGCTCCTTTTCACCTGTCGCAGTAGGTTTGTTTATCAGAGAAGAGCCCAAGCTGCAGAGCTCCAGTATTGATTTTGAGCAGAAGGTTCAAGGATGTTCTGTTTTCAAGGTGTTTAATCAGAGCATGGAAGAAACAAAAAGCCCATGTTAAAACAACATTAGGATGCAGGTTTAATTCCACTCTCTGTGTTTTTCCTGAAGGTGTGAAAGTATTTGAGGAGGAGACAGAGGTTGTTTTGTACTTAACTGCTCTAAAACATTACAGCTTTTCAGACTACCAGGTATTGATAGGGCAGGCTCTGCCTGTCTGCCTCAGTTCACCCTGCATGTCAACAAGGCCACTCCATTAGAGGTGAAAGTTTGCTGTGACACACAGCTTGGAGTTTTACAAACGGAACTTTCTCAGATTGGAGGGAAAGAAAATATTGTTCTGGTGGCCTCAGTGCCCTGTTGCACAGTAGGGAAAGCTGTTTTAATTTTGTAGTCATTGGTTTAGTTATCCGACTGTCTAAGGGCAATGTATTCAGTGTTACCATGTTATTAGAAGATCAAGATTTCTGAGGAGCTAATAGCTTGGATAGTTAATTTTTGTTTTGTCATTAATTACAGATAAAAAGCAAGAATATGAGACAGTATTACAAAATGTTGTATAACTTAATTCAGAAATTGTGGCTAACTCCCAAAGTAATGACCTTCCTAATGGCTAACCAAGAGAAAGAGGTATCTGTTAAGCAAGCATAGGTTCTAACATCAACCTCTTAGTAAAGATGCCAGGTCACTTGGGATTGGTGGCAACAGCTGAGTGAACAGCAGCAATTAATGTTTTTAACAGCAAATTTCTTTAAGGACATTTATTTAAGTATGACTACCAGTGTAACATCTGTAGCTCGTTGTTTTATCCATCAATGGAGAAAGGTGAATAATGTGTAGAAGGAGTTTTTATCTTTGAAGGATTTGATCACCTAATTAGAGAACAGAAAATCTGGATCCCAGTTACGGTGAAAAAATCCAGTGGTAATTGTAATGGCTTTGAAGCAAGGGATGATTAAAATGCACTCCAGGCATTTTCAGGGCTGGTGCTTGGCTTTGCTGCAGGCAGTTCTCTCTGTGGTCACCTTGCAAAACAGGTGGTTAACGGCAGGGGTTTGCTGTCCAAGAAGTGATTTTTGTTAAGTGCCAGGCTGAGCTGAATATGCAAACTTCTGAAATATTTGGTGAGCTTGGATTCAGCAGAGCTATTCCCAATTGCCTTAAAATTAAAAAATACTCAAGAACTAGAAGTTAAAATGCTGATTGTTTAGAAACTGAGCATTGACTGCCATTAACACAAGACCTCCTGTTCTCTTGTACAGTGGGCTTTTGCCATGACTGAGGGGATTTTCACTGCAGGTGAAATGCTGGGAATCAATGTTGAGGTTTTTCTTGCAGTGAGCTAATATGCTTCCAATAATACTGGTATTGTGCAATTGCTGATGTGCTTAGGTGAATGTTTGTGTAATAGATGAGTGCTTCCATTTCTTTCCACTGATTTACAGGGGAAGGTGTTTGTCTGGACAGGTAAGGACAGCTGTAAGAAAATGCTGGAGCAGGGTCAGTGCTTGAGTGATTGTTGAGCTGCACTGTCATTACCGAGTGAGTGACAAAGTGAAAATGAAATAGCTGAGCTCCAACCAGCTGAGGGATCTCACATGGGTGTAAAGCACTGCTTACCTTGGGGGGAGAGCTGTTTTGCATGGAGGAGTTTGGCTGGGATGTCCCTGAATTAAGAGACAGGAATTGGCTGTATGGAAAAGAGGCACATTATAGACAACACCTTTAACCACTTTCTACTATGTTTGGTTTTTTTTTTTTTTTTAATCTGAATAAAATTATACATTTCAGAGAGCTTTGTGGGTGGGGAGGTGAAATGCACTTCATTACAGCAACAAATTGTCCTGTGCCTCAGTCAATGTTATACCCATTAACTCTTCCAGAGAGTGGGGCACCAAAACTGACCCTGAGTGTGAAGCTGGCAATGGGCATTGCATCAGGAATGACCTAAACTTCCAAAAATCAACAGATTTGTTGGTTACTTGATTGGTTACTTAGTACATTACTTTTACCAGCAAGTAAAAACTTTTTAAAAGTGAAACTTGAGTTACTGAACAATTCCTTGTTGCTAATACAAACTGCAGAAACTTGAGTGAACTGCAGATTAACCTCTTTCAATCCCAAATGTAATCAAAGCTCCTTGTTTAATTGTGTGTGGGTTGTATTTTGCTGGGGGATCTTTCTTGCTGATTTTTCCTAAGAACTGTTATCTAAAAGGCACCTTCCTGCTCTGTTGCCCTCCTCTGATTGTTATTATGTATTGTCCTAAGAAAGTATCATTGGGATTGCTGGATTAAAGGGTACAGACTTCAGGAAGTGGCGTTTTGCTCGCCCAGATT
Organism: Emberiza elegans; assembly: GCA_024865655.1. Classification (NCBI taxonomy): domain Eukaryota; kingdom Metazoa; phylum Chordata; class Aves; order Passeriformes; family Fringillidae; genus Emberiza; species Emberiza elegans. Next base: position 498,386 of record JALJVW010003617.1, read on the forward strand.
TTTAATGCGTCTGTTTGTGAAATTGCTGAGGATGCTCCCAGTTTCTTATTGTTGGGCTAAAACCTGGGATGCTTTCAAAGGCTGACACTGCCACAAGGTGATACAAATGTGCATTGTGTCACTGGAAGCCTTGCTGCATAGCAGCAGCTGTTTTAGGTTGGTTTTTTTTTATTTTCTGGTGGTTTTTGCTGCAATAAAACATGCAAAGAACTTCTCCATTTATTTTGATTGCTCAAATACTTACAGAATTTGCTGAAAATCTTGGTTAGATTGAAATGCAAGGTTTGTCTCTGCAGGATTGGGTCTATGTGGCCCCACACAAGGCTGTTTATTCTCCTTTTCAAGACAAGATAAAACCATTAGAATTTCTCTTCTGCACTACCTTTGGTCTACAAAGTACTAGCACTGAGAAAAGGAGATAATTTATCACCTTTTCCATATTACCAGATGTCTCTTTAATTGATGGGAATCTTTTTACAATCACTTTAAAGAAAATGAATTGCTTTTGAGGAATTTTTCCCTCAATTGACAGCAACTTAATGAGGGGTTGTGACTTTGTAATAAATTTTAATTATTGTGTAGTTAATACTGCTAAAAATAACAACTTTAGCTTTGATACTGGATGATTGATTTTTGAAGCAACTTGTAAATAATTGATCTCTTGTTCCTTAATGGTTTTTCTGTTAAAGCTTTTTAAACTAAAAATGAAAGAAAAAAATTCAGGCAAACATTTCAGTAGCTAAAGAAGAGATAATGTAATGTCACAGTAACCACTGCTACCATAACTGGAGTTTTACACACTGAGAGTTGAGTGTTTTAATGGTTAAACCATGAAACAGAAAATTAGTATTTCTAGTTGTTTTTCCCATTCAATCACTGACTCTGTAGGAATGTGATTACACACAGCAGCCATTTGGTCTTTCAGTTTGCCAACTTTAAAAAGTGAGCAGACCGTGTCACGTGTTGTAATGCTAATTAACATCAGTTTTGGTAAAATGATTCTACAAAAGATGGCAAAACCCTGAATCATGCTGTTATTTTCAGAATACATGCTCAGTTTAGAGATGACAAGATGGCTGTTGTTCTCCACTGGTAGCTGCCAGATCTTTTGGGTATTCCATGCTGTCAGTACTAGAGGGTCTCTGACTAGACCTTATGGCAGCCTTCTCCTCTGTTACTACTGAGAGTTTTAATGTTTGAAGGAAAGGAGCGCCATTCTTCATTTCCAGCAGCTGTCAACCTTGTGGCATCAGAGATTTAAATGACCTGTTAGAACAAGGCTGTTTGCATGCAGATATTTTAAATGAGGTGAGACACAGCAGCCTGTTTGGGTCCTTGCTTAGAGCAGGACCACGCTCTGCATGTTTGCAAAGCGCTCAGAGTTCCCTCGGAGGGAAGGGGCTGTCAGTGAATGCTGCTGTTCTGTGTGCGACCGTGGGCCGTTGGCAGTAATGGGACAGCGAAAATGGATTATCATTAATGTCAGCAAATACAGTTTTAATCATGTTAAAACCATATCTTTGTGAAACTAAATGAGATTTCTCATAACACAGCTACTTATTTGTATTCCCCATGCATTGCACAGACCACCTCACTATTCTTAAAGCAACTACCAATCACCACGAGGAGTCAAGCAGACGCTGCATTCTCCATAATTACAAGCAATTTTCCAATTGAATTATCCCATGATTTAATTCCTTACCTTGCATCTGGAGAGCATCAGCAATGTGCAGCTGTTTTGGCTTTGAGAATTAATTGTTGCTAAATGCATTAAGAGTGGTCTTGCTGCAATGATTTCAGAAAAGAGTTAAATCCTACCTCATTTCTGGATTAAACTTCTATTTCTTATTTCCTATTCTCTTGACTCAAGATCATGATACAGGCCATGGGTTTACTAGCATTTGCCCTGGCTAGTTGGGACCTTAATTCAAAATAAATACGTTTAGTCACTGAATTGAAATCACATTACAATGAGACACAAAGTTTAATAGAACATGCTAGAGTCAGTAAAGACTGGAGGGCTGAGGATTAATGATAAATTATGTTAGTTTATCCAGCTGGTATGACTTCTTAGCAAAAAAAAGAAGAGATGGTAACTTTGCAAGGAACAAAATACCCAGTGAAATGGGTATAACTTTTTACATCACAAGGGTTTTTAGGCAGGCCAAATACTTCAAATCTAGGGAGAGTGTATTAGTCATTTGTCCTTGAGGGAAGAATGGACAGGTATTTAGACTGGGAGTAGCATATGGTTTATTTCTGAAAGTAGAAAAAGAATTGGAAGAAATACTGCGATTTTGTGAGGTTGAGATTATCATCAGGGATATCCAGAGTCTATTAGATTACAGTAAAAATGGGATTTTTAAAATTTGGAGTCTCTCTTCTTTTTTTCATTAAGTACAAGTACTGTAGCTAAAGGTCTTAGGAATTTTAAAATACAGAGGTGTATTTTCATAACTCTTGTAAGTTAATGAGAACATTCTTGAACTGCAGTTAGTTAAATAATGATACAAAGATGCATTTACTGCTGGGTTTCCTTGATTGCAGCAAAGTGTGTTGTATTGAATGAAATCTACAAAGAAATAGAGAGTGCAGGATTCTGTCTTTTGTGCCTTGCAATAGATGAAGGGGGTGCTAAGCCCCCTGCTATAAGCACTGTGCTTTTCAAACACCTTACAAGGATAAGAACAAGTAGGTTCTGATTATATCTGAATAATATAAACATTATTGAGTTTGCCTAATGATTGTCTGGCTCATGATTACTCCTTCCAACGAGAATCATATTGTGCAAGTTTAACATAAGCAGGGCACTAAGGCAACAAGCAATTGAATTAGCTGCTTCTTGCAAAACTTTCCTTTGTTCTCACCCAGAAAGCAGCTTTCTTGAAGGGCTTGTCTGCTAAAGAATTTCACACTGTTATTTTTATAATCCTTCCTTTAAGAAAGGATTAATTTAGGAACATGTATAAGTAGCAAATGCCCTGAATTAGCTTCCTGCTCTTAAAAACGAAGTAATTTTTATCAGTTCTATTCTATGGCTGGAGATGTCTTATCTTGTTTGGATACAAAGCAATTGTGGGTTGCATTTGGAAAGCCTGTGTGGGCAACTGTGGATTTCTCACCAGCTGAAGAGAGAAACTCCTGAAGGAGGAGCAGTGAGAAAGGCATAGGATTGTTGGACCAACCGATAGAAGAATTTATGAGTCATTGCCTCTAGACAGTGGAGGAAACACAGAAGCAGTGGAAAAAATGTGACCACATGGGTTTGAAAGGCATTGCTAATATAATAGTGGAATAAAGTAAGGAAGAATGTGATGCCTTTAGGACTGGAATTCCTGGAGGCAATATTTCTGCAGCAGAAAATGAAAAATCTTGTATGCAGAGCAGAGTAAGAATTTGTGTTCTGAGCAGGGATTATTGGCTGTGAGTGAAAGCTGTAAGAGAGAGTTGTGAGTGTCTGTTAATTGCCACAGCAGTCAGCTATGAGGCTGGTGAAGATTTTTCTGTAGAGAGAAGAATATTCTATTGCCATTGCATAAAACAATAACAGAGTCTAATGCAGTCTAGTCTGTCTTGCTCTGTTTGAGCAAAAGGAAATGTAAAAGGGGAGTAGGTGTTGAAAAGAGCTCCTAGACTGGGTCTTGCCACAGCAGAAGTGAGATTACAAAAGAGCCCTTTTTCATCTACTGTCATGAGAAGCAGATGCTGATGTTTATAAATATATTTGAAGAAAGAAAGGTAAGTGTTGGAAGTCTAGCTGAAGGAGAAGGAAGTGCTGACCAAGGAGCACATTAACAAATAAATACAGGCCACAAATGCTTTTAGCATGGAAATAAGACCAAGATAATGAAATATCAGAGCTGTGAATTAGCCTTCCAGTGAAAGGGATTGGTAATCTAGATAGTTTTGAGGTAGCATTTTGCATTGTCCACTAACACGATGGACAGGAAGAACTGGTGTTTTTGTCATGTGTACCCCTTGCTGTAATGTATCAACGGTGGTAACTTCTGAATTATCCATAACACAGATAATGGGGCAGGCTGATGGTGCACCCATCCATTTATAGTATGATGTGCTGAAAATCTTTGCAGCTCAGACCATACAGATCCTGTACTGAGATCCCAGCCTGCAACAGCAGCCACACCAGAGAGCTGTCAGTCTGGGGCGTGCTGCTGTTTCATACCAGTACATGGGCTCTGACTTCCCATTGTTGACTGGGTGCTGGGTTTCCCCTGCCTTTCAAAAGTCCTGGGTTTACAGTTTTATTTTCAAGTAGTTTTGGATGTCCTGAAATAGAGTGTCTTTGCTGAATTTCTTTTTACACCTCAGAATGAAAGGCCTTCCCGCACCCCCAGGAGAGCAGGGGTTCAGAAAGCCTCCCGTGCTGTTTGCTGTGCTCTGCTGTGAAGGAGGAAAAGCTGGCACTTGACAGCTGCCTTGGTTCCCCCAAGCCCTCCGCCAGTCATGCACTGCATGCTGCACCGTTTACGTTTGGTAACTGAGCAATTAAGGATTTTGTATTCTAATTACCTGGCCAATTATGTGCAGTGCAAAATTCCCTGCTAGTACTGCTGTGATAGCCTGAACTGCAGACAGTCTTGTGATTAAACTGTCCCTCGATGATGAAGTCGATAATTAACAAGAAGGCATTTTGCTGAGTAGTGAACAAAGTCAAAGAAAGAACAGAATCGAGTTTTCAATGCTTTAATATGGTTTTAATGGTGCTCTTCTCAGGGACAAGAACTTCTCTGACCTCCCCTGAAATTAGAAATGCATACCCATGTGCAGAAATGTAGACCTGATTTCTTTACAAAGAGAATAATATTGATGATCAGAGGAGTGGAAGACCTACCTTGTGAGTGAGGACTGAAGGAGTTAGGTCTTTTCTCCCAGGAGAGGAGAATGTTCTGGGGAAACCTCACTGCAGTATTCCAGTACTTACAGGCCAGCTACAAAGAGAACACACTCTCTTCACAAGGAGCCACAAAAAAAGGGCAACAGAAACAAGTTGCACTGGGAGAAGTTTGACAAAGATGAGAGCAAAAGGATTTTTCTATGGTAACAATCGTTGGCTGGAGGAACTTCCCACCTCTGGGTGTTTTCAAGGTGAGACTGGACAGGGTGTTAGATAATCTCCTCTAGGCTCCTGTTTCCATGAAAGGTTGGACCAGATTATCTTCTGAGGTCTCTCCCACTCTGGGCAGTTCTAGGATTTGAATTTTAACTGGGTGGAGCACCTTAATAAGGTTTTGGGGTTTTTTTTTCCTGTGATACTTTCAGTAAACATCTGTGCAGCCCATGCCAGCTCTGGTAACTGTGTCCTGTGTGGAGTTCTGTGCTTTCAGCCCAGAAGGTTTGAGTCAGTTTCAAGTGATAAATAAAGATGAAGCTTTTATTGTTCATTTGTCCTACTGTCCCAAAGTAATTACACATTTAGTCCTCACAGTGTTAAGTGATGTATGAACATGCAGTAAACAGGACAGAAAGCCACACAGCTCATCAGTGTCAGCCCGGCATGAGCTACAAGACAGGCAGAGAGAAAAAAAATATTCCATGTTATAGTATTTTACTTGAGCTGGTTTTTCTCTGAATGTCTGCTTGAGCAGAAGCTCATCCAAATTCTCTTTGGAATGTATTAGCTTTTATTGAGGGCTATCCACTTAAAAAATTTAATCCCTGTGAAGATGTCAGCTGAGAAAAATTGAAATACTCTAGCAAATGTATTTTTCTCCCTTAAAAAATTCAAAATGTTGACAGAAGTAATTATCCTGAGTGAGCAAATCTTACAATTACAAGTTATCCTTAACATTGTGGACATAATTAAATTATGGTAATTGATTTATATGAAATAAAGCTGAATTTTTTAAAATTCTTTTTAGAAGTTGTATCAAGACAACTGGAAAATGTAAATGGGCTTATATAAACACCATTTGGTCTGATAAAATTAATTTTGTACACGGAAGAAAATATTTTCCTTAGAAAAGGAACTTCTGAAAATGACGACAAGAACAAGTAAAATCAAGGGCTATGCTCCTGCTAATATAGTTCATATACCCAGCAATCATCATTTGGGAAATTGGTGCCTGAAAATGGGTTGACTAACATAGGAACCTGGCACCCACAGACCTCATGCAATTACTCCATTATACTTTCTATGTCATAGGGATTTTCAGCTAAATCAAATATGAGTCATTTTGTTTCCTTGTTGGGGTTTGGGATTTTGGGGTTTTTTTTTTTTTTTTTTTTTGTTTTGTTTTGGGGGTTTTTTTGTTGTTTTTGTTTTGTTTTTGTTTTTTGTTTTGTTTTGTTTTTAATTTTGTGCTTAGATTCTGAAAGAGTTCCCCTTGGTTGAACACGGTACCATCTTCTATAAAAGAGGAATGTGCCTTCCTCTGGTGTGTTTTGAGCAATACTTGTCCTTAGAGAAAGTAGTTTGTGAGTTCTGTGTGCAGAAGCTTCTACTTCACTAGTTTTAATGGTGTAAAACACACAGAAATTTGCATGTGATCTCTCTAAGGCAAGTCTCACTGTGTCATTCATCAGCCTAATGAGATTAATGGAATAGCAAAGCTGAAGAGAACTTCATCTGTTACAGCCCATATACTGGCAAGCTCAGCTTTCCTTTAACCAAAAGAAAACAGCAATAACTTCCTCTTTGGGGTTTGTTCATGCCAACCCACCACATTGTATGTGACATACAAAACTGAGCTGGACTTCCAAAAAGGAATCCTTATAATACAGTTTGCACTGTCAAACCTGGCTGCAAGTCCTGAACTGCGATAACGTGGTCCTATTCAATTTCATTTTCCTTTCCTGTGTTTGACTTGGGACAAGAATGTGCAAATGTGAAATGTATTAGCTCTATTTGATAGGAATTCATGCTCTTCTCTAGAAGTGTATGAAAATTTGGGGACCAGCACTTCTGAAGTCCTAGGAAATTTATCTTATCTTACAGAATTTCATCAAAGCATGAGAAAATCTTAACTTGATTTTATGTTTTGGTTGTTATAAAATGTTTAGGTATATGATAGAGAAGCTTTGTAAAATTACTTACCTGTCCCTGTACATTGTTAGGAATCAAACCAGAATTCCCTACAGGTGCTAATTTTTAAGGCATTGTAGTTAATGATGACTTCCACTGAACTAACCCTTGGGGAGGCCTGATTTGGGAATTACAATGATAACATTTTTAATTTTGTTTGAGGCTGAAGTGAGAGCTCCCATACCATGAAACCAGAATTTCAGCATGTCTGAGTTATTTTTGCAGGCACTGGTACTGTATCATACCCTTTGAGGAACTGGTGCAAGGAGTACTCTAATGTGTAGGTATGGAGTAAACACCTAAACCAACTTCCAGCCTTGCCCATGTTTGATCTCTATAAAAAGATGGGCTTTCCCTTTTTCAATTTTTTTTTAATGCCAGCTTTAATTGCCTTCAATACTTTATTGCAATGAGTACCAGAAGCTGCGTTCTGTTAAAGTTTTCCTTTTATCAGTTTTCAAACTGATACATCTAAATGACTTCACTTCATCCTAGTGTTAGTAATGATCAATTTAACATACAGAAAAATATCTTCTTAGTTTAAAAGCAAGCAAACAAAAAGGAATACTGGATTTATATTATTTTTTCAGGAGTTTTCAGAGTCTGATTCTCCTTTATCTCCATGGGGTTGAGATACCTGGGCACTGTTATGTACTTAACAGCCTGTAAAAAATCTGTCTATAGCAGATGAGTGTTATTTATTTATAGGTTTTCTTTAAACCTTGCCAGATTATAGTTAGACTGTTTGATACAAATGGGACTATTTAATCTGGTCAAGTAATTTCACTGATTTGATGTTCTTCTTCCATAGTTAGCAAAGTGATTTGTCCTTCCCTTTTGAATGAGACTTAGCAAATCCCCTAAAAGTTGTTATCATAATAATTTTATGTGTATGAATATACTTGAAATCTGTGGTTCTTGAGAAGCTTGTTATTGAACTAGTGTAGCTTAATTGACTTCTTGGGTAAAACACCATATTGCTCTTAGATCATCTGTATTTACCAGCTTTCAAAGAATGCAGATAAAGACCATGAATTACTTCTTATCAACAATGTGGGTTCAGCAGGTCACGCTGATTATGCAGCTGGTGTATCATTTCATGTTTGCCTGTATGTTTCTGACTGCTGCACAAAACTTGTTTGTAAGTGGGAAAGATCAGAGACAAGTGTAAGGGGTTTTCAAGTTACAAAACTGCCTTGGGGAGCTGAACTCTTAGAAAGTTAAACAAGTGTCTTCCCATTATCCTGAACAAAATGCACTCGGAAGGCACTGATGAGAGGGGAGGGACGAGGAACTGTATGGCAAGGCTGCTGCCTCATAGCTCTAGACAGACTCCCACTGGGGCAGTAATTCTGGCTTCACAACTCAAGGGTTCCTCCATGGCTTGACAAAATGGGGAGATGGCAGGAGGGCTGACTAGGTAAGTAATTATTTTGTTCTGATTATTTTATTTTCATCTTAGTGATTGAAAGGACATGCAGAAATTCTGGGGGATGGTTCTAAAGCAGAAACCTATAGCTCTGGTGGCATCAAGGTAAAGCCAACTCCTGTGCCCAGCACTTGGGTATATTCTTTTCAGAATGTCAGGACTCACAAAACTTGGCATTCAGTTGCTATAATTTTATCTGGTGGTTAGGAGTAGACTCATTACACTGGGACCACAGAGAGGAATGAATCAACAATGAGCCTTGTAAGAGACAAGTAACTAAGTTGCTGGGGAAACTGGGAATTGTTCCTAGTAATCTTGTTTACTAGTAAATGCTGTAGTCTGTAAAAGCAGAAACGTTTCCCTCTGCCAATACAAATTCATTAGTTTGCAATTTAAAGTCTAAGTTGATACAAAGCCAAATTCTGCAAGAGCAAAGTTTTATCTGCAAGGAGACTGTGCTGTTGGTATAGTAGTCAATTGACTGGAAAATGCATTCTCACTTTCCTTGAAATTTAGTTTAAAAACATAAATGCATGTGAATTTGTCTAAATAATAAGTTTCATAAATGATAAAACCAGAGAGGGTGGCAACAGATTTCCTCACTCTAATGTGTATTTCTGTAGAGCTGCTCAAGGAAAGGAGGAGGCCTGGAGAGCCAGAGAAGGAGGTTGGTTGGAATCACAACCTGTGGACTGCTGTATCTGCTGCCACAGCACGGAGCAGCATTGTCAGGGGGCTGAGCAGCTGTGGTGACAGGGAGATGGCCTGTTGTAGGGGACATGGCCTTTAGCATAAGAGCTGTGGATCTGCAAAGGTCAGGGCAGTGAAAATGGAAAATGGGGCAAGCCCTCTCCCTTCAGTGGCATAAAATGAGGGGAGTGACTGCAAATGAACTCTTAGCTCAACTCTTTCCCAGGAACCTTTGTTGGTGTACTTTAGGATATATACAAAGATGCACAAGTTTAGGCACACAACCTTGGGCTACTGTCCTTTTGTACTTAAAATATCTTAGAAAGCATGTTGTTTTTTCAATAAAACAGTATAGCTGGTCTTGGATTTTGGATGAAGAAGCCCAGAGAACCTTAGGTTCTAAAATCTGAAGTAAAAAATTGCTGGGTGTGAAGCACTGTCCCTTCAGGAAATCAATATAAAAAACAATCTGCATGAATGTATGAAAGGGCTTAGGGTCTATACTTAGAGCAGAAACTGTTCTGCTTGTAACTATTCTTACCTTTCATGTCCCTTAGTTATCTCCTAAAAAAGCCACCATGCAACTTCTGTGTATGATGTATAAACTTAAATATATGCCAAGAGAAGGTTTCTAAATTATTTTATATGAAATCAATATAAAATGGCAGAAACTTAAATTCTTTGTTGAAGATTCAAGAGAAGCTGTCAGTCACATTGATTTATTTTTGATGGAGGTGAAACTTGTTTAGGCAGTGCAATCTACATCATGCAGACCAAATTGTTGGGGTTTTGTTTGCTTGTTTAATTCCACAAATCATTCCTATATTTTCCTTGCAGAAATATCATTTAGGGTTTCACAGAAAGCCCTTTTTCTCACCATGGGGTTTCATAGCAGTCACTGGTAAAAATGCCATTGACTGGTACCTTTCACAGGGCTTAGCCTTTCTTCACCAGAGACATGTGTGTGATTAAACTACCCTAAAAGCAGGGGGTTGAAAAAAAAACATTTCTCCCCTTTTTTTTTTTTTTTGACTGGCAATCTCATCCCAGTAGAGAGGCCTTCTCAGTGAAACATTCAAGCATGGGAAGCATCCTGGTTTCCAAAGATTGCATGTTTCTGTTGGCTTGAAAACTTTCATTGAAGGATCAGTCCTACTTGGACTATCATGGGCACTTCCAAGCAGTCTCCTGCTCAGTCTCTGCAACTGCTTCTCTTTTCTCTGTAATGCATTCAACATTGTTCCTTTTTTATGTTGATAATGGCAATTACCTCTCCTTGAGTAGAGCTGTATTTGCAACTGAAAAAAATTTACAATAGTCTTCGATAGTTTAGATAACTGGATAGTTTCTGGGAGAAATGACATGAAAAAGGATATGTTTTTAAGGTATTTTAAAAAGAAAAGTGGCCTTTTCTTAAAGGATTCTGTATACTTTACTGAGGTAGTGCTATTAAAGGGAATGATTAGACGTGTTTTTATTAATAATTCAGAAGGATACAATCCCACTTCTGTTTGTAGTCCTGCCCAGCAAATCACAGTGTTACATTTGGAACTCTTTATTTCAGCTCACTGTCCTCAAAGTAAGAATGTATGTGCTGGCATGGTAGGGATATTACAAGACTAAACTTGGAAAAACCTCAAATCTTTTCTTCAGCTTTGCTTTAAGAAGCACAGAGCTCATGCAATATTAAGTTTTTGGGGGTAATAATTGTATTTTCTCCTTAATTTTCTCCATATTTTCTGAGCATTTCTTTTCAGTCTGGAAGCAGCACACTGCTCTGAGTTGCATTCTTATAAATCTGGGCAGTATTGCTTCAGAGTGTTCTTTTCCCAGAAGTGGGGGTTCTCTGGCAAGCTGTTGCCAGCCAGCAGCCAGCCAGGTTTCACAGGGTTGCTGGGACTGCACAGAGTTTTAAATAAAACTGAGCTGTGAGACTTCTCTGCCATGCTGTGCCGCTACAGATGTGATCCTGTGAAGAAATCAAACCAATGCTGGGGTTTAGAATCTTTTGGGATGATTGTTAGGGTTTTCTTTATGAGGAGGACATCTTCAAAGTTCCTTTTGGAAGTGAGTGCTATTTGCTGGGTTTCTTTGGTTGTGGGTGTGTCGCTTTGTTGGTTTTGTTAGTTTTTATTTCCTTTCCCACAACACAGGTTTAAAAATCACTTGCCTAAAAATCACTTGTAGTTTCCCAGTCCCTCCTCCTTAGGCTGGGAGGGCCTTAAAGCCTGGGAGTTGGAGTAGGAGCCTTACTCTTGCTGGAGGAGCACTTGCAGTATGTTCAAACCAGCCTCCAGAGAGATCCCATTGCAGGCAGTTATTTTAAGCTTGGGAAAAGCTTTTGAGTGACAAGAATTGTCTTGACATTTGATTTAATGCGTGAGGTTCTTAAAAATGTTGCAAGTAGTTGAAGATGGTGGATAGGATAAAACGAAATTAACCCCATCATGTGGAGCAGCAGAGGGGCAGCACTTCCCTGCTAAGGTGGCTTCCCCTGCCCTTTCCTTGTGTGGGGTGCTAGACTGTGAAGACTGTTCTTCTTGGGAGTCATGTTTGGTCATCTCTGGAAAACAAATTAGTTAATAGATTTTAAGGCCAAAGGAGACCTTTTTCATCATCTGACCTAGTAGTGGATAGAAATTGATCTAGTAATCTTTGTATTGATTCTGGTAAGTTATTTATTAAAAGTACACCTTGATGAGATGGCTGCCATTTGCTTTGCTTGCTGTGTTGAGTGGCAGTGTGTAAGGCACACTAAAATTTGTCAAAGTTTTTCATGTTTCAATTTTTTGAAGAGAGAGGATGAAAAAATCAAGTTTCTGATGAAGGCAGTAGATTGCACTTGTAATTTGTGTGGGAATCTCAAGAGACTGAAATACAGGAAAAGGATTTTGAGGGTAGAAAGGTCACATTCAGTTTATCCTTTATACAGTAGTTATCCTGAAAATTAATTAATTACTTGGCTGAAAATGTGTGCTATTTACCTTGTGAAAGAACTCCTTTAAAAGATGCCAGGGTCAAGACTCTGTATGAAATGGTTGTATCGAGCTTCTTCCAGGCTCTGCTTCCTTTCACAGCCTGACCCAAAGTCAGGTCACTGGTACTGAGAGCTGTGGCCAGGGACCAGCTCCCTGAAATTTCTGCCTGTGCTCCAAGTCCAGCCCAGTTGGGAAGTCAGAGCAGCACAGGCTGAGCCTCCCACCACAGCTGGTGCCTGACTGCAGTCCCAAGTTCAGCTGACCAGCTGGTGTTATGACTGAAACCTTTTCTATGTCACTGCCAGAACAAATGTCTTCATACTGCCCCTATTGCCATGATTTTCTTCCTGCATGTCATTTGAGACTGAGCTTTGTCTTGGTATCAGTTGCTCATATAATCCTTTCTATTTATCAGTGATTTCACCTTTTATTTATGGCTACCCTACCTTTATGACAATTGAAGTCTTTGTTGACTATTGTGTTCTTCTCAGTGTGTATTATATAGCAAGGCTCACTCTCCTCTCTCTTGTGAAAATATTTCCTCAGTACCCAGCTCCTCTCTATCATGTAAGACTCATTTCTCAGCTCTGAAGCCATTTAACTTGTCCCATGTTGATTCTCTGGTGTTCAGAATGTCAGGATCACCTCTTTAATCCTTTAAAAATACTGGTTTAATGCTGAGTTTCTCTTTGAAATTCTCTGTTATTCTAAGAGTTATTAAACATAAAATCTCTAATACTTTAGTTAACTCCTTTAGCCATGTCTTTCAGAATATGCCAGTGTTACCTCAGAGTAAGTCAATTGTGTTCAAAAGAACCCAAAAGGGACAGAAAAGGCAAGTGTTCAGTGAACAGTGATTTTCTCAAAGCTGTGCAAAGTCACGAGTGTGGTCTGAATGTACAAATACAATATCTATAAATGATAAGCCCCGACTGGTGAAATGTTGAAACGGTTGCAAACAATTAGCAAGCACTTTTTTTTGTACCACTTATATCTGTTTTAAAAACCCCTCTGATTGCAGCTGCTGCAGTTGTCTCCTGAGCCAGCACTGAATATGTTTCCATATGTTTCCAGTGGCCGGGAATCCAAAGGATGGGGTGTGTCTGGACAGGGATTTTGGCACACCACCATTCAAGTCAGTCAGCTGAGCTCTGCCTTGGCAAGAGGCTTCCAGTTTCACAGCAGCCAAGACTGTGATCAAGCAGTTCAGCTGCAACCAGGTGAAATGTGATCTGGGCCTCTGGCTGCTGTTTTGAACCAGAAGTAGCTCAGCTGCTCATTTGAGTTGAATTTATTTTAATAATGTATTGTGCTTTTAAAATGTGTGACTGCAGTGGGTCAGTCTGAGCAGGAAAGGCATTTCTTCAGTGCTCAGCAGAACCTTAGCTGCTCTCACACTGGAGTGAGTGTCTTCTGATAGCAGAAACTCAGTTTTAAGTGACTGCAGAATACTTGGATAGACATCAAGTGAGTCTGCTCCTTAATTTCTGTTTGAGGGCACTAACAATTTATATTCAATTTTAGAGTAAATGGTGAGTGTGGAGTCTGGTTGGCCTGTTGGGTTTTTTTAAACATATTTTGGTTGTTTGTATGAGATTCATGTATTCCCCTAAAAATAAATTACATTCCTTTATACATCATTGAAGTCTAAGAGCAGAATTTTAATATTTTTTGTTATTTTATAATATTTTCAGTTGCTCGTATAATCCTTTCTATTTATCAGTGATTTCACCTTTTATTTATGGCTACCCTACCTTTATGACAATTGAAGTCTTTGTTGACTATTGTATTCTTCTCAGTGTGTATTATATAGCAAGGCTCACTCTCCTCTCTCTTGTGAAAATATTTCCTTAGTACCCAGCTCCTCTCTATCATGTAAGACTCATTTCTCAGCTCTGAAGCCATTTAACTTGTCCCATGTTGATTCTCTGGTGTTCAGAATGTCAGGATCACCTCTTTAATCCTTTAAAAATACTGGTTTAATGCTGAGTTTCTCTTTGAAATTCTCTGTTATTCTAAGAGTTATTAAACATAAAATCTCTAATACTTTAGTTAACTCCTTTAGCCATGTCTTTCAGAATATGCCAGTGTTACCTCAGAGTAAGTCAATTGTGTTCAAAAGAACCCAAAAGGGACAGAAAAGGCAAGTGTTCAGTGAACAGTGATTTTCTCAAAGCTGTGCAAAGTCACGAGTGTGGTCTGAATGTACAAATACAATATCTATGATTGATAAGCCCCCACTGGTGAAATGTTGAAACGGTTGCAAACAATTAGCAAGCACTTTTTTTTGTACCACTTATACCTGTTTTAAAACCCCTCTGATTGCAGCTGCTGCAGTTGTCTCCTGAGCCAGCACTGAATATGTTTCCATATGTTTCCAGTGGCCGGGAATCCAAAGGATGGGGTGTGTCTGGACAGGGATTTTGGCACACCACCATTCAAGTCAGTCAGCTGAGCTCTGCCTTGGCAAGAGCTTCCAGTTTCACAGCAGCCAAGACTGTGATCAAGCAGTTCAGCTGCAACCAGGTGAAATGTGATCTGGGCCTCTGGCTGCTGTTTTGAACCAGAAGTAGCTCAGCTGCTCATTTGAGTTGAATTTATTTTAATAATGTATTGTGCTTTTAAAATGTGTGACTGCAGTGGGTCAGTCTGAGCAGGAAAGGCATTTCTTCAGTGCTCAGCAGAACCTTAGCTGCTCTCACACTGGAGTGAGTGTCTTCTGATAGCAGAAACTCAGTTTTAAGTGACTGCAGAATACTTGGATAGACATCAAGTGAGTCTGCCCCTTAATTTCCGTTTGAGGGCACTAACGATTTATATTCAATTTTAGAGTAAATGGTGAGCGTGGAGTCTGGTTGGCCTGTTGGGTTTTTTTAAACATATTTTGGTTGTTTGTATGAGGTTCATGTATTCCCCTAAAAATAAATTACATTCCTTTATACATCATTGAAGTCTAAGAGCAGAATTTTAATATTTTTTGTTATTTTATAATATTTCTGGCTTTAAGAAAACATCTGCTTCATAAAATATTGGTGTTCAATTCTTGTATTTGTCTAGGGGTTTCACACACCGTGCTTTAAAGGTATGTTGCTAAGCCAACAGATGTTCTTGTATTAATTAACATACAGGTCTTCCTTAGTTTGCTTCCTTCTTACTTTATTCTGCTTCTTCTAGATCCATGGTGAAGGGTAGGATATTTCACTATATCATCTGATGGAGTGAAATAAATGCTTTCTGCAAGCTTTCAGCATTTTAATTAAATATGCAGATAGCTGAAGAGCAGTATAGATTACATTTTTTTATTAAAAACATGGATAAGGTACAACGTTAATCAGTGAAAAAGATCTTGCCCTTGCTTTTCTTAATGGATTCTATTAGTCATTAGATCATTAGAACGAGTTCAAAGCGCTCGCTCTTCGTCTCATACTGTCACTTTGCTAATACCACTCTCTTATGAGTCACCTTCCCTTTTAGGCAGCAATAAATTTTACCTCTCCTCCTCTCTTCTTTGCTTCCCAGCACCCACTTATTTGATTTGTTGTGTAACTTTCAAGGAAAGGCCATGTTACCTGGCTGAGGAGATTGAGAAAGATGCAGCTGCAATGAAAGAGTGAGGCAGTGAATTAGCTCTGCAGGTTCATATTCTGCCTTGATTTATATTCTTTCAAATGCTTTTGAAGCACATACCATGTGCTGGTCTCTGGAAATGAACACTTCATCCCCTCCCTCCCCTCCCCCCAGGGCTGACATCAGCTACTTAACGCAAATTCTGATTTATGCCATGGGCCAAGGCTTCTGCTTGATGCCTCCATCACTTCCCAGGTGGGGAGCTTGAAGCAAAACAAAATGCTTGGAGAAGTGCTCTTTGCCCCCCTGCAGGCCAGGTGTGCTTGGCAGCAGCAGGCTGGCAGGAGCAGCTCTCTGTCCTGACAGCAATCAAAGCACCAGCGAGACACGAGGTCGGCCATGGCTGCGGGACCTTTGCAGACTCAGTTCAAGCTCAGCCAGTCACTGGGGCTGGAAGTCATTGCTGTCTGCAGGGTGCTTGATGGTCAGTGGGAAAAGTGTTGGAGAGCTCTGTCTTTTCCATCAAAGCACTGTCCACAGGAGCTGGCACTAATTGGCCACCCCCGTTGGTGGTTTCAGCAGTGAAACCAAAGATTCTGAGCTGCCCTGTCAGTCAGTCCTCAGGGCAGATTCACATCTTGGTAACAAGGTAATATGCTGGGACACATTCTAAAATTTTGGCCTATATATTTGTTCTAAGAAAATCACTGATTTTTCATACTTTGAGCTGGGAAGTTGGCTGTGAATACTGCATTTATTCCAATCTCTTCCCAAAAAAATATAGGACAATAATTTCCAAAACTTTGTCTTTTGCTTTGATGCAAGAGGAAAAAATGCAATGACCCCCACCCACCCTGCTACCATGCCCAAGGAACTGTGAGAGCAACAAAAACTTGTAGCTCATAGCTGACTCATGGGCCCAAATCCATAGCAAATCATGGAGAGCTTTGTAGGGGAGAATCCTGGTAAGGAGGATTTTTAAGGAAAGCCTGTTTTGCAGGATTAGGTCAGTGTTTTGCACCCTGACTCTGGTAAAGAAAAGGTCTTCACTAATAAGATGGCTATGATATAATGAGAAGTGTCTTACCTGAAGAATGAAGAATGGAATGCTTCTACAAACACTGTCTTAAGCTTGTTGCTTGCTTGTCTAAATAGTTCTATTTGAAATAGCTTATTTGTACTATGGCTTAATTGTCTCCTTCTGTTTGTCTCTTCTTAGGAGTGAGCTGCATCTTTTATATTTCCTTGGGTAGCACAGGAGTGCTGCAGTCAGTCAGTCCTAGGAAGGAGTGTTATCTCTGAAGAGTTAATGCTCATCCAGTCCAAGGGTGTGTTTGCATTTCAGTGCAAACATAAAAGTTCAAACAGGGAATTAAGAATGACTTCTCTAAAACACGTACTTCCTAAAGAGTAATCTATATTGCACACAAAGAACACTTCAAATAATTTCCAGGGGGAAAAAGGTGTTTGTAAAACTTTCCATCTGTTTGCAGATTATTCATGACTAAATTAATAGAATATTCCTACGTTATTCAGGTATGGCAATGTGCACCTTAGAAATGCCTTGATAAGGTGTGCTTCAAAGACCATCTGTATTTGAAACAGAACAGAACAAGACTTGCCTGATCTGGTGGTACATCAGAGGGATATTTCATGATTTGTATTATTTGTAGTATAGTGGTTTCCAGGATCTGCATTTCTGGTAAAGGTAAGGTCATTTACAAAAACACTTCTATTGTAGAAGATAAAATGAAAAAGGTTATCTCAAAGTTTCCTGAAGCTAATGAGAAGACTACAAACCCCAGATGCTGGAATGGAAAATTTCTGTGCCCTTTGGATAAGGCCAAGTGTTTATTTCTTTTTATTACAGGATTGCATTTATTTATCAGGAAATACTTCTGATTTCCTTTCACTGTTTTCTTGTCTTACAAAGTTTATAAAGAAAGCCTAGTTCAGATTTTTAGAAATGAAATGTGAGGGTAGAAAGAAAAGTTTCTCCAAAGACCCCAAAGTGCTGGATGCAGAGACCTCAACTGTATGGCAGCTGTACTTCCTCAAAGGTTGTGTTTGCTGCTGAGTCTGGTAGCCAGCACAGTTTGAGTTATGGCCTTGGCTCCTACACACTTTATTATGCATTTATTAGGTTTGTAGCTTGGTCCCAGAGATAAATTTAGGCAGTTGTCTGATATTTTGTGATGTTTTCCTTTTTTCCCCCCCTTCAGTTTTCCTCATTACAAGCAATGTAACATGCAGCTGTGATAAATTTAATCTGATGACAATGTGTATGTCTGGTATCTGATTCATCTTTGATTTCATGGCTGAATCCCAAAGAAGGGAGAGAGGGAGGAAATTGGGGGATCGTGGTGGCAAGCAGGATTTAGATGCTGGCAGAGATGATGAGTCTCAGCAAGGCTTGCTCAAGCAGAGAAGTAAGTAGCTAAAGAGAAACCAGTGTGCACAGGTGAAAAAATACTAAAACTGGAGATAAGAAAAATGCAAATTAAATATCAGCAGTTTAAGAATGAGTGTGTAAGACCATCAGGAAAGCTGCTGGGTGCTTTCTTGAGAGAGTGATACATAGAGGAACTGACATTGATTGCTGGAATTCACCCATCCAGTTCTATCATCAAAGTTCATTCAGTCATCCCCTTTACCTGACCTAGACCACTTCACAGAATACAAATACCTTTGCTGCTGCCACTGCTGAATGCTAAATAAATAAGTTAATCCTCTAATAAAATTTAGACATGAAATAAATAGGTCAATCCATTTATTCCCTAACTAGGGTTCAGAAGGATAATGAGGTTTGGCTGGAGGCAGCACAGTGTCCTGGAAGCATATTGCTGTTTAGCCTGCTAATGATTGTGGTATCCTTAATCCTAATTCATTTTAAGGCATTATTTTGTTTAGGCTTTAAAAAATTTAGCTTAACAAAACACTGAAAAACAATATTTTGAGAAACAAGCCCACAAACAAACAAAACTTCAATGCCCCATGCTTCCACTTAGAATAAGCATAAATTTTTGTGATTTTGGTCCCTTCTTGTTCTGCAGGTCTTCCATCCTCTCGTGGCTGCTTTACTACCTTTGTAATTCAGCTGTACAAAGTCCTCAGAGTGGTTCCATGTTCATGTCTCTGTGCCAGACACTTCCTGTGTCTGTTCAGCTGCTTCTGTTATTTTGTAGGTGGTCACGTTTCTGAAGAACAACTCTGAGCAGTCGCAGCGGTGCTTTCTGACTGATCAGTGCCCTAACTTTGATTTCATTTCCTCCTTTCTCTCCAGAGCAAAGTGTGCCAGTGTGTAAAGCAGTGTATGAGGTGTTTGCCATAATGAGGACAACTTCTTTGAGAGTGCAAAAGAGCCTTGTTTCTTTTGCCGAAGCAGCAGACATATTCTGCTAAAAGACACTTGAGGATACCAGCTGAGGTCTAGAAACAGGGCTATGTTCCTCTCTCTTCAGATGTGACTTGGTTGGAAAAGAGCTTCTTCATTTGTTACCCTGTTTCATAGGGTTACCTGATACCTAAAGCTTGCTGGCCTTTTCTTAAAATGTGCTGCCTTTCGGGGCAAGTAAATTGTCCCTGTGTGGCATTTGATTACATGAGAATTAATCTGTTATGAATCACATTTTAAGGCTCAGATGGAAAGTGCTACAGAAATGCAAAATATTTATTGTGTCTTTTATGACAATTGTCTTGTCATGTATGCATATTCACTGCAAATTCATATTGGCATTTACTATCCAAAAATGCTCTGCCTTTTTTGCTGTTATTGTTGTAGGATTGATTTCAGTACAGTCTAGTTTTTGAAAGGCTTTCTTTTTTGAACTGAAATATGCAAATCACAGCAGTAACAGAATCTTCAACTTCTTTTCCCTTTAATTAAATTCAGCAATTACAGTGCCATGGCACCTATGTGAACCACCATATGTTATTCATCTTTCTTATTGTTCTCAATTAGGGTGTTGTCTGGTATGGGGGTTTTTGTCTGCTTCTTCTGCAGTGATTAATATAATAGAGTTATAATCTCACTTATAATCAAACTTTCAAGAAAGGTTATTGGATTTGAGGTGACTTGTATGCAAGCAATTTCCCAACAGCCAAACTGAATGCTTGCAATTTATGGGTTGTCAAGCCTTTATCATTTCATGGCCAGATTATTACTACATCTAATAGACAGGTTTCTGGGTTGTTGGGTTTTGTTTTTTTGGTTTTCTTTCCATTTTAGGGGCAGTATCTGTGCTTCATTAACTACAGTGTAATTTCATAGGAGGCCATATTTTTCAGATACTTTGTAATTGTCTTGTTATCGAGGCAGCACAAAGCAGTCCCCTGTCACCACGAGTGTTCCACGCATGGTGAGGCGTAAGCAGAGCTGACTGGAAAATATTATTTGCTTTCATGAAAAAACACAGATTTCTTCTTTCAAATTATTCATCCTCTTATGTATTAGGAAGTTTAAAAAAATATATAGAAAAGCTACCTTTGCAAGGAGCAGGAGAAGCACTCAGAACCAGCACACACAAATTCTCTATATGGGATTTTCTTTTTTCTCCTTGCAGTAAGTGCCATGTGCATACAAGGAGTGATGTAACCACTGGGCTTGGTAATTTGTGAATGCTAAAAAGAGAGAGAGAATAAGTGTGGAATAGTTCCTTTGCTTATAGAAGATAAAGATTGATTTTATTCATGACTGAAGCAGGTAATTTTCTAGCCATAGGAGAATAAATGTTGGGCTAGAAGTGTCTTTGTTTTCTCACTATATAAAGGTTTTAGTTTCAACCTGACCATCATACTAAGGAACTATGACAGACATTAGAGCATTTTCCCCAAAAAATGACAGTTCTCGTATAATTGAGATAGTCCTAAGTCTCAGCTGATATGCTGAGTGCTATGGCAGGACAGATCTTTCTAATCTATCTGAAATAATAACTGCAAAATTGAAGGAAGTGTCAGCACCCATGAGAGGGTACATCATTGACAAAATGGAAAGGCAGATATGATTTGGTTTTTTTGAAGCAGCTAGCTGGGGAGGAAGGTGCTACATTAAAAGTATCTGAATTACAAAGGCCAACATTAACCAGCTCTGAAGGTTTTAGGGTGATCTTCATGAAATAAATGGCAGCTGCAACTCTGTTTCTGTCTGGGTGAGTATCCACATACCAGAAAGCATCTGTCATAAATTTATAGACCTGCTGGAAGTCTAGAGGCCAAGGAACAAATTGCCATTATTATTTCTATAAAGCCAAGATTATTCTGTATGCTATAGTGTAGGTGGTGCTAGCTTTACCCAGTATTTAACCCTCCTAGAAAATATGAAATATTTTGGTTCTTTTGAGTGTTGTTATATTGCAAAATGGTTTATGTTCCAATTGTTTATGAACCATGATCCTTGATCAGCCTTCATCTTTCCCACACAAGGTGTTAAAATCTTCAAATAGCAGGCCGTTTTCACACCCTTGAACACACTTTAATATTTCAAACAATAGCATCAAGTTGTGTTTTCTGTATATTGCTCTCTTTTCAAGGATTGCAGACGGAACTGTAGAGGACCATGGAGGTTGTTTTTTATGGCTTTATATATCATTTCTCACCACCCTATTTGGTGTGCTTTGGGTCTTGCACACTTCATTTACTACAAAGTAGATGCTTTTACCTTAATACAAAGTGATATCTGATTTCCATCTAGCTGTACCAGGTTAGTATTTCCTCAAAAGAGCATTTTATTGGCTTTGTGGGCTGTGCAGTGATTTAAAATGGTTACCAAGCTCTAGTTGTCTGCCACTTCCAAATGAAGACAATCTTCCATTTAGAGGCATTCTGCAATTTGTATTTGAAACCTTCAAAAGTGGTAGAGCTTATACAGCATTTTAAAGGAGAAAAGCATAAGTACACCATTATTCATGATGCAGCTCTGGGAGACATTACAGTGGCCTCCCATTTCTTAAAGGGGGCCTTCAAAACAGATGGAGAAAGACTTTTTCAGGTAAGGTAGTGGTAGGATGAGTGGTAATGGTTTTAAATTGACAGAGAGCAGATGGAGATTATTTAGTAGGAAGAAATTCTTCCCTGTGAGGGCAGTGAGGCAGGGACACAGGTTGCACAGAGAAGCTGTGAGTACCCTGTTTCTGGAAGTGTTCAAGTCCAGGCAGACTGGGATTTTCAGCACCCTGGTCTAGTGGAAGATGTCTTTATCCATGGCAGGCAGATTGGAACTGGATGATCTTGAAGGTCCCTTCCAACACAAACCACTCTGTGATTCTGTTAATTTGTTTCAGGGTCACCCTTAAAGCATTTGTGGATTTTCACTAGTTTCTTTGCAAAATCTGTCAAATACGCCATGTGATTTTTTTCAAATAATGCCTCTCACACTCACTAGACAAGCAGTAATGAAATCTTTATTTACCATTCAAACTTGACATCAGCAACCATCCTTGGAGTATCCACTGCATGTGAAAGCCTTTGTCTTAGAAACAGTGCTAGAAAGGGATGCCAGGTGAGAGTCACTGCAAAAAGAGCTGGTAGGATTAGTAGGTCTTATTTAAACTTCCTAAGTATGAGATCCAGTCAGTATGCTTGTACTGACTTCAGTTCTATTTTCTATGCAATTGAAAAATGGTGTGAAATCTCACTGACATGTTTGTAAGTGGTTTGGAAAGGACCAGTGTATAAAGAAATTATAGCAAGAGATGGTCACTGTAAGTCAGCCCTGTCATTTTTGGCTTTCATATCAGGGTGTTTAGTTCCTGGCAGAGGTTTGAACATCAGATATCTCAAATCACAAAGGTTTGAAGATTCCATATCTCATTTGTTTGTGCTGGAATGCTGAATTATAGCTTTGGAGAGGATGCTGGTTTCATGCACCTCACCAGCTTTTTTCTTGTCTCCATCTCCTTCTGTTCAGAGTTCCAAATCACTTAATTTTCTTACAAGAATGCTAGAAGTTGAAAGTGACTGCTGTATCTTTCCTCCCAATGTGAGAGTCATGTTGGTAGGTGTGATTACATTTAATAGGAAAAACAGGATTCCTCTGAACAATAAAATTCAGTAGTTGTTCAGTGTTGAAGGCTGCCAAAAGAACACATTTTTCTGTTTCAGCAGTTCTGTTTGCTTCCTTTTGCACATTTTTCCTAAAGGAAAAAAACCTATCAACCATATCTAGAACAAGTGCTACAGCCATAGTGATGCTTAACTAAATTAAATACCCTGAATAGGTCATCTTCAAAGATGGAAATGATTTGAAAGCTTTCTCTACAAGTGTCTGCCATGTTCCCTTCAGGAGCAGTTCCATGTTTGTAATGAACTGAAAAGACGTGTTGTTTTCCCTTTTTTTAATAAAAAAACACCCAAAAACTCAACAAAAACAACCGGTTTAATAGAAAAGCCATTAAAGCCTTGCCAGTTGGGATGAAAAATGCTGCCTGCAGGAGCTGTGAGAGTGCATGCTGTCAGGTATGACATACATGCACAAACACCTGTGGGCTTATTAGAGCCTCCACAGTGATGTGCTGTCAGCAGTGTATTTCTGCTGCATATGACCTTGCAATATTTCTTTTTATCTAAAAGGCAAAGAGAGAGGGAGCATTATTCAGTGAAGCTTGGGCATCTCCTGTAACCTTTATGGAGTCTCTGCCAAACACTTCATAACAGTCTATAGCACATTCACTCTGTGTAGGACTTGGGTTATTGAAAAGCCATAGCAGTAAATCCTGTGTGGCTGGATGTCATTGGAAATAGGAGAATTCTCTGCTCTTCACTGTTGTGTTACAGCTTACATGTCTGCTGCCTCCACTAGCTTATTCCTAGGGGAGTTTATTTTCCACCCTTAAAAAAAGGCTGCCAGACTGATTTAAGGCCAAAAATGATGCTTTCAAAAAAACATGGGTCTGTTGAACCTTGGATCATTTGACAGGTGGTCATAAGGTTTTGTTTGAAGTCAAAGAAAGCTGAATCTTGTCTGGTTTTAAATAACATCCCTTGCCACAAGATTTGGCAGCCTTGTGCTAATGCCTCCAATTAGGAAAGGAAGGCAGCACAATCATGAAAAGAAAAGTGACCTGCAGGTGAAATGCAAAATGGAGGGAAATTATGTGAATGATGTAAAAGTATAAAAAATAACAGGTAAGATCTATCCTCTTTTATTATTATGGTGTTTTGCACTATGGGCTTTTAAAAGCAGCCTTATTAAAACTGAGGCCTAAGCATCTTTCCTTGCTTCCAGTGGCCTTCCTTCCAGTGGCCATTGTGAATTCAAGGACAGCATGGGTGGTTTCCCAGAAGTACCTTAAATTCACTCTGCTTACTTTTGAATTCTATCTGTACCATGTTGCATAAAATACTGCACCAGTTACCATAATGCATCACTTTGTGAAATGAAGTGTTTCCACTTGTTCCCCACTAGCAGGAAAGTCATCTGTCACCAGGGTGGGAAGTGGAGGGTGAGGATGGTTGTGTTAAGGCAAGCTGTCCCCACTCATATGCCAGGGCTCCTGAATCACTTCTGTACCTCCTGCACTTGCTATCCAGCAGTAACATTCACTGGGGCTTTGCTCCACAGGGATAAGCACTGGAGGGCAATTTGGGCTTAGTGCAGATAGAATGAGGCAGCACTGAGGTCAAAATCCACAGTGTGTGTGCAGTGCAGGAACCACAAAAGTTTCATTTACACCAGCTTACCACTGAGATGGCTCACTGTGGTACTGATAATGGTAATGGCTTTGTGGTGGGGACTCACTGAAACCATCAGCTGCAGTTTCTTTGTTGGGCAGAACCAGCTTCTAAACTCTTGAGACTGTCATTCTGGGCTGTGCAAAATCCATGTTATGAGCCACAATTCATTTTCAATTCACCCTGCCATCCATTCCTTGTTCTGTTATCTCCAGACTAAAACTAGAGTAGAGAAATAGTCTTTTAATAAGACAGTAATTCTTACATTCTGCACCTAGCAAAAACCAAATAAAATGGGATTTCTCATTTATGCTATATCTTATGGAAGTGAAAAGAGCATAGAATAATTGTAACGAAGATAAATACACAAGTCATAACCTTTCTAGCATAACTGTGCCTGTTTCTAGAAAATTAGAATGTCAATGAGCTAAAGGTAATTTGTTCAGGATGCTAGCAGAATGATAAGTCTGACTAGTTGATTTTTTTCTCATTAGATAGTTTCAGTAAGGCTGAAAAGTGAATGTAGTTGGTTGCAAGAGCTTTGTATATTTTGCAGATACACCTTGACCCACCTTTCCTCTGACAATCTATATGGCAGTTTGTTTTTTCAGGTAGAAATGCTTAGTTAGTTCTGTGGTGACATTTCAGAGACATTTTGGTAGTCTTTTTGGAAGAAGAAAAGTCATGTATCATGGCTATGTAAAGTCATGTATCGTGTATCAAAAGTGATGTATCATATTTAGTCCTGTTTAGTTAAATTTCATGTACCATTCCTCCATTATAGTTAGGCTTTGTGCTGTCAAAATTTGTTTTTTAAGATAAACATGTCTCTCTTGAGACAAAGGATTGATTTGTAAGTCATGCTGAAGGTAGGATTGTAACATGTGAGATGATTGGCATGCCCTGTTCATTGGGTGGATCCCCTGTGGCCATGCTTTTTGTTTTTAGAGCAAAAGAGCTGTACAGTCTTTCATCCATAATGTGCATGGAGAGCTTGAACTTCTACAATTTGTACTCATGTGAAACCAACATTGAAGCCCCATGGGTATTTGCTTGCATGAAGAGTGGAGACTTTTCCCAGCACTTTCACTGCTGGAAAAAGTAGTGTCCTTATTATTTCAGTCAGTTCACAGTATTCAGAGCCCAAAAGTGTGATAGGCAGTTTGCAGAACAAGTAAAGATAAAATGGCCCTTCCCCAGCAGAAATGTAATTTTCAAGTGAATCACAGTACAATCACAATAAAAAAAAGCCAACTGAGGAGACAAGGCACAGAAATTATGGTTTGTCATGAAGCAAAAACGTTTTGAGCTACTTGTGCTTCAGTGGTCACTGTTGACATGACTGAAGCTCCTCTTTGTTTCCATGTGTGCTGCTGTCACTGTCTGTCTCTTTGTAGCTGCCAGCTGTCCTTTCCCTCATTCTCCTGGACTCTGGTGCAGTGACTCTCTGAGGTACTCTCTGTAAAGAACTCTGGCCTTCAATGAGTCTCCTAAGCCCATGGGGGAATGAAGTGTTTCAAATAATCCATTAGTCTTCCTTGGTACATGTTAAAGCAATTTTATTGACAGATGATACCGGGAATGTGAATTTCAGTGAATTTCTTTGCCTTTACAGACCTCAGCATGTAACAGCAAGGGTTCAAGGAAAGGGCAGCAAGGATTGGGACAGTCAGAACTGGGGCTGGTAGTGCTCAGTATTCTCAGCCATGACCTAGAAAATGAGACACTGGTCAAATTTGTAGGTGATCCGCCACTGAAAGGTGAGGACACTCTGCTGGTGCAGTGAGTGGCAAAACTTTGATCCAGAGAGGCCTTGGTAAACTTGAGGAATGGCTTAACAGGAGCCTTGTGGAGCCATCAGAAGGAATAGGCTCTTCTCTTGCACCAGGATTTGCTGGTGCAGTATCTCATTCCCCAGGCTGGGAAGTGGTGGCCTTGAGTAGTCCTGCTGAAGGAGACCTGCAGGTTGTGGAGGACCTAACTGATAACAAGTAGGGCAGGAAGCCATCCAAAATAAGATAGGAGGGAGACATCCAGGTTGGAGAAGTTACTTATTCTGGACTGGTCAGGGGTAGTGAGGCCACACCTGGATTGCTGTGTCCAGCCTTGGTTTCCCTTCCCAGCTCAAGGGAGATGTGGGGAAACTGGCAGGGCCCAGTGGGGCTGGGTGTGTTCAGGGCCTGCAGGACGTTCCCCCTCTGAGAGCTGCAGGGAGCTGGGCTGGCTTCGGCTGGGGAGAGGTGAGCTGGAGGTGGTCACAACCATCCAGCAGAGAGAGAGACAGAGAAGGTAAAGCCAAATACTTTTCCACCGAAGCAGAGGATACAATAGGTGGTGGCAGCAGCTTCCCATTTGGGAGGTCCAGGTTGGGTTTCACAGATTCACCAGGAGCAGGGTGCAGTGCTGGAACAGGTTGCCCAGAGAGGCTGGCAAATCTCCATGCCTGGAGGCTTTTGAGAGCTGGCTGAGTGAAGCAGTAACTGCCCTCACCCAGTGTCGGTGATGGTTCTGCTCAGGGCAGGACATTGGATGGAGACCTATGGAAGGACCTTCCAGTTCCTCTGCTTCAGTGATCCCATTTTAAAACAGTGACAGCAGTGGATAGGCGGCTTGCTTCTTTGTGCTGGAAGGTCTTTGAGAGGACAGAACCAAGAGCAGACAGCTGGAGTCCAGTCTACTGAGATCTCATCCCACCAGGACATGTAGCCTTCATCTGAACCATAGCCCCTCCTTCACCTGTCTCTGGAATAGAAAGGAGAATCTGTTTTATTTCGCAGGAAAGGCAGATTAGGTAGAGTTTTAATTAAAGAGTTAACAGCAAGAAGCAGATGAAACTAGCTCTTTCAAATAAATGTTGCCATCATAAATAAGATTGTTGGCAATTGAGCAGTTTAGACTACTAATTCTGTGTGATGCCTGATTTTACCATGTTATGAGGCAAGCCCCTTACTTTCATATTGTCTTTTCCTATTTGGAAAAGGGATCTTTAGCATCCTGAGGTTTAATAATGTAATTTTTTGGCAATGTTTTGAATTTCTAAAATGCTATTTAAGGGTGAAGTTTAACTGTGTTATTGGAGAACGCATAAATTATTGAAGGCCCAGGGAGCAGAAACTGTGTAAGCTGGTGGAAACCTCTTCTGTCATTGATTGCCTCAGCATTTTTCAGCATGTCCATCAACATTCAAAGAAATTCTAACTCAGTATCTGACCTGGGGGAAAGGTCATTGTCCCCTCACTTGTCTGCTCATTGACAACTGGTATGTGGGTGAAGTTTGCTTTTTTTCTTACACATGACTGTCAAGTGGGGCTTTTGAGTGAGCAGAAGGAAAACCAGCAGCCAGGACAGCTTTCACAGTAGAGCAGAGGGTCCTCAAAAGAAACCTCAAAAGGTTTCTGCCATCTGCATTTCATTCCATCTTCTAACTGTTGTGCCAAGGCATTTTCCTCCCTTTTCATCCTTGCAGTGATGACTTAGGAAAGCACAGAAAGTATGAGGACCCTCTAGGGCTAAAAGATGAGTGAACAGGGGTCTGCAGACAAAACTGGCATGCAGAGTGATACCTGAGTTACCGACAGGCAGGTGGATAGAAGTGGTGTGGACTAGAGATGGAGGTAGGATGGCTGAACCTTAGGATGAGCAGGGATTTGGTGACAGATGCTTTATGCTATGAGGCATTTAACAAGCTCTGGATAGGATCATCACATTTCCACTACTTACAGTGACAGCTGGCCAGCTAATAGACTGCTGGCACTGTGTGCGTGGATGTACATGCATGTACGTGGAGAAGATGATGACAACAACAAATTGAAATGTATGAGACATTAAAATGCATCATGTTGTCATGATTTATCTTATTTATGTTATCTGTGGACCAATGTCATAGTTCTCCAATGGTCTGAGTTATGACTCTTGTGCACTAAAAGCTGACATAATGGCAGCTTCTGTGTGATGAGTTTAATCCTGACAGAGAATGCAGAAGGAGGACTGCTACAGCACAGAGATTTAATCAGGTGCCTTCTCTTGTGGCTTTCTAGTTCTTCAGAGGACTAACCTGC
This sequence comes from Emberiza elegans, assembly GCA_024865655.1. Taxonomy (NCBI): domain Eukaryota; kingdom Metazoa; phylum Chordata; class Aves; order Passeriformes; family Fringillidae; genus Emberiza; species Emberiza elegans. The sequence goes on from JALJVW010003617.1 coordinate 526,817, forward strand.
AGTGCTAACTACTTGTTTAACGTGGTCTCTGACATCACTGAACTGCAATTCTGTTCCAGGCACATTTCTATTCAGGTACTTGTGCGTCACAGTATTGCTGAACTTAATTTTTAAGCTTCCAGCCTCCTGAGTGTAATCGAATAAGCACACTCGAGGGCAAAACAGCAACTAGAGGCACAGCACTAGGCTTCCTTTCACACCCTCCCCTTAACTACTGCACACACTGAGCTCCTGAACAGGCATTCTGCCTCTGTTTTTACTGACAGGACCAGCTTCCTCTTAGCTTTCCCTTTTAGGTCTGTCTTGCTCACAATGACAGAAAATTCTCCCATCCTCTCGTCTCAGAACAGACATCTCAAAAGCAACTTGCTGTTCGCCTCTGTCAGCAGCAAAAGAGAAGATGCATGTTGGTTAATCAGCTGTGCAAGGCAGAATTATTTAAAGACTCTTCTGTCATTCTCAAGGAAAGATTTTAATTTCAGCATTGAATTTGAAGTTTTTAATTAACTAACTACTTTTTTTCAGTTCAGTGCTTTTTAGCTGGGAGCAAACGTTGCTGAGTCATTTAGGAATTGGGCTGTAACAGCATCTGGCTCTAGCTCTTGTTACAGAAGGCAATACCTGGAGCTTTTAATTGTTTTCTTCTTCTTCCATCTGACTTTCCTTTTGAAAAACTGGATCTAAACTGCTTTGCAAGAAAAACATCTTTTATTGTTATCTAAAGAGTATACTGTGACGAGCTCCAGTTTTTCCATATGACTATGCTAGGGATTATTGGAGTTTAAACTGATAAATAGTAATAAATCTTTAGGGGGTATTCATTTGGACTGCAGCTCACATGCTGAACCTGAGCATAGGGAAGTGACAGGGAAATCTGTGAAAGAATTGTGTGGAGGTCGCTGCTAGGAGACTCCTCCCTCTGTGTGTAAGGCTTCAAGGTTGCCTCCAACAGAATAGTTAAAATAATAAAGAAAATTTCTGGGACTGCAGTGTGAGAAAATGAAGGACTCCTGTTTTTTGTAGCTTCAAGTCACAGTTCTATAACACTGCTGCAATTCCCAAGGGTGGCAGTGAACACTAGTTGTTCGAGGGATAAGATTATATATGAGTGAAGCCATTGAATTTAGAAGAACTCATACGGGGCAAATCAGATTTGCTTGATGCCTCAGTTACAGGACAAAATTTTACTTGATTTTGTTTTGATAGATTATTGGCTTTCCCCTTTATACTTAGGAAATGAAAAATACTTGAAATAGAAAATAATTTTAAAGAGTTTTGACTTGCAGATCTCAGCTCCGATACCAATCTTGGCTGCATGCTGTTTGCAGTTGTTTAATGTCTGCCCTAACTTGTCCATTTGTAAAATGTATGACATGCCCACCAGAGTTAGTATGAATTCATTAAAGCTTCTGAATTGCTCTTGCATCATCCAGAGAAACGTGCTCACACTCCTGCTCCATATTAGAAGTGAAATCCCTGTTCTATTTCAGCTAATGGCAGAACTCTGATCGACTCCCAGAGAGGTAAGATATCATCCAATTACCATAATTAGATGGTTAAGAATTGTTCAGCTCCAAATTTTGTAATAATTCAAAGGCCGTTACCTCCATGAATTTTAAGTCCAAGGCAAGTATAGCACGTTGCAAATCTTCTGGTGCTTATGCAGTCACATTGCACTCAGCACTGGAGACCATTCACATTCTTCGCATTCAGCACATTTTGGAGCCTTGATGAGGCAATTAGAAAATCAGTGTATATAAGCCCAGAAAAAGGTAAAACAGAATCTTTTCTTTAATGTTGTCACTCAGGTAGTGCCCAGTTCTTCCATGGCTTTTGCCAACTATTGAGCTCCTGCTACGAGAGTTTTGCTTGAATAGTTAATTTGAAAGTCAAGTGTGAAATGAAGAATGCAAAGACCAGCTCTGTGGGATGTTTTGTGATACTAGTGGAAATGTTCTCTCCAGTCAGCATCTCTAAAGACTATAAAACTTGATTTAAATAATTTTTTTCTACTGTACAGTCCCCAACAGACGTTGACTGTTAATAGTTTTTACAGCTCTAATTTAATCTGGTAGAGTATTGAACTTGTACGTGAAAGGTAATAAAATCCTTTTAGTAGGAAGATGGAGTTTATGTTCAGAATAACAATCTATCGGTTTTGCAAAGATTGTTAAATTGCTGCTTTATAAGTGTGATCAGACTAAGTCAGCCTAGCTGTATTTTGAGTTTTGCTTTTCACAGAATCACAGAGTTGTTAGGGTTGGAAGGGATCTCAGGAAATCATCCATTCCAACCCCTCTGCCAGGGCAGGGTCACCTGGAGCAGGTGGCACAGGAGCGTGTCCAGGTGGGCTCTGAATGTCTCCAGGGAGGGAGACTCCACAGCCCCTGGGCAGCCGTGCCAGGGCTCTGCCACCCTCAGGGTAAAGAAATTCCTCCTCACGCTGAGGTGGAACTTCTTGTGTTTCAGTTTACAGACACTGCTCCTCATCCTCTGGGCACCACTGAACAGAGCCTGGCACCGTCCCCTCGGCACCCTGAGATATTTGCATGCATTGATGAGATCCCCTCTCACTATTCTCTCCTCCACACTAAACAGGCCCAGATCCTGCAGCCTCTTCTCACAAGAGAGAGAAAACCCTCACCTTCTTTGTGGCCTCTGTTGACCCTCTCCAGCCGCTCCGTGTCTGTCTTGTACTAGGGAGCCCAGAACTGGACACAGAACTGCAGGTGTGGCCTCACTAGGGCCCAGTCGAGGGGCAGGATCAGCTCCATTGCCCTGCTGGCCACACTCTTCCCAGTGTGTTCCAGGGTCCCATTGGCCCCCCTGGCTGCAAGGACACACTGCTGGCTCAGTCACCCACTGAGGCTCCCTGGTCCTTCTCCACAGAGCTGCTCTTTGCTAGGTCAGCCCCATCACATGCTGGAAATCCTAGACCTCAGCTGCAAGCTGAGGAATTGCCTCAGTGTATTTGTCCCAGAAGAGCTGTTTGCTATTTTCTGAGGTAAAAACTTTGCTGAGGACCCCTATTTCCCAATGTGACTTCTCAGGCTGCTATCTTTTTGGGCTCTGCCCATTTTTCCTGGGCTGCTGGCTCAGAAAGGTCCAAGGATGCAGTGAGTGGGGTTGCACTGACCTCGATGAGCATCACGAGGTTGTTGAGCAGAAGAACCTGACCTGGCTCTGTCCGTGCTTTTCCCCCAGGACTGACCAGGAAGGGTTTAGGATATGAGCAGTGAGCAGGGTGCATTCAGAGCTGTTGGGTAGCTGCCAGATGACCAGCTTTTCAAAGGGCTTGCAATAGGACTCCAAGTTTACCTTCAGGAATGGCATTACCAAAGGAATGGCTCTGTGTTGAGAGCATCTCAGGGTTTGCTTCAGCATTCCCTGGCATGAGTTTCAGGTGGTTTGTGCATCCACATCAGATAAGGATGTTGGGCCAGAGATTGTGGGGATGGGCTTTGTTGCTGATGTGGGTTTAAGTAGTAGGCTTTCCAGTTTGTATTTCATCATTTGAAAACTTTTTTGGACAGGTGCTTTGTTCAGTGTGTCTGTGCCTGCATAGTACTTTAACATCAATGTTCTTGTTTATAAATAATCTGTTACCTCATTAGTCCTGAACAGCAGAACTTGAAGCTGCCTTCATCACCTCAAAAACATCTTGCTACTAAGCTGATAAACCATCCTTCCCTTTGTGTGACATGAATGTTAAAATGTTGTAAACAAGTTTCCAAAGGATCAACAGCAATTTTTCATGCAGGATATATTAATTTGTCTTGTAATATTCCTTTTATGTCAACTGCAATAATCTACTGTGCTTAAAGCATAAATATCTTTTCATGTGTGTTTGTCTGAAGTGACAGCAAGTTGCCAGAGATGTTATCAGACACAACATATGAGGATGAGTAACACCACTGCCTTATGACTGCAGCTATTTAAAATAGGCAGAGAAAAATTATCATTAGAAGCTGAATATTATTGGTAGATTTGTCACACAGTATGTGAGTGTTTAGAGGGAATATGAAAAATGAAGCATTTGCATTTAGACCAGCACTATCTGGAACACCACAGAGCAGTATCAGCTAGTAGTTTTTCTGTCATATAACACAAACATGGGTATATTGGGGGCAAAATACTGACTGCTGTTCCCTCTGCAAACCTTGGCTTCTGTGTGATGATGATGAATGAGCTCAGGACCCCAGAAGTGCTAAGTGCCTGGGTGTGTGGGTGTATATCTAGTTACAATTTCATTATTTTAACTGCATTTCCTCAATATCAGCATCACATTGTGCAGCTAGGGTCCAATTTAAAACCTGTAGCAAAAGAGTCCTGCAGTGACTCATTGGTGAAGATCTTTGTGATAAATAACAGACCCTCCAGAGTCCTGAGCAGCAGAATGTCACACTGGCAGCCTGAACCATGATGGCACCCTTCATCTCAGCTTATGTCCCCTGGTATCTAAGTAGCAGCAGAAGTTTGGTGGAAGATGCAGTGCTTTTTTTATTTTATTCTATTCACCCAGGGGGATCCCAAGAGTCTTGTTAGAGCTGCAAACCAATAGGAGAAAATAATGGCAAGGAAATTCTAGTTGGAGCCTTAGAGTCATACAGTCTACAGAATGATCTCAAAGCATGCCACATGGATTCCCACTGTGGGGAAATACAGGTGAACAGGTAGCTTCTGGTTTTGCTGAGAAAGTCTCTTGCTGTGAAATAGAATGTTCTTGTATCCCTTGGCAGGGATGTGGAATCGATCTCCAGGTGATCCCTTAACTCCAAGGAGCAGTCTCTAGGCTGATCCTGGAAATGGTGGTCATATTGATCCTGAGGGGGAGCATCTCAGGAAACAGTCAGGCAGTGCCTGAGAGATTGTGCTTTTGAGGGAAGGTAGAAGCACAGGGAATTCTGTTCAAAATTTATCATTTCTCACATCAGATTCATTAATTATTCCTTTGTGGGTGCCATGGCTTAATCCCAGAACCTTCAAATTCTGCTGTATAGGAAAATGTCTGTGGTATTAAAGTAAGTACCTCCATTTCAACTTGGAAAACTGTTCCCATAACACCAGAGCTAAGTGATGCTCTGATAGCTCCTTGCTTGGCACTTAAAAACTAAAAGAGCAGTAAGAGCAGAAGGAAAATGCTGCTGCAGACAAGGAAGTCACACATGAGATAGCTGAGCTTTCAAAAACAAGAACAAAGTTGTGTTTATTCTCTCCTTTTTTAAAATAAATATGTATATATTATAAAAAAGACAATCTCTTATAGCTCTAGTATTTGCCCAGGTAGGTGATCTCCCCAAAAGTATGCACTGGGAGGACATTTCTGACAAGACTGTGTTGGTGGTGAGGCCAACACCGTGTGATCCATTGTGGAGCTGTGCCCTCTGCAATGATTTCTGCAATGATTACCACTTCACAGCAGCTGGTTCCTCCTGGGAACAGCATCCTGGCAGAGTGTGCTGGGGTAAACCCACCGTGGCAAAACTGTACTCCTTTTAGCAATATACACCAGTAGGTACAACTGGCCATGTGATGAGTAATAAGCTGCAACTGCACAGTGTGAGCCCTGCAGACAGAGAGTAGAAATAAAGAAGTCAGAACAAAGGAGATTTGTGACTCACAAATTTGCTGTAGCAGCCACCCTGGCCTACTACTGGACTTCATTGATGATTCAAACCTGACCTCAAGTCAGGGCATAAGAGGAACTATCCTTGGCAGCTCCCTTGATTTAGAACTACTGCAAGAAAAGAGGGAATGAGAGCTGCCTTTGTTTGTTATTTTTAAAATCTGACTCCCTGTTGCAAGGCAGTAAGATGTGCAAATGGCTCTTGCACCTGGCAAGTTACCATCAGCAATTATTGCAACACTCAGTGTCTTTCTGCCACCAGCAGAAATCTCTTTGCTCCCTTTCATGTCAGAGATTTCATTGTTCTTATGGGGATGGTAAAATTAAAGCCACAAGATTTACTGCTCTAATTCTCTTTTGTTTGCAACAAATGGGAGAGACAGGGAAGGATGATACATGTAGCTGGATTTTGTGTTGTTGGGTTTTTTTCTCTTTTACTGACCAACAACAATTACTGACAAAATCTTTGTTTGAATTCATGAAACAATTCCATTAGCAACTGTATTAAAGACTATTATTTAGAAATAGGAATCTTGTTATTAAAAAAAAAAAGCTGTGACTACATTTCACTCTCCTCTGTTTGAAAACCTTGACATCTGAGCAGGCTGTACTTTATGTATGTATTCATGTTTCTTTCAGTACAGATGTTTTCTAGTTTTAGATGCCATTAATGTGGTGTAAATGTCAAGAACGCTGTTTTTGATAAATATATCAAAAATGCTGTTTATGATAAATGTATGTATGTGAGGGAAACAGTGTTTGATAGGAATCCAGTTTTCATTTGTAGCCCTTCCATTATTGCCCTTTGTGTGACCTGAGATGATTTGCCAAATGAGACTTTTTCAGAGGAGAGATCTGTGAACACAAGTGCAATTCCTGTGTTCTAAACCAGCACCTGACTGTGAGCTGTTAAAATCCGAGCTCTTGACTCTCAGTTCAGTGAGAGAATTGAGGACAATCAAATTAGGACAATTCACCAGATACCTCATGGAAGGAGGAGAACTGCTGCAGGAGCTCAGAGTGGCTGCTTTGCACCTCCTGCTCCAGAGCTTACCCACTGAGGTGAAAAGGAGAAGGAGCCATTTGTAGCTCCTCAACAGTACTCCTTAGACAGCCTGGACATCACGTGAGCCTTGCTCAGTCATGGAGGAGAGAATTTCTCTGAAGCTGCAACCTTGGCATTTTCAAAAACAAACTTCTGCTCTGGCTGAAATTCATGCACATTTAAAAATAAGCTTCAATTACAGCCCTGTTGAGCAGCCTTAATTTCTCTCTCAATGAAATTACTCTTCATCAGACCTGCATGTTTTCAGTATTAACAGACAGGCTTTATTAATGGATGCTCCAGGTAATGAAGACAATGAGATTTCATTTCCTGACCAGTCTTGCCAGAATTTGTGGAATATCATGATTTTCTTGCTCTGAGGGTTGGTCCTTTCATTTTCCAGCTACAGGCCCCAGTGTGCTTGTTCTGTGGACAAATTGATAAATTAGTCAGCTGCCGAAAGGGAGTCATTTGACTCACCTGAAATGAGCAGCAATGGGATGAAAATACATTACCTCTGTCCCACTGGATAAGCCTCAGATTGTATTGAAATAGAATTAGGCCGAGGGAGTCAATGTAGTGGATAATAATGAAATGTTTAATGTGGATTAGCTGCATATAAAATTAATACATTAGAATGAATTGCTGAAGAAATGAAACTGTGTCAGACCTTTATCCTGTCTCTCATATTAGACTTAAAACTGCTGCAGTCTTCTGTTTATAGAAGAGCACAAGAAAAGCTATTGAATTTGTGTTCTTTTTTTGGGTGAGAGGACTAGATACAGTGTAAAGTATTATAAATAAATATGAATATACCAGAGCTGTCAAATCAGGATCCAGCAGAACCAATGCTAATATACTTGGGTCTGAACCAGACCTGAGAGGTTAAAGACAAGAATCTAAAGCTAAATCTCCTTAATCATCTGTGTGGGCTTTTGTCTTCTGAGAGTTAAATCTAAATATAATTTTTATTTTGGACCATTCAGAGGTGAGTTGAAGTGTTGCTTTAATATTAATAGGTTTAATAGAAAATGGGCAAGCTTTCCAAACTATTTGGCAAATGAGGTATGGAAGGGCTGCAGAATGAGCTGAGACATAAAACTTGAAAGTATTCATCTCTAATCTAGGAGTCCTTGAGGTTTTTCTAATTGTTAAAGCATTCTTGTTGCATTCTCTGTTCCAGGTTCTTTTCTGTTTCTCAACGCATCAGAGAGGCCGAGCCCCACCATCCTGAGCCCTTGGCTGAGGAGCAGCAGTGATCAATGTGTGGTTCAAGTGGCTGTGTACAAGTTTTACCAGCAGAGTGGAGAATACATTGCTCGTGTCCATCCCATTGATGAGAGCAGCAGTGAAATCCTGTCAGAGGAGAGCCCAGAGAAACACGGGTGAGTCTCATCCCCTCGTTTGACTCACAGCTTGAATTGAGAAAAATCACTCGCCTGTGTAGCCATAGAGCCACAAAATGCCTGCTGCACATCTGAGGGGGAGCAGGACATGACACTGAGGAGATGCTTGTCTTGCATGGGTCTAAAATATCATAGGAGGTGGAGGTTGGTGCTTACTTTATTATACAAAGCATTAGCCAATTTCTGGATCCAGGTAATTGGGTTTCTAAGTCAACACCATATTTATTCTCAGTGCTTGCAGGTACAGATAGAGCATGGATACTCATCCTGAGATTAAAGATTTTCTGCTTAATTCTCTCTGTGTGATTGCTTTTTACTACTTCTTAACCCACATATACTATTTGGCTTAGAATATCTACTGAGTCTTTGCAGTTTCATGTGCCTGCATACATTTTCAGTTTTGTCTTCGCTTCTGATTTTTTTTTGCCCATGAAGCTGTTCAGAACTGCTGGCAGGGGAGGAAAGCTTTTGATCTTTCAAGGGTGCAACTGTTTGAAATGTTTCATCGCCTTTGTGCAATTAATCTTGATGATGTTTTAATTTGTCAGACTTCCTGTGTATTCTTTTAAACTTTTGTTAGCAGCAAAACAGCAGGAGATGAACACAGTAAATATTTCAAGATGCTGTAGGAGTAGAGTAACTTGGAATTTAATTTGGATATATGTGAGGCTAATGTTCTACCTGCTCTATATACTGACTATTTAAATTTTTTATTTCTTACCTTTGTTGTGAAATGTGTTAAGAAGCATAATTTTTACCAAACATCTCAAATGTTCTTTGTTTTGATGTGATAGATTAGAGAGTTCCTAATAGCACATCCTGCTGGCTTGTCCTCGTAACAAGATGTGATTATCTGATTACTGTCTATAGCAAATTCTGTATCTTCCAGTAGCAAAAGGAGAATGTGCAATAAAAAGCCTTGCAGGAGATAACCTAACTCATAGAAACCGTTTGAATAGTTGTAATTCTCATATAACACATGGCCTATAAAAGTGAGGAGGAGAGCTTGTGTGTGGATCTAGATCATACTTAGTTCCAGCAACATCATCCAAATTGTAAATTGCTGTTGATGTCTGGGGAGAGGTAATTAGAGGAGCCACAGCAGCTGTCTTCTTCCTTAGCTCTTTGCAAATGCTGTGTTCTGTGTCACAGCTAATAAACATGCTTTGTGCAAAGTGCCTCCTGCGTTGGCACTGCCTCTGCTCCTTGGCACTCCCAGGGAATGTTGCTGTGTGTGAAATGCTCAGCATGGAGGAGCTGTGCCTCGGATCTGTGGGTGGGCAGAGTTCCCTGGGAGCCCAGGCAAGTGCCAAATGTAAGGAGCCTTGAAGGGAAGGGGAAGATTGCTTCAAGTACAGTAACAAATTCCTGCTTTTGCCATCTGCTGGGGATAACATGGCTGACTCAGCTGTGTGTTGCAGATGGAGATCGTCACCACAGTAAAGAGGGTTTGTGCTTTTGCAGAAGGCGGCTTTGGTTACAGCTTGACTGTCCCATATGCTTGCCAGAAGTGCAGCTTGCTCACCAACAGCAGCTCTGTGGGGTGTGGATGGCTAAGGATGTGCCTGTGGCTTTCATGGGTTTGTATGTCTAACTCCTTGGTACTCCACATGCTGGAAAACTCCAGTTGGAGCCACCAGCTGGTTCATTTTCCCCTCCTCCTTTGGTCCTGTCCCTTCACTGCAAGAGGCAGTAACTCTCCTCTCAGCTCAGCAGTGCAGAAAAACTCTGCTACTGTGCCCACATAAATGTCACATGGGGATGGTTAAATAGCTTCTCACAGCCACAGATGAGAAGGTGGCAATTTGTCACCATTTGCCCTGAATTTTCATTCCAGAATTTCAGTGCCCCTCCTTTGTTTGGAGGGATAATATTAGCTATTCCAGCTCTGATAACAAAACATGTAAATCTCACTTTTTAAAGCATCTTTTTTCCTTTAAATAGGAATCCAGTATAGCTGATTGAAAGTCAAGAATAATTCAATGGTGTTCTTAAATGAACTAGCAATCCTACAGTGGAAATCTGTTCTGTTCAATATTTTATTTTGTCTTGGAAATTGCAAACAATTGTGTTCTTTTATAATGAGTTCTTTGACCATGCTATAACCAAATAATTTCTAAAATTTTATAAGGATTTTAGCTCTAGGCACAAAGTAATTGAATTCCCCAATGATGAGTCTGTGCTAGAAATAAAAACACTTTAAAGTTTCACAGCTGACACTTCTTTGATTCTATGTGCTTTATATATTGCTTTGCAAACCAGAGGTGTAAAGTGTGTGACTTTGTATGTGCAGCAGAGAGTCCCTGCCATTGCTTGAGATCAAGCTCATAGCAGGAAGAATGTGTTTTATTGAAAAAAAATGCATATGAAGGGTGATAAAGCAATAAGTTAATTCCAGGGTGGATTTTCTCAGATCTTGAACTATGCACAGCACTAATATCTTCTTTCCTTTTTTTCCCCCTTTTTAAATTGTATAACCCAAATTACATCTGTTAAGATCTTACAAGGTCTTCACAGTTCACCTACATTTACAAGAAAAAAAAAAGCAGATGCTGTCAGGTTTCACTATTTCATTCAGGGTGAAACCAGGCAAGCCAAGGTTTTGGGTGACAGCACTTGAGGCTGATTTTAAGTAGAATATATGTAAAGCTATGTAATTGTATTAGGTAAAGACAGCATGGCCCCCAAATATTTATTTGTTACCAGAGCTCCCCATGTTGTCTTTGTGTGTAAATTACTGGGTGTGATTATGCAAAAAGACTCAAAGCAGAACTGTGGATGTTCTTTGCTCCTCTGGTCTCATTTTTTAGAAAAGGAAACAGCCTGTGGACTAGAGTTGTATGAGTTCCATAATGAGCTGGAAGGGTTGCAGAAATGGTTGTTTGGAAGACACCTGTTTGTTTTATTTTTCTAGCCGACATATTTCTCTGCAGCTGATGCATTGCATGCAGGAAGAAAGGTGGCTAAGCTAAGATGCATCACACTGCAGTAGGGTGGGGCAGTGGAGCACACACCAGGAGCAGAATGGCAGAAGTGATGGCTGGGAATGGTTTCTGAGGGTTGAACACCAGAGGCTGGCAAAGGGATGTTTATTTTATGGTACACAGAAACTCTGCCAAATACAGCCGTAACTTTTATATATAATATATACAAGAAAGCTTCCTACTCACAAGGTAATTATGTCTTTGCTTATCAGTTCAGCAGAATTATATACTTGTTAAAATTATCATTAACTTTAAAGAGGAGTAAGGTCTTACTCCAGTTTAACCTGTGGGTTTTGGAACACCTTTGGTTAGACCTTCCTAACTTAACTCCTAAACGATCAGTAGGACTCCTCTATGGGGAACAATACATCAGAGTGTTCTACCAGAGTTGCTTTTGTTGCATGGCAGTGTTTCTAGCTGCTCTGAGTCTGTGGATGTTTTTGATGTGGTTAGTCTCTTCTGACATCTCTTGCAGTGCTGTTGGGTTTTACAAGCACCCGCAGATGATACAGGGAGAGAAGCAGTGCTCTGCTATTGATCTTTTGTAATGGCAAAAGAGTTGTTATAATTCCTGCCATGCAGCACAGGACTCTCTGATTTATCTCAAATGACACCAGATGTGGCTACTATCTTTTTGCTGTTTTTCTGTTTCCATGGTGCTGTATACAATCCTTTCTTGCTATTTAATGGGGTTCCCATTTTCTATTTCTGTAGGTGAGGAGACATCAGGTATGTTTATGTTGCATGTTGGTAATTTAGCAAAGCAGTTTGAATGTTGACTTCTGGGTACTTGTCAGACTGTCACTGTGGCCACTGATTTAATTTCACCTCTCATCTTTTTTTTTCCCCATGTGTTACATTTATAATTATAAAGCAAGTAAGATCTTAAGTGTGCTTAGTAGAGTGGAGAGAACACAAAAGAAATCAAGGAAATCTTGTCAGCAAGGTTAGAGTTTGTAATAAAGGATTGATTTTAATTTCTTTTGATCTGTGTATTTTGGAGAAATTAGAATTGGGCAAGGACAAAATTATCATGGTTCATTTTAATTATCATTATTACTTTACACATTTGCTTGCACTATTAATGGTGAACTGCAGTATTATATACTATACCATATAAATACTATAGTATTTATATACTAAAACCCAAACTTTTTATAACAATATAGCAAATGGCACCTAATTTCAATGTCGTCTTTTATTATTGACCTCCCTCATCCCCAAGCTTGAGATGGATCTGAAGACTTTTGTGTAAATATGTGAAGTTTAAGGCGTTTCTTAAATAAAACATGAAATGTGAACATGCATGCATGAGAAAGGGAGTCATAAAACACTAATACTTCACACAGCCAGCACTTCAGTAGGTGTATGAATACTGGTGCACAGAGCACTTCCAACAGAGAAAGTTCACCTGCTTCTGAAGGCTGCTGCAAATCATAATAGGCTATTCCCTTTCTGGCATCTACAACTTCACTTAAGATTGATTGCATTGATAGATGTCAAGGAAAATATATGAAGGAATCAGTAGCATCTGTCACATTTGACCTTGGGGCTTGAAATCTGAAGGTTATTTCTTGTACTAGTCTTGTTCCTTTTCTTTCTTTTTTTACCAGTAGCTTCAGTAGCCTGTCTCAGAGACCAGGGACCTAATAGAAGGAATTTTTAAAATTTGTTTTATATTCGTTTTGTGATGATGGGGGATGTTTGTTTGGTTTTCTTCCCCTTCTTGAAAAACTTCATTAAATTTAAGTCTTTGTTTTGTAAATGCCTGGGCTAAGACATTAAGATGTTGGTCTTCATTCTTTTTGTGTGTATTTGGGGCATTTAAACTTATTTTTAAACATCAAAGTATGTCTCAGAATTTGCAGGATATTTTTAGTCTGGGAGAATTCTAAACCTGGAGTTTAAGTGATTCTGTTCAAACTATGCATTTGAGAAATTCAGGTAATCCAGGAAAATAATTTGGATTTATGGATTCGTTAGAAACTAAGCTTTCTCTCACCCTGATGACCAGGCACCACTAATCCTTAATTTTAGAGAGATAACTTGAATTGTCCTAGACAGAAAATTAGCACTTAAATTTTTTCTGTGCTATTACCCACTAGCCAACTTTTAGTCCCTTTCAGTCTGTGAAATTAAGTGCCAAGGAAGGAAAAAAAGGGGAAAGAAGAAAAAAGACAAAGTTGGTGTTACTTTTCCCCCTTCCCTTTTCAAAGGATACTGTACTCAATACCGGGAAGAATGAGTTTGATATCTTTGATAGTAAATGCTTGCATGTGGAAAAGAGATTTTCTTCTCTACATAATAAACCTTTGGTTCTTCCAGTAGGTTTTTCCAGGTTCTTCAAGTGTAGACCTGAGGAAAGCTTTAACTCTGTTGGTCATGGCACCTTGAGGAGTTTGTTGCTATTTAGTTTTCAGTTTGTGCAGCATCACAGAGTCAGTGATTAGACTGGGAAAGACCTCTGAGATCTTGGAGTCCAGCCTTTGTCCAAACACCACCATGTGTGTCAACCAGACCATGTCAGCAAGTGCCATGTCCAGTGTTTTCTTAAATATTTCCAGAGATGGTGACTCCACCATCTCCTTGGACAGCCTATTCCAATGTCCAGTTGTCCTTTCTATGAAGGAATTCCTCATAATGTCCAGCCTTAGCCTCTCCTGGTGCACCTTGAGACAGTGTCCTCATTGCTGGCTGCCTGGGAGAAGAGACTGACACCCACCTGGCTACACCCTCCTTTCAGGGACATGTGGAGAGCAATAAGGCCTGCCCAAAGCCTCCTTTCTCCAGGCCAAACACCCCCAGCTCCCTCAGCTGCTCCTCACAGGACTTGTGCTCCAGACTCTTCACCAGCTCTGTTCTCCTTCTCTGGAGTCTCTCCAGCACCCCCATGTTTTTCCTGTAGTGAGGGGCCCAGAGCTGGATGCAGGATTTGAGGTGTGGCCTCACCAGTGTCAACTACAGGAGGGCAGCACTGCCCTGGTCCTGCTGGCCACACTCTTGCTGATCCAGGCTAGGATGCCTCTGACCACCTTGGCCACACTCTGGCTGGTGTTCAGGGCTGCCAACCAGCACCCCCAGGTCCTTTTTGGCTGGGCACTTTTCCAGCCACTCTGCCCCCAGCCTGCAGTGCTGAAGGCCATTGTTGTGGTCAAAGTGTAAGCACCAGCACTTAGTCTTGGGGAGATTTAAATGAAAATCATTCAGGATCTGTAAGGTAAAATACAGCACTGCAAAGGTTTAGGCACTAGCATGAACCTGATATACAAATGTCTGCACATTTGTAGATCACTTTTCCATTCTACTTGGGCACAAGATGATGTGGCTCAAGTTGTCACTTTCACACTAGGGTGAAGTAAATGTCTGTACACTTCTGTTTTAAAAGTCTTGGTGGTTTTGCTGCTGCTGAAGTGCTCTGTTATTATTTAAGATAAACATGGGTCCTTTTTGAAGATTTTTTTTTTTTTGCTTTAGAGCATGCCTTATTTTAGCTTGTAGCCTTAAGACAACAAAGCAGTGTCTTCAAAGGGCTCCAGAAAGGTTTGCTGTGTTGTCAGTTGAGATTGGGCTGTAGCACCTTATTTCTTCTTACATCTGTATGGAAGTTAACTTTTTTATTACAATTAATGATATAATTTTACCAGAAAGTGAATTTTGAGTGCCATTGACTGTTGTGACAGATCATATTGTAAAGGAACATCCTGTGACCTCTTGGACCAACCAAGGCCAACTGAATTAATTCAGTAGTGAGTAATTGCAATTACTTTTTTTTAGCAGTTGATCACAGTCCCAATCAAACTGATGGAAAATCATTTTGGGGAAATGTGGGGGGAAAATGTTCTTTCTTTTCTTGTAATATATGTTATCAGAGAGTTATTAGCTGGCAATGCTGCCTTTTATTGATGTCTGCCAGATTCATGCAAATGGGAAGACCAAAGTTGTATAGCATACCTCCAATAATAATGATGAAATAGGATGGAGGATGTAATTTTAAAGTTGAAATAAAGTAGAAAATGAGAAATGTGTGTCAAACATGAAAATTTTGCTTACTACTGAAGCACATTACTATGTAGAGAATGGGGGAAAAAAAAAGAAAAAAGTGTATTGTTCAGGGTAAGGGCTCACTTTTTACCAAGTGGAATAGCCTTTTCAGCTGCTTTGAACACAGTGCTGAACACACTGTAGTGTAGGAGGACTGGAGTGGGGAGCAGGATTCCCAGTATGCCTTGGCACAAGGATCCTTGTGGCTTCCCACATAATCACAAGGACCTGAAGGTCACCTGGTTGGTGACCTTCAACCCTGGGAGCTACTTCTGTGCAAGAAACCTCAGAGTCTGACACATCTGACTGTAGAAACAATGCCAAACTGACCACACTAAGAGAGTTCAGCCATCCTTTGTTTGTTTGCCTGGGTTGGATATTTGTTGTTTGAAACCAAAGATTCCTTAATATAAATCATTTCTTACAGGACTAAACAGACCACTCTGAGCAATCTAATCCAACTTTTATGCTGTCTAAAGCCTGGGCACAAAGATTTGTCATCTTAAACTTTTGTACCTTGTATCCTTCAGGATTATTTTCAGGTTCCTCTTCTCTGGCTGTTATGCTATTCTCACTTTCCAAAGTAAGGGTTGGCTTTTTTCCCCCATTCTCTCATTCCTATTTCCTTGTTTTATAAATCTTGTGTTTTCTTCTTTACACAAATGCTTCTACTTCAATTTTTTCAAGTCATCCTAAACTAATCTTCACAACCTCACGTTGATGTTAGTCCATGCTGCACTTCCTATCAGTTAGGACATGTCAGGATGAATTGAATTTTGATAAAACCTAAACAAACAACCCACCTGCCACACACCATCCAGTCTCCTCTTCCCAAGCCTGCACAAACACTTCAGTTTGACATCTTTTTCTTTGTTTAGGTGTCCTTTCTGCTATATGAAAGTTCAACAGTCTTTTTAGGATCCTTTGCTGTGTCCAAGTATCTTTGCCCATAGCAAAATGCTTCCGACATTTGTTTCCAGACACTGGGCAATTAATATTGCTGGCCTTGTTTCTAGTTATTTTTCCTCTCCCCCCGCAGCTAAGCTCTCTGTCATTCTGCTGTTGGCCAAGTTTTATAACAAACCTGTGGTATAATTGCTTTCTGTATCTCCTACTTACTTTTGACCTTAAAATCCATCTGAGTTATGTGCAGCCTCCTCTGTTGCTGTCCCATTTTGGAGCATGGCTTTGTCATTGTGTGCAATTTCCTTGGGGCTTTCCCTGCTAATGCTTCAGAATCTCCTTCTTATCCAAGGCAAATCTACCCTGCTGTAGGAAGTACTGTAGAAGATTTACAAGGTAATATTCCTGCTTTCAATTTCAGAGAGAAATTAACTAGGTGCTGATAACTTTGCAAGACTTTAAAATCGCGTCCTTGACCCATCCACCTGCTAAAAGCATTCCTGTGGTGGGAATGCAGTTGATTCTGCATTCTAAGTCAGGTTCTTGGCTATCCCCCTGAAATTCTCAGTGGTGTTCAATGACTTGCAGCACAGAGTTTGGTAGTTTTTGTGGGGTTGCTTTGCACCCTCACTTTAAAGAGCACTCTCTGTATTGCTGCTCACCAAAAATGTTGCCTATAATTCTCAAGTGCTGGTAAATTGTGTGTTTTCCACACAAGAAAAAAGAGAGCTCTGATAAACTTGACCTCTAACTTACAATTTGCTTCTGCATATTAAAAAAATCAAAGGCTTATTCAACAGGAATTAAGAAGCTAATTCTCAATTCCCACATGGGAAATTGAATGAAGGCTTAGTAATTATTTAGATTCTGATGTGTGCTGCAGTGGCAGAGGCAGCAGCTTGAAATTCTTTTCAGTGGTTGAGGAGAGCACTGCATGACTTTCCACAGGGAAACAGTGAGGACTGAGCTGTATGACACCAGCGTGAAGCACTTCACAGAACTTCTAATTTAAAAGTCATGTACCATATTTGTTAAATAGTATTGCTCCTGCCAGAAAGCATTCTTCTGTCAAATAGCTACCTTTGTTTTGAATTTTACTGCTTTCTATAGCACACATCTAGTACAGTAGAAATTATATTCCTTTAATAAAATATTTTTCCAGAGCTCTTTTTTGTACTAGCAGGGCAAACCATTACTGTCAGCAGCTACTCTAGCAAAAACGTGGGGTTTGGGGTTTGCACCAACACCAAAGGCACAGGTTTCAGACAGGCCTGTCAGATCTATTTTAAACAGTGCTTGAGTCAGGTTATTTCCTCACTTGTGCCCTTTTGTAGAAGGCTTCCCCTGCATTGTGCTGATTGTTCTTCAGTATAGGGAAGCCATGAACCTTCATGGCTTGCTCAGTAGCATTTTGGTTTCCTCTCCAGAGAAATGAACAGTTCTCTGCACCACATTTGGAAGTGCTGGATTTTCCTTTTTTTCTTTTTTCCTCAAAGGATTGTGTTCACGTGTTTTACTTTATAGACATTGAGTTCTCTGAATCATCAAGAGCAGTTGCCAGCTTTTTATAAACATCAATCCATAACCTTGTGGTATTTGTTGTGTCTTAGATCAGGCTGACTAGATATGATTTTCTGTTGGGAATAGCAGTCATGAAGTTTGTCTACTGAATGTAATTGGAGCTTTTCCTGATCATCCCTGGCTTGGTGTGCCATTTGTGCTGATGGATTGAGGCCACAAAGATGCATAATAAAGTTCCTTTGGACAAGGCAAAGATATTCCAAGCTGGGATTGAACCTGCAGCATGTCTGTCTTCCTTGGTGAACTTCACATGAGGAAAAGATTGCAGAAGATTGGCACAAGTCTAAATTTTTCACAAGGCAATGAAGTTTTTATGACTTTGCTTTATCTAGCAAGGAATACAAGCAGTAGAATAAATGAGACAAAGTCAACAGCCTCTCATATTCAGATCAGTGACCAGTTATTATGATGGCTTTATAATAGAACAAAATTACAGTAAAGGCGAGATTTTTATCAAAATATTTGCATTGAAATACCTTTTAATAAGGAACCAAATAATCTGATTTTCTTCAGCAGAAGAAAATTCCAAAGCTCAGAATTTTTCCTGTGCAGTGTGCTGGCTCAAAGATGTTAAGATAATTTTAGTGAGATAATTGTTGTCGGTACATTAAGTGCAGTGGACAACCTGATTATTTTTAGGATGTTGAACATCCTAAGAATGCCTAGCTAACTTTATTGCCACATCAGAAAATAAAACCATGAGATGATCTGTCTGGGTATTGTCTTGGTTTAAATGTGTTCTCAACTCTAGCAACTTGTTTTTTTTTTTTTTTTGCATCTCTGCCCCTCTCTCCTCTAAATGCCTGTCTTTCAGGAGGCTGTGGCTTGGGAAATGTGGGCTAGTGCTTTTGACACCTCAGATCCATATCAAAACCATGATGATTGCAATTTGTTATTATTTCATGCCAGATGAGCTGTTGAGAGGCCCATTTCTTAAAGGCCTCTGGATTACATCTGACACAAGTTGATTTCCCTTTTTTATGAAGTCTCTTGTCTAGGAACTTGGGCTCCTTTCATTCCTTTAGGCAATTTCTCTCCAGTTAAAAGCTGGGACATGTATGTGGTCTCTTTGAAAGGGCATTGGCTGCTCTTAGTTTCTGTTTTAGATGGAGCATTTTGATTGCTGGTATCAAGGCAGTTACAGCTGTCAGTAAAACAGCTGCTCTCAGGCAATGAGAGGTGCCATCGATGTTTATCAACATCATGCCACTAACAATATAATTTTTTTTCAAGAAAATCTTGCTTTCTTTTTACTTATTGCCTTCTACAACTATTCTAGTACAAAAGGGAGAAAAAATATCCTATAGAATTTTACTGACCTCTTTCCTTAATAATTCAAAAATGAGAGACTGATATGGTATTGGCTGATAGAGTGAAGAGGGGAGAAGTGATCCCTGGGAATATCAAGAATAGATAAAGGAGCTGAGGGGAAAACAGAAATTCTGTCTCAACACTTTTGCCTTCTAGTTTTGTATTCCACGCTCTTCTTCTAAACAGGTTTCCAAATCCTCAATAGGTCTCATTTTCTCTCTCATTTCATCTTTACTCCCTCTCTCTTGCTCCTGTCCTACTTGTCTTTGACCTGGAAATATTTCTTCATCCCAAATTCTGGGTCCAAAAGCTGGGGGGAGTATCATGGTTTAACTGTGCAGAAAATTAACTCTACCCGAGCCCAAACCAGCCCAGGGAGGCACTGAGCAGCTGATTTTGTGTGCCCAGCTCTGGTACTGCCTGCTGCAGCCCAGACTGTGCACTGGACACTTTCCCTTGTGCAATTCAGCTGCTGCTTCTGTAGGAAAATCCCTGCCAAGAGGGCACAAACATCAGCTTCTTAGAGCTTGCAAACTGGCCTCAGTGGGGAGAATTTTCACAGCAACGGCCATGTAAACGAAGCAAGTGATTCTATAGCTCTCCAGAAATTCTTTCATCAAGTGGCTCTGAAGGACTCTTAACACCAAGACCCAGCTGAAGGAGGTGGCACTGTACAGATGGACACAGTCAAGCATTAAGGAGGTGTTCTAGCAGATCATTAGTGAGCTTGGTATTCAATAGATGTATGACTGAGTGGTGCTGCATTTATGGTATTTTTTTCCTAGAAGAGGGCAGGTTTTGATGGAGAGAGATAATGTTGATGTCTGGGTTTCCAGAGTCAAAGGAATTTATTCCTGTGGAGATTTTAATGTATATGTTCTCTTCTTCATTTGAGTGGCCCAACACTGTTTGCAGAATGGGCTTTAACACACTGAATTTCAGCATAAGCACAAAATCTAGCTTTTGCATTTGTTGCAATGCAGAAACATTTGTAGGGGCAAAGTTAAGAGGAAGAAATAATTGTTCATAGGCTAGGACTATTCTAGTTCTGCATCTGTCCCTGAGTCCTCATCATGAGCAGCACTTGGCAGATACATTTCTGCCCTCCATGGGGATGTACTCTTTCCATCTTCTCTTCCCTGTGCTCCTCTCAGCTCTCCTCAGTGCATCAATACTCCCCATCCCCGAGATATGGATGCCTGATTTGTGTCCGTCTAACTAAACTGGGAACGTTTTTTCCACAAATTAATCAGTACCCCATCCCAATTTCATGTGCCTTTGATGCCTGGTTTTAATTGCCTAAAAGTAGAAAGCTTCAATGAGCAGAAAAATTAAAATTGCAAAATCCTGATGGCTTTTTGTAGTTGAGTTATTTGCTTCCAACACCAACCTGAAAACTATGTTTTTCTCTTGGCTTTTTCCTTTTTTTTTTTCCCCTTAAGTGAGTGAATGTCTTATTAGCTTTTCATTTCTGACAGAGCCTCAGGCTTAACTGCAATGGATAGACAACATTTTAGCTCCAGAACATGAAACAAGTTCTTCTCTCCTAGGTTCTGAAAGAGATCTTGCCAAGACAGTGAAACAAACTCTCCCCTTCTTTTGAAGCAGGGCTTGACTTAGAAACAAATGCTGCTCTTTCAAAAGATTGAAACCCCTTGTATGTAGTAGAGTTTCAGGGATTTCATGAAGGGGATAAAAGTGGGAATGGAGCACATTGTATCCAGCTGAAAAACCAGAAATAATTTAGAACAATTGCATGATCTTTTATTCAGAAAATGTGTCTTCCATGAAATCAGGACTTTTCCCATGAAAAACTTGGTGTTTTTCCCATGTTGGTTTCTTGGACTGACCCCAAATGCCTTCTTAGCTCTCCGTTCAGGTTTACAGTGGCTGTCATTTTTCTGCCTGAGTTCACACACAGCAAGGTTTGTCCTTTTTCACAGGGATTGTTCTTTATTCCTGTGAGACAGCACGTCTTCTCCAGCCGCTCTGTGGCATGTCATGCAAGTGACATGACTTGCAGAGCATCATCAGAATGCTGCTGGGAAAACTCTTTCCATGAGGAATCATAGCACTGGAGTGTCTCTGTCAGTGCTGCACAGCAGCATGGCTACATAAGAGAGTGCAGTTGAATGATGAACCTACTCAGACAATATTGTAGGTCATGTATGCAAAGCAAAGTAAAGCATGCTGATAAATTAATATCTTTATTTTTTTACTTTATATTTTTTATTTTTTATATATATGAGATATATATGTTTAGTTTATATTTATATTTAAAGATTTAATTTTTACTTTAAAGATGACAAAAGTGTGCTCCTACTTTACAAATTGTTTGGTCTTATAGAACTTAATGAAGTGTAATACCAGAGCTGAAGGGTTCCATGTTTTCTCAGACTGAAGAGTAAAGTTACTTTGTGAAGAAAAATCCCCCTGGTGTAGAACAAGTTAATTAGTTATTGAGTGGAAAACAAGCTGTCTGTCACATTGCTAAATTTCAAATCTGAAATTTGTTGCCTTTTATCCACTTGGGTTTTTTTCCTAGAACTGATATAACTGTTTCTCCCAGTATTGACTTTTTCTTAATCACTTCTTCTTGTAGTCTTCTGTAATAATTTATGCCATGATCATGCTCAGCTATTATCTGCTGGCTGATAATAGAGTTTGTTTTACAAACAGCATTCATTGTAATGTAACTGTTCAGTACTGGCACAGCAAGCCATGGTAATAAATTCTGCATGTTACTGTCATTCTTTGCTCAGCTTTTCCTCAGTTATCCATCAGAAAGTATTTTATTTTCTGATCCTTGCCTATGACAGCCCTAGTGAGAGTAGTTTGGGTTAGTGAGTTTTTTCAGCATTTAGGTGTAAAACTGATTTTGATGCCTTTTACCTCTGAAACATATTTTAAGCATCCTATTGGAAAGTTCAGGATGTTCATGAGGGGCAAAGGCATAGCCTATATTGTCTGTCATTTTATACAGTTACCCTTTTTGACCATAATAGTTATTTAGAGTTGAAGGTCCACAGGATGCCTTTGGAAGAAAGAAAAGTTGGCAGTGATACCAAAGGTTTGGATCATCCTGTTGATTTGAAAGTTTTGAGAGACATTAAACCCCACAAAAACCTGTGTTCTTATGTTCTGGCCCAGAAGTCTCTTAGTCTTCTTTCTGGGCCACTCTCAGTTCTTACTGAGCTCTGTCTGATGTTTACTCTTTTCTGAAGATGGTATCCCTGGGTTTCTTCCTTCTTGTCTCTCTTTCATATATGCATTATACCATGTACAGGAGCTAGCCTTTTCTCTCCCACTCCCTAAAAAATTAGGGTTTTTTTTCTCTTTTTGCTTGACATTATGAAGAAATGAGGGATTTTTGGTTTCTGCACTGGCATTGCTTATGTAGGTAGTTTGTGTGTGTGTGTGAGTTTGTGTGTTGAGTGTGACATGGTATGTTCTTAATCCTTCATCCTGGAATGACTGCTGAAGGGTGGCTTTGTGGATCCTTATTCCCTCTTGGAAAAGCCTTCATTGTTATGCCAGTCTCATCCATCATTTAGGGAATGCAGGTATAAAATTATTTGATGCATAAGCTCAATATGTTTTCTACCACAGGAGAAGGAAGGGAGGGGAGTGTTCCTCCAGCTCATTAATCAGAATGAAAATGAGAAATTGTAACAACTTCCCAGTCATTTACTATTTGCTCTAAAGTAAATCTGTCTAAATATTAGTGCACTGGTGATAGTAAAAAAAAACCCAAAAAACAAAGGGGGGGCGGTGAGGGAGTGGGCAGCAAAAGAACCTTGTCATTAGCTTGTCACATGCTGTACATGGTAGACCAAAGATATATGTACTGTGGCATCTCTGTAATGAAAACTTGAGCAATAAAAATAGTTTCTGCCATGTTCTGGAACAAGGAACTCCCTGAGGAAACACATTAACAGTATTTCACATTACAAATTATTATTGCATATTCAGCTATTGTTTCAAATGAGAATTGTGTGTATTACAGGGCAAGGGAAGGAAGACAAAGTTAGTGTTTCTTCTGTAAGCAGAATTAAGATTTTGTGCATCTGGCTATGTCAGTTCTGGCCTATAAATTTAACTTAATACTTTAACAGAATAATGAGTTTCTTGTACCTAGGATGCTTGATGGACTTACACATGTATTTCAGGATACACTGGTAGGGCTGAATAAGTGAATCTCTTCACTTTCAATGTGCTTAGACAGAAGAAGTACTGTAGTGTGAAAATGAGACTTGTTGGATGTGTCTAGTAAGGAGTCATCTCCCATGCTGGATGTAAAGACATCATGTTACAGAGGTTGAATGTTATCAAATAACAGTATTTTGTGCAAATAGTGTGTTTTCTGCCATGCCTAAAATTTTTGAATTAATTAAATGCATTGTTTCCATGCACTCCCCTCTCTGCACTCAGGACAGTGTGTGTTTGGAAAGATAATCATCTTCATTACCTGCTTACTTTCTAATTAATTGTGTGACCTTGCACAGGAGGTGACCGTTGTCTTCACAAAAATTTGGAAGAAATTTTAAAACCTCACTGAGGGTTTCTATATTAACATGTTGCCAGTGGAAAGCTAATTGTTAGAATGCTGATTCTTCTCCTCCTCCAGCCTCCTTTCTAGAGGAAGAGTGTTCCTCCTTCTTCTACTCTTTATGGTGCCAGGAAACAGCCTCCAGCCCTTCTCTCTGAGTTGTGTGTTGCTGGCTCTGACTGCATAGTTCAGCTTCCATTTTCTGATTTGTGAATGATGTGACTGATACATACTAGCACTTTGAAATCTAACTCCAAGTAAAAGTAAAAGAGAGAGAGAATAAAATATTTTTATTGGAATGTTAGTTTCTGGCTGGAAATTGAAAAGTGTTAGAGATGACAGTGGCCCCGGACATAGTTCTTTGTTTGCCCTATTAAGCATCAGAAAACTGAATTTAGGGGGACCTGGGTCCTATTTCCAATTTCTGCATTAGCTTATGTAAAAGGCAGGAGAAAGAAGTGGTGTTTTATTTTATGGTACTTCAGTTTGCTGTGAAGCTGGCCTGAGATTAAAGGGGGGTGAAGGGAGCACCTGTGCACTTTGACCAATCACTCCCAACTTAGAGAGGAGAGCCAGGCTGGCGTTAGCAGAAGCCAAGAGAAGCAAACCAAAGTGTGCAGAAAACGTTGATTTCATTCTGCTTTTATAATTGCTGCTTGCTGGAGACACAGCAGTGTCTTATCCTGCCCACCTTTGCTG
This sequence comes from Emberiza elegans, assembly GCA_024865655.1. NCBI lineage: Eukaryota > Metazoa > Chordata > Aves > Passeriformes > Fringillidae > Emberiza > Emberiza elegans. The sequence goes on from JALJVW010003617.1 coordinate 550,962, forward strand.
TGGGATGCTGGATGTGGCTGCCTTGGAGAAGGCCCCAAAAGAGCATTCCATAAAGCTCACATTTTTAATCTCATGTACTGCTCATATTTGTGTCTCAATGATGCTCTATCAAGACAGTAGGATGTCTAATCCATATCAGCAATGCATTTATATTTGCAATAAACTCGTGCTAACAGTATCATTAACTTCTTAGTGATATTATAGCATGGCCTTATGAGTATGTTTTCAAAATGCTTCTTGTTGAAAGAAATTTGTGAAGTACTTTATTGCTAGCCAGAAATGGTTCTAACAAACCAGTGAAAGGTTTTCTAATTAAATGAAAGTAGTTAATTTCCCTTTTTCTTCCACTGAGATTGCAAGCCACAGTGGCACCCACAGATATCCTGCCTCTGTACTCAAAATGACAGGGAGCTGCTTTCCTCTTTACAAGTGCCTGGCAGAGGATCTGAGCCACTCCATTTACTTGCAGTCCCACAGTATGCTGTCAGGATACCAGCCTGCAAAGTTCTGGGAGGTGAGAGTGAGGCACTAGTGCAGAATGTGTAACTGAAGTGTTGATTTGCCATGAAGTTGCCCATCTGAGGCAGGTTAATCCTGCAGTTCAGGTGTGGATAAGGGCATCTTAATTAATGCACTGAAGATATACCATGACAAAACTATGTAATTTTTTAGAGGGAACATGACTGGCCAATATAAAATTTACAGTATGTTACGCAGTGCTTATCAGTGTCCAGCTGACTAGAAATAAAGCAGCTTGACTGAGAAGATAATATAAAAGGTTTTTGTATTTCCCCCTTTATTTTATTCTCTATTTCTAGTGTTCACAAGTTATGTTTTTCCTGTGGTGTTCATAATTCCTAAGAAACAAGAGAGATGAAAGTGGGCTTGTTAGGAATACTGTGTTGTATCTTAGTATTTCTCTTCCATGACCATTTGTAGTAGTAAATGTGTCAATAATGATATTTGCAGGAAACACACATGGAGCAGGTACAGTCTAAATCAAACTGACTTTAAATGATCAAATGCCTGCAGAAAACATCCTTGCTGCTTTCTTACATAAATGAAAACCTGTCAAGTATGGGTGCCAGAGTGCTGGATTCAGCCATGTGTGTAAAACAAAGAGCTGGCAACTGGAAGAGTGTCATCAGGTGGGCACAGCAGCAATTGAGTGAAGCATGAGGGTCTTAATGTTTGGACAAATGGGTTCTTATGGTGTGTGTCTTCAACAAAGTAACATCAAGATTTTTCAGAGCCCATTTCAAGCCCTCTTGATCAGGAATCTCTCCACCAGAGTTTACCAGTCTTTCAGTCACATCCTAAATCAGCAGCCAGGAGCACAGCCGTGTTTTGGATGTGATTTGTGTTTCTAATATGCTTTGAAATATTTCAAATCAGGGGCTCTATCTATGGAGTATTTTTTATATCTTTCTGTTTTAATATATGCAATGTGTTGCAAGTAAGTTTGGTGAAAGAAATATGTGGAAGTATCCCAGCAAGTAAATGTCACTCCCCACCCCCTTTTGTAAATTAAAAAATAGGGAAATTGTGCCCAGATCTCCCTCACAATTTTTATCCTCTGATTGAAATTTCAGAAAGTAAATTTCAACACATCAGTTTCAAGCAGCAACAGTCAGACAAGTAAATTGTGGCTATAAATGTTGATTTTAAGTACTCTGAATGCTGACTGCTATCAGACTTTATCTTGGATATTGGGGTAGAGAGTGTGAGCAGTTCCCTAAGGCAGAAAAACAAACTGCTAGAGGAACAAAGAAGTTATGCTAATAATACATTACATGGTTCAGCCATATATAATTTAATGCTTTGCCCTTCAGCAACACCTTTCAAGTAAAAATCTGCTAGACTTTATCAAATAATAAGTTTTTTATTACATCCTTTCTGTTGTCCCACAGATAGCTGATTGGAAGAAATGTTAAGAGACTCATCTAAGCTCTGTATTCAGAGCCCTGCAGTCTCATGTCACAGTTCTGTGTGGTGGTGTTAGAATTTTTATTTTTTGAGCCTATGTCCTGCTGAATGCTTGCTCTGAGCCTTGAAGAATTTTTGTCATCACACTGGTTATACTGGTCCTTTTTTTTTGGCTGGCTTTTGTTGTTGTTGTTCTCTGTGAGCACTGTTTCTCTATAGCATAATTGGGTCATAATTGGGATCCCATCCCTCGGCTGTCTAAGTGCTAAAAGCAAAATTTTAGCTAGGGATTTTCATGGCTTTAGCTTAGAATAAAATAGAATAATAGATGGCATCAATTCAGTGTTCAGGTTAGACTGTGACCCAGAGCAGGTAAGATAACTTAAAATGCCTCACAGAGTTCACTGGATATAGTAACAGACACATTTGTCTGTGTGAAGTGAAACCTGCTCTGAATTGTGCATGTTGGGCAAAGCTTGACATTTAGAGAGATTGTAAAATTTTTGGTACCTACAGGGGGAGTGTAGTACTCTGTACCACCACTGAGGCTGGAGGTGTTTCCTGACTTCACATAGGCTGGAAGAGGCTGGAAGGCACGCCTGTGACAACTTGTGTCTTGAATTGCTATGATCACTGATGTCTCTTGCTGCAGTGAGTGTTATCCTGTCAGCCACCTATCAGTGGTGGTGGTAGTGGTGGGATCTTGCCAAGCCTAGCACTAATTGCCAGCACCAGGCAGTATGTAAACCTGGGCAGAATATTTTCCTGTTAGCTGGAAAGGTTCACTTGACCTGCTGGGTGGAAGGTGCCTGGCCTTGCACTGTGGATAAGCTTTGCTTATCAGAAGAAGGTAATTGTCAGATATTAATACCTGACAGTTTTACAACATAGGGAGGGTTAGGTCAGACTGGAGACTACTGCCCAGCCCTGTATTCCTGTCATTCTGTTTTGTATTCCTTCCCTTATCACAGGGAGTCTTTGTTTTTTCCATCTCAGAACAAATTTAATTACTATCTAAGTTTAAGAGCCCAATTCCAAACATTCTGAGAGTAGAGTCTCCTGCTATAAAGATTCTAAGATTAACCCAAATCTCAATTTATTATTACAGCTATCAACATTAATCTCTCTCAGAAATTGTTAATGTTAGTGTGAGATCAAACCTGGTTTCCTTGAGTAGGACAAGTGTCAGGAAAGCCCTGTTCTGGAAAGATAAGCAGTACAAGTGGTACAGAGGCACAGTTGTAAAGAAGGAAATTTTGGAATCTGCTGAGCTCTCTTTTTATTCTTTAGCTCTTCACACACCATTACCCACTATCTAGTTCAGTGTGACACTTCAGCATAAGTTGAATCCTCACAGCACAGAGTGCTGGTGTTGAAAACTTTCATGTCCTTAAGTTACATACAGCTTCATCAGATCTCAAGTGGTCTTTGAAAATTCATTCATTCCTTACTCCTGCCTGAATCAGTGGAGATGTGTTCACTTGGAATCTGCTGAATTAGGTATCCTTCCTTTTCACCATTTCCTTTGTTGTTTCTAGAGTACAGTTTACAGATCTCCCCCATGGTGTTCCATCAGAAATGCACGCAGCAGCCTGCGGGGCATTCAGCCTTCAGCACCGCACTCTGCAGGCTGCTGACACCTTGTGATGGATCCACAGGTGGGGGATTGTGCTCATGTGTAATATGGCTTGCCCTGTTTTTCCACGTGGGCTTGGAGAGGTGGCCAAACCTGACCTTTGGCTTTGAGAATCATTAAAGGACACAGGTTAGATCAGACCTTTCTTGGGCTAATATTCAGTTTCCAGGAATGGAATAGGCTTTTCAAAAACTTCATGTTGATGCTGAATTATCTGCTTTTCTACATCTTAGATTTTACTGGTTTTTTTTTCTGAATCTAGTATTTTCTGTAGCTTCTGTAGGCTTTGAAAGAATAGGTTAATAAAAGAACATGTTAGGAAGTTTTTTGGTTGTTTTTTTTTTTTTAGCTTGAATTGTTTTATGTTGAAAGAAAGCCAATACCTTTCCAAGGGGTGGGTGTGTGTTTCCTTGTCAGGCCTCTCTTTTCTGTCCTGCAGAACAGCCTGGAATAAATCCTGCTGCACATGGTACTCCCACAGCTTGGACCACTCTTTATGAGTACCCCCATTGTTCTGTCTGGGTCCCTGCTGGTATTTCTCCCTTGTAGTGGTGTTTGGGTGAGTATTGATCCCTCTTTCTGGGGAAACAGAATTGCCAGATGAAACAGAAATTCCACCATGAAATGAAAACTTTTTTGAGATAGAAGTGTAACTAAGGTTGGTATATTTCTATCCTATTTTTTCCCATTACATTTTCATTTTCAGATGGAAATACCTTTATTCAGAAATTGTCAAAGAATCATAGAACCATAGCACAGTTTGTGTTGGAAGGGACCTCCTAGACCATCTAGTTCTAACCCCACTGCCATGGGCAGGGACACCTCCCACTATCCCAGGTTGCTCCAAGCCCCATCCAGCCTGGCCTTGAACACTTCCAGGGATGGGGCAGCCACAGCTCCTCTGGGCAACCTGTGCCAGTGTCACACCACCTTTACAGTAAAGAATTTCTTCCTAGTATCTATTATAAATCTTCCCTCTGTCAGTCTAAAGCTACTCCCCTTGTTCTATCACTCCATACCTTTGTGAGTTTTCTTGTAGTTCCCTCCAGGTACTGGAAGGTGATGGTAAGCTCTCCCCATAGCCTTTTCCTCCATGCTGAACACTCCCAATTCTCTCTGCCTTGCCTCACAGGAAAGGGGCTCCAGCCCTTTGGTCATCTTGGTGACCTCCTCTGGACTCATTTCAACAGGTCCATGTCCTTCTCATGTTGGGGTCCCAGAGCTGGGTGCAGCACTCCAGGTGGGGTCTCACAAAGACAGAGTAGAGGGGCAGGGTCGCCTCCCTTGCCCAGCTGGCCACGCTGCTTCTGGTGCAGCCCAGGATACAGGTGGATTGCCAAGGTTTGCTTGCAAGTTTCCCAATAGTGTCTTGTTAACAAATCCTTCTTATTAATTTTAACATTAGGTGCTCTCACAAAGATCTGATCCTTTTCTGACCAGGTAGTTGGAATGCCATGAGTTACAACTGGCAGCTTGTTCATTAGCATTCCTTGCCTTGCAGCTTGTATTGCTTGGAAGTATGAATAATCACCATTACTGTGGAAGAATGCTTTGACAACTATTTGTGACAACTATTATAGCTGTGTGCTGATTTTATGAGGAGTGAGTAAGTGTCTGCAAGTGAGTTAACAGCTTAATCTGCTCCCTTTCTCCCAACATGACTCACTAGAGCATTTCTGTATGCACTGCTGCCACCTCTCTCCCCAGTTGCTGCTTGATTGACAATAATCTGATCTCTCCATACGTGTTACCCTCTCTGTGCCACACAACTTTTGTCACAGTGCTGATGCCACTGACTTTCAGATCCTCATGTGAGCTTCCCCTGCAAGAGGATGTGACTCATAGGCTCCTCCTGAGATCCATTTAACACACTGAATTAAATCCAAGTAGCTCTTGCTGCTTGTTAGCATGTTCTGACTGACTGACTGGGACCTTTCTCCTCAGTCTTGACATTGTTTGTAATATTAGATGTGTACATGCTATATCACAGATTTATGTCACTCTAGGGTCCCAATTGCTTTTTATTTTGGGGCGGTTTCTGCTGACTCTGTCTCCATGAAGAGCTACAGAATACGTGGTCTCACTTTACAGCATGTCCTTAGTCTGCAAATATTTCTCCACTCGCTTTCTTAGCAATTCCTCTTTTTGTAATAATATATTGTGCTCTCCACTGTGCATACAAACAATGAACTCCAGTGTCATTATCTAAGCAGCAAAGAGAACAAAGGGCTGTGTACAACTCAGCTGTTGAACTACTGGATGATCCTAAGCAAGGCTTTGTCTTGATTTCCTTAGCCTGGAGATCCATCAGGACGTTGTTAAAGAGGATTTGGGTGTTGGACCATCCAAAATATAAACATTTGGCTGCTGCATCTCTTGGAAATGATCCAGTGCTCATGTGTGGTTTTGAAATAAGGCCTTAGGGCTTTCTTTTTTTGTTTCACAGAAATCATTCTCTTCTTGTGCTTCAAGCCACGTCTTTGTATCTGCTAAGTCTGCCTGAGTTTTTGGTTGGCCAGCTAGCAATGCCACAGGAGATTTTCACAACACTTCCACAGGCTCCAACCTCACTGTCTGTTGCCCATTCCAAGGGCTTAAGTTCCTCACAAAGATCCACCAAGTTATATCCTAAACTTGTGTCAGTTCTTACCTTCAGGTCAAATTATGAACCCAAAATAGCGGGCATTTCTGAAAACACTGAGCTCAGTAATTCTTACTAAATCTTATCAATACAGCCCAGCTGGAGACGAATGAGTAGCAAACATCAAAGCTAACAAGGAGATACTCCACTAGTACAAGGAAATTCAGCAGAAACGTTTGTCCATTATGAATAGGAAAAGCCAAAAGTAAAGGATATTCTTTCTGACTTGAGTCTTCATGAGCAAAGCCTGATCTGAGATCTGTTTGCATATTCTTATAGCTTGGTAAAAAGAAGTGCAGCCAACATCAGAGCAGCAACAAGTCAGGGACTCTTTACAGAGGTGAATGGGATCAAATCCCTGTCTTGGATGGGCCCAGGGAGCCTGAAAAATTAAGCTGATGTGTTTGTGGGATTGGTATACCATATTTGTGACAAAATACGGTGACTGGGAAGCAGGCTGGCAAATTTCTGGTGACTAAAAATAGCAAGTACTGCATCAGTTTTTTGGAAAGGCAAGAAAATGGGGTCCTTTGGATCTCATCAATTCCATTCCCATCCCTGGAAAGGACTTGGTGCACATCAGCTTAGAGTCAGTTGGACTAAATTACTTCCAACCAACATTTTTTTTTTTTCTGAAAATGTTACCCTGATCTCTGATTTTTCATCTCTTCATTTCAGGTAAAGTTCTGTTTCTTATCCCCAGTTGTGTTCTACTAAATGTTGTGTACTCCTGATGGGCCTCAGACTGATGTTTTTCGCCATCAGAATTCCTGTGAACTTTCAGAAAAGTTAAGATCAGGTCTGAAGCTACACATTGCATCTTAGGCAGCTTGCATTTGGTCATTGTCCTTAGCAAATCAATATTCAAAAGGGAATTTATCCTTTTCTGTGAGATCTTTGAATATGGCTTCATCTAATACCTGGGAAGACCAGATATGCAGAGAATTTCATGTCTTGCAGAGGTCAGGAAAGACTGATCTCTTTTCAGTTGTGCTGCAGCAATTATTTAATGTATTTAAGCATTGCTGTTTTCTCTGCATTTCCCAAGTATTGTGCAGTGGCTGTGTGATAGAGACAGAGCTGGGGGGATCAATATTCTGGCACACCTAACCCTCAGGTGATATGCAAGTAGAAAAACACATACTGGGCTTCCAGAGCACAGTGCAAGCTTATGCAGGCTTATTTATTACTGCTTTAGGTATAAAAATATTAAGTTTAATTTTTCCAATTACACGGTACAATTCTATCTTGTTAAAATATTTCAAAATAGACTTAGGCATGAGTAACTCTGAAATGAGGAGAGACTTCTCAGTTTAATGGGAAGGACATTTTTATTGCTGTTTGTATGCTTTGATTAAACAGAAGATGCAGAAATTTAGGTCTGATTATATTTTCAGGATAACATAATTAACAATAATATGCTCTTTTCCTTATCCACTGAATGCATTTGAGAGATGGTATTTGTGAAATGTCAGCGTTCTCGAGGAAATGACGACAGTGTAATCATGCCTAAAAGTGAACCTCACATTCCAGACCTGTTTGCATTGACTGTGCCCCAGCACTCAGTGCTGCACTTGCTGAGCCTCCCCTGTCTCCTGCACACATCTTTTACAGTCCTGTGGGACATCAGGGCACACAGCAAGGTCTGGACTCCTGCCAGCAATGTCAGAGCGACCCAGCCCTGGACAAACCGACCCGCATGTGAAATGAAAGCAATTAGCACTGGAAGGTAGAAATTAGCTGGAAAAGTTGGTGCCAATGCTGAATTTCATTCTTACACTTCCTACTCCTCCTGTGCCCTTCCAAGTGCCTTCCTGGTGTGTAGGAGCGATTGGGGGTTGGATGGTCAGGATGGATGGAGGCAAGAGATCTCTGAAGCCAGGTTGTGTAACTTGAGGTTTATTGCAAAGGTGTGGGTGCTGGGGCCCTGCTGGGAGCTGCCAGGCCAGCCCCAGCTCAGAACAGGCCCCAAGGAGGGAGGGAGAGGTAAAGAGAAAGAAGACAAGAGCAAGGTTCCCATTACAATACAATAAGTCTTCTTCTATGCTGAATATTCTAATTCTCACTAACCAACCTAATACAAGATACAAATCCTATAGCATTTACATACAGCCTATAAGAATCATCACATTGCCATACTGTGTTACATTTTAAACCCTAAAACCTACTCTTTGGACCCCTTCTGCCAAGCTAGTAGGGTCTGCTCTGACCCTTGGACCTGTCTGCAGGCAGAGGTTATTGTTTCATCAAAAGGGGATTACCTTCAGTCTGGCCACACCGTTGTTTTCCAGTTGTTCAGTAACTAAAGTATCTCAAAGCTTGCTTTCATGTCAGTCTCACTTATAGTCTCCATATTCTCGAAATCTTTTGCCAGGCAATCGTATTTATAAGGCTTTCCTGTTTCATCTTCCCCAGCACTGGTGCTGTGCATTAGTGCTGACCTCGGCATGCTAGGAGCAGACAGACAGACGGTCTGGGTCCTGCACTGGCCGTGCCAGGGCTGCCACTGCTCTGGGGGTGGATGCCATGTGTGGCACAGCACCAGTCTCCCTAGGACACCCACCTGGAGAGGACTGGACTCTGCACAAGGAGGGCTGGTAGCACCAAGAAGGAGTTTGCACATGGTGTGGCTGTGGCCCAGAGAAGGTGAAGCCACATGTGACAAGTCCTGTGAGAAGCCACCTCTGAATTGTTGGTGTGCTTGTTCTCTGAGAGCACAGCTGGGACAGGACTCTCATGGGAGTTACTGCACTGGGTTTGTGCCATGTCTTGACTGAGAATTCCCAGACCACCCAATTCCAGAAACAAACCTGCTGCAGGAGAGGAAAGATAGTTTCCCTGCTTTCTGTGCAACTTCAATCAGAGAGTGGCTTTATTTTTTGAAAAAAAAAAAAAAAAAAACAGCAAAACAAACCAAAAATGCCTGAAGCTCTGTGCTCTTATTGATCAGCTTCAGTGTGATACCAGTGCTGCTGGCTCTGTATGTATGTTCCCTCCTACCCTATATATTGCGATTCTATCAGCAAGAGTGATCTGTGAGGATGGAGAAAATACCCATAGGGTCAGCATGTCATTGTGAAGGAGAAGGAATCATGGTGTTTTATCAAATCCTCAACAGCTTTATCTGCTGGGGATAAATGTATTTCCCTTACTGCTCTTTGGAATCCTGGTGTTCTTCATCCAGCATGATCCCATGGTGTGCAATTGAATTGAGATGCACACGGTGTGGATTGCCAGCACAAGAGCACATTTGAGGAGAATTGCCTGAACAACTTGCCATCTGAAGGGAGATGTTTACAGGATAAATGCTTTCTCCAGCCTCAATTACTTTCAAAAGTAAGTCAAAGGTTGCCATATTGAATATACCAAACTCTGCTGGGAAAATGCCAGAATATCAGTGATCTCCTTGTCCCCACAGGCAGGACCGGCAGCACCAGCCGTGATTCAGGGAGGACCTGCCTTGATTTAGTCATGCTTTTTCCTAAACAGCCTTGGGAAATGCTTTAGCTACAGGTGCTCTAGGGCTGTAAATCAGTGCCCTTTACACTGACTTCTGCTGCAAACATCCTCTTAGGGGTGGGGCAGCAGTTTTGTTTTTCTATCTCGTGTCATTACAGAAGTGGTCAGATTTGGGACATTAAACAAAAGCAAAGTGAGTTCTCACACTGGCTTTTTAAGAAGTATATTATCTTTCACATGCTTCACTATCACATTTCCATTTGCAGCACTACAATAAGGATGGGCAGGAGTTACCCCATCTGTAACTAATGCCTTCTTGTGTTGGAGGTTAATAATCAGATTGCCTTAAAATATCTGTTATTTTAAAATTGTTATTGGGAGAGTAAGGCTCTCGTTTGGGTCCTTGTGTATGATTATCTGCTCAAATTCTTTATTTTGTGTACCTAGTACCCTTAAGTAGACCATGAGCTTTAAAAAGCATACCTTTTATATGAAATTTTATTTTTATTAGTCATATTTCCAGCCATTCATATTCATAAATCATACATCTGACTTTAAACAAACACTACTGGCAAGTGCTGTTAATTTACCTCAAGCTTTTAAAACCTTACCTCACATTTTTAAATGTTTTTCCCCAAAGCTATGATGACCAGAAACTTTTAAAGATAACTAGTTATTTGACATTGAAAAGACATCAAATACAGGAAGAGTTGTAATGAATTCATGGTGAGGCAGAGCACTTTGGAGATGTAGATGACTACACACCTATTACATCCACTTTTCTAAATTATTAGTAAGTAGCTGTGTACAGAAAGTGTCACTCAGTAGTTGCTCATTTTCACATTCAAGCATCTGTCTTGCTCACAGCCCAGGGGGTGCATTTTGGGTACAAATGAGCCTGGCTGAAATGGATCATGGGATCAAGCAAAAGAAACCATCTGTACTTAGTGCCCATTCTGGAAAACCAAACACATTAAATGACCAGCAAAGCAGTGTTTGTACCCCCTCACTGCTGGGCTGGCTGCTCCTCTTGGAGTGCTCTCCACACCGTGGTGGTCACACCCCCTGTGCCACCTGTCACTGCCACAGCCCAGCTCTTCATCCCTGCTGCTCTGCTGACGCGTGGCCACATCTGCCAAGACCTGAGGTGACATTTTAACTGAGTGTGCTTCCTTTCTGTGCTAGTGCACGTGGCACGTAAACCTGGTGAAAGTGGTGGTCCTTCTCCATCCCCATCCCAGAAGCCTGGGTAATGGGGGAGGAGGAGTAGTGTCTTAATACAGTTCTTAATACAGTGCTGCTTCTTGAAGGTGCTGTGGCAATAGAAATACTACTAATTCAAATGTTCCAGTGATTAGGCTGAGGTTTACAGCTGCTTTGTGGGTTGTGTAAGGACTTAGGAATTGTGTTTTCCAGCTATCTGTCCATTCACATGGTTCAAAGTTCAAGGACATGTTGAAAAGCAATTAGCCTTTCAATGAGATACAGCCTTTTTTGATGCTCTGGGGCTTTTTTGTTTGGTTGGGATTTTTAATAAAGGTATGATAAATGTATTTATTCTTTCATCAAGACTGAGCTAAACTTGTTTTCTATTAACAGCAGAAGAAAGCAAAGTTAGGCTTGTTCTCTTATTCTATGCACTTTGCAACACTTACTCTGTCTATAGTTTCTAACTGTACAGTGTTTTACACTTTCTGTATTTAATTTTAACTTCAAAAATGACTGAACATCTAACTCCCAGGAGAAAGAAAGTTCTGTGTAAACACATGCAATCAAGGAGACATGGTGCTAAATGTGATACATGAAATACATCATTCTGATATAAAAGTATTCTTTGCTTAGTGGCTTTAATATGGTATCAGGCTACAGCATCAGCAAAAACTTTGCTTTTTCATTTAGTGTAGTATCTCCTGTCTCACAGTGCAGCCTGGTTCAGGCTGTAAAGCCTGAGCAAGCTATCTAAAAATCTGCTGACTCTGGTTATAAACACAAATGGAGTGTGATTTTAAAACTAACAGGAAGAGTTGGGCTTTCTATGACTCCAAATATCCATGAAATTCTAAGTTTGTGTCTAGGTACCACAACAGTATAAGGCTGAAAACCATCTTAGCCACCTTCTGCAGACACCAGGAACCAAGGAACAATGAGCAGAGGCAATTTTCTAAGCCTCTACATGCCTGAATGACAACATCAGATGTGACTGTATTTTTTTTTTAAAGCTGGTTTTCCTTTCATAACTCTCTGCTTATCTTTACCTACATTTTTTACTTAGTTGTGTCTTCAATAGCAATTTTTTTTCTTCTTCAGAAATTGCTGGAGGTAGTGATCAGGTTTCAAAATCTTGGATCCAACCACTCAAACACATCAGTATCAGGGTATTGAATGGCTCTGAATTCCCCTTTAATGGGTCAAATCTGCACAATCAATGTGAACATCTCACATTCTTTGATTGTGTTTTAATTTGCATTCTGATCAGATAGTTGGCCATTTGAATCCATCTACAGTTAGAGCTGATTTGAAAGAAACATCAAGTACACATGTCCAATTAAACTGAAGTTACCGTGCAGCATATAAATTACAGTCTATCATTCTTTTCAGCCTTCCTAAAATTCACTGGCTGTATTCAATTCAGAGCAGCTATCTTTGTGATTTAGGAATGTACAACAGTAGGGCAAAGGAGGAATGAGCACAGCTCTCTGGGGTGCTCAGCTTTGGTGGTCTCAAAACGGGTCTCAACATATTTAAATTCAGTTTAACAATGGAATGGGCAGCATATCATTTCTCTGTCCTTCTTTTCTGCTCTAACCATGCCCTGTCAGCCTGGGGCTGCTTCTCTGAGCTCTGATGGACAGTCCTGTCCTTACCTGCACTACATTCTGCTGCCTTTATATTTTGTATACATCCCAGGACACAAAACCAAGTCGGTACCTAATTTAAAATGTAATTTCAAAAACTTCTTTGCACTGCTTGCTTATGGTCAGGAGCCCCAAGTGGCTTCTCTGATAAGCATTCCAAAAATAGACTTTGATTCTGTTTTTTAAATAGATGTTTTCTGTAAGAAGAGGATGGGGGGAGGTGATGTGAATGGAGCCATGTTAATGTGAACTGCTTTGGTCTGTGCTCACCTGTGAGGGTGAGGGAGGAAGCTGATTCCACCACACTTTCATATTCCTTTTTTTTGTATGCATACCCCAGATGTCTTTACCTTCCTGTTTTTAATATTACTATGTCCCATTAATAATGCAGAAATATGCAGATCTCTTAAAAGATCCATCTAATCCAAATTGTTGGGTTGCATAGTCATGATAGAGTTTCACAGGGTCACCTGTTGAGAGGGAGCTTAATCAGAACAAAAAGCTAATTTTTTTCCTCCTATCCTGTTGCTAGTGTGTCCCCAGCTTGCAGTGACTGAATATTTAGTGTGTAACAAAATCCTCTAAAACACAAGGATTAGAGGGCTTGCTTTGAAGAGAAGTCTAAGTAGAAACTACTCCCCAGTCTGCAAGTGAGAAGTTCTGGCTCCAGTGGCCTGATTCATTGTAATGTTTATAAATAGTGCCTTAAGCAAAGTAAAAAAATAGGAATTTTAGCCATCCTAACATTTTTCACCAGCATGTTTAAGACAACAAACTGGGGCTAAGAAATATGTAAAATGCTTTCTAATTAAAGTAGCTCAATATACTAAAGCTTCCTGATGCTGTAACTTTAAGGTACAATATGCTTTTAATTATCCCCAAGGCAAAAATTACTTTCAGAGTGGTGTAGTTCTCCCCATACACAAAATAATATGGTTTACTGAACTGGACCAGGTTTTAGCAGGGCCTGCAACAGCAGTGATTTTTTGTGACTCCTTGGAGATTACAGAGTAAACATTTTTAAATCTCATTTATAGGAAATGCTTTATTATGGTTTTGGTCAAGCCTAATTTATTGTTAACTGGATTATAAGTGATATAAACTGAGGGTTGTTCCTGCTGGGTAATACCCTGTGCTTCCAGTAAGGTTGACCAAAATTCAGCATTGTCATTGCACTAGCTTGTGCAGATGCATAATATTTTTACAAAAATAACACTTATCTAGCTCTCCCACAAATGGAATATTTTATCCCAAGCTAGCCCACCTCTTGTTTGTTAGAACTTTTTTTTTTCTTCTTTTTTTTGCCTTGAATTAGAACTAAACAAGGTTTAGTTTTAGTGGAACATGTAAAATTGTCTAACAGCAGTCATTGTTCGGTTTACTGTTACAACTGCCCTTTAAAAGTGAATTGAATTTTTTTTCATCATCAACGTTTAGTAATCAAACAACTTCAGTTTTTTCAGGAAAAGGGTCTGCGTTTCTTCATAAACCTCAGAGCAAACTTTAGCCTTATTTTTTAGTTTAGCTGATGAAATCCAGGCGCAAGTTATTTCAAATTCAGTTTGTACTGTTGAAGCATGTCTTTTTAAGACAAGTAATCTGAATCTGGTTAAAATTTGGACTCCTGCTGTATATCTCTGGGCTTTGTCCTTGAGTAAAGTGACCTACAAAGCCATATTGACTGAAGATGTGCAGAGGCTGGAGCAAAGACCTTGATTTAAAATATCTCTAGTACTTCCCTAAAATAACCAATAGATTCATTGAGGGACATCAAAATGTTCTGTGTGCTGTATTTCTTATTTACTCTTTGCAATTTAATTAAGGAAGGGGAAAGAAGCACGGGGAGAGATTTTTGAAGATGTGGCTTCCCAGAGCTTTGGGAAGTGGGGACGTGCGGCGGCTGCTGCTGTCACTGTCAGATGGAACTGCTGGAATCCTGTCTGTTCAGGGGTCCTTTATGCCCCTGAGCCCTGCTGGGATTGGATTTGTTCTTGCCAGCTGAGCATGAAAGATGATCAGTAACTTGCACAGTTACTTCTACTAGGGCAATATCCATGTCTGGTCATGTACCTGGTGGTACATTAATTATAACTGTGACCTGGCACGGCTGAAGGGGGCCAGACAGGGTTGGGTCAGGTGTAAGAACTTGAATGCAAACTCAAATTCTGCAGAAATTCAGGGTTTGTAGCTGTAGAAAGTAAAGTTTTACTTTGGTGTTCCTGTGACCAGAAACTGAAGAACTCTGAGATAGAATTTGGAATAGTTTCTCCAGAAACTTCCATTTCCATTTTACAAGCAAAATCACCTGCTCACATTTACACACTTCTCAGAAGTCTTTGCTTTAAACCTTGAAGCTGTGATGTGTTTTAAGCTACTGGTGTTATGGGAAATGTTGTGGAGATCAAGCCAAACTGTAGCAAGTTCTGAGCTGTGTGAATTGTTGTATCAAAGATATTTTTTCAAAACGCTGTGCAGTTTGACCGTGAGTTCCTCTCTGACCATCCTTTGGAAATGATCAATAAAGAACAGGTAGTGGTAGTTTCTGTTCTGTCTTGACTTCTTTCTTAAAGTTTGTGTAGCTATTTGGACACTACTACCTGTTGTTTAAAAGGAAAAATAGTAGGAATTTAGGTTAATCAAGCTATTTCCTACTTCTCTCTTCATTTGCACTAGCTATTTTATTACTTTTCCACATCAATAGAGTTAGCTTAGTTGAAGGAATTAGGGGTTCACTTGTGATGCTTTGAAATAGGGCTAGCAGAAATTCTTGTAAATAAGAGTTTGTTTCTTCAGGATTTGTCACTTGAATTCATATCAGATGTTCAAATAAACAACCTCTGAAGGTCCCCCCTGAGAGCTTGGTCACCCCTCCATTTCTTCACTATTGCTAATAGAGAAGATGCTCAGGAGCTAAAACTTTGATGCTTGAATTCTAATCAGCTACAGCATGTCAAAATCTTTTTTTTCCCTGGCAGGAGGAAAGGAAAACAGCAACAAAACCCACTAGTGCTTATCCTGGCATAAAATAGATTATAAAATCCTGATACTAAACTGACGATTATTTCCAAATCTGTAGAACAGCTTAGTAAAATACTTGCTCTTGTTTATGTTCATATTATAAATTTGAAAAAGATTAATTTTCCAACTCACTGTCTCTTAAATCAACTAATCATCAACTATGGAAAATTGTGCAGAGCTCTTTGACTGTGCTACTGATGTTGTTTTTATATTTTGTGTGGAAAGTTCATTGCCTTGTCTCTTGCATCAGGAAGAACCCCTGTGCACACAAATACATAAAGAAAAAGGAAGAAGTGATTTTGGTTTTTTTGTTTCCCTGAAATGTTCAGAATTACGTGCAGTGTCAGTATATCAAGGGAGGGAAAAAAAGATATGACATCTTTAATTCCCAAATATTCTAGGTACAAATATACAAATAATATATACAATTAACTAAAGTCTCCCTGGGTTTGCATTGATGAACCCAAGTTCTGCATATCTCAGATTAATTTTCTTGGTTTATGCTGTGGTTATTAGAACCTCAAGGCAGTTGGTGATGTTGCTGGTCTAAAGAAAATGGATAAATGGTAACCTTGAGAATCCAACAAAAGAACAGGTCAGACAAAAAGCGCATCTCCAGTTTCTCATTTAATTTATGCAGTGACATTTAATTTGAAGAGTGTCCTATGCATTTCATTCTCTATCTATACCAGGTATTTACCCCTCTCTGAATTTGTCTCTTAATTAACTGCAGGTATATCTGAATTCTCACTTTTGAGTGCTCCTTAGCCTGTTATGCAGGAATGCAAAAGCATCTGGTATGCCAGTTTGGGGCTCTTGGTACCAGCGGGCCTCTATGGAGAACTCCACGTGATGCTTCAGGTTTTGGTTTTTACCCTTTTCAGATTCTGTTCTGTTTTAGTGCATGGGTCTGAGCTTCATATTAAGGGATAGTAAGCTCTCTTCACAGAGCAGGGAGACAAAACAATTCCTTCTCTAGCTGGGGACCAAGGACAGCCGCTCCAGATCTCAGGCCCAAGAGCATAAACAACAGTGGAATGAAGAGAGAAAACAAGGATGGGACTTCATGGTCTAAAGCTGCAGTTGGATAATTAGCTCCAATATGTTAATGGACCAGAACTTATAAAAGTGTGAGACCCTGTGACCAGCTGGGCATTTTGTGACTGTTTTGGGTTCATCTGGGGTATAGCCCTGGCTGGGCTCTTGTGCTGCCCATTGTATCTATTGAGGCCTTCTAATAAGTCCCTACTTTATTCTTTAATTCCATCTAGTCTCTGTTCTAGGTCAGCCTCCACAAGGCATCACACAAGCACGTCATTGCATCTGATGCTCTCCTGAACTGAGTGCATTCTGTAGCCAAATGCCCAACCTTTGGACCAAGTGCCATCTCTTCAAGTTTCTCAAAGACTGGACACAATCCTCAGCCCACCAGTGAAGGTTTGGTCACTTGTGGCCCAGCCACTCCTAAGGAAAGCCATAAGGAGTACCCAATGCACACGGAAATAGCCCATGAGCAGGGTTTGTGGATGTGCCCAGCCTTTCAGAAGCTGAGCAGGGCTTTGCCAGGGTGCAAGCAAGACTGTGAACTTGATGGAGCTCAGTCCAGCACCTGGGAGTCGGTGCATGGCTCAGCTCTGTGTGCCCTGACTCCTGCAGCAGCAGCATTTCCCACCGCTGTCCCTCATGGAAATGAGGGCAGAGCTGTCACTGCTTTGTCTTGGAGCAGTGCAGGGCCCTCCCTGTGTGACACTGGCCTGCCTTTGTGAGCTGGGCCACGGTTAAGCCGTGTCCTACTGGTGGGTCACTTCTGTTTTGCAGGAGACAGACTTTGGCTCCCAAGATCTGAAGGCAACCTCTGCCTCATACTGCTAAGTACCTGAATGATCAGAGGAACATAAAATCCTCTTAAACTTTGTCTGCTGAAAGGAAGGGATCACCGTGGAGGTTTCATCTTAATGCGCTGTTTCCAGAGGAAGGCACAAATACATTCTGGAGCTAAAAGTTGTAGTTTTTATTAAAGCTGCTCAGAAAATTTGATACTCTGAGGTTTTCTGAAATACTGAATTTTGACAGAAAAATAAAAAAGTTTGTAGAAGCTTTCAAAAAACCCTGGACACCACTTTTTGGCTACCTGTAGTTTGTGTTTAGACTAATACAGTGCATCTTTATAAATTTGGCACCTCTTTTTGTAGTCCAAGGGATTTAGAGGCATTTAAAGAGAAAATTTTGAAAGCATACATAGCAAAAAGAAGTGTATTTAAAATCTTGTTTGAGCATAAGTAGGTAAGTATGAGGTATGGCTGTATGAAAAAATAATTAACCCATGAAATTTTTGTGTGTATGCTTGGCCTGAGAAAACTGCTTACTATGGATAAAACTGAGACTGGAGGAGAATGTATCCCCAAAATTACAAAAACATTGAAATTTGGGAGATTGTTGGAAAGTAGTATCTATACTTACAGTTATTTTATTAATAGATTCTGGTGAATACAGGCATTGCAGAAATGCCTTGCCTTATCCAGTGACTTTGTCATTACACAGTGTTTCATTTTACTGTGTCTTTTTTGTTGTTTTGTTGGGTTTTTGTTTTTTGGTTTTGGTTTGGTTTTTTTTTGGTCAGGGAGAAAGGGAATTTCTTCTTCAGGACAGATTCTGCTGGAAATTTTCCACCTGAATGATAATGTTCATAGGAAAAACTCTTGCTTAAACAGAACAGCATGTCTTGAAAATAAATTATTTCTGATGAAGATCTTGGCTGGCTGTATTGTAGAGTCCATTTGAGCAGCACTTCAGTAGACAGGACTTCAGGAAGCATCAGGGACACCTCTTATACCTCTACCATTTCCTTTTATTTTTTTAATTGACTGATTGAGATCATATCTCTGAACTGTTCCACTCTAATTTTGGCATTGTAACTCATGGTTTGATTTAATGAAAATGGTTACTTACCTTTTCCTTCACATGAAATTGACTGCTGGTATGGTGAATAGTTAATTCTTTGTCCTAATGAAAAAATGCGCTGGCCTGATTGTGATCATTCTGCTTTAAACATAAGTGTGAAAGTCATTAAATATCATGAAAGGGAGGAAAGTCATTAAATATCTTGAAAGATAATATATTCAGTACTACATGAGATTTTTCTCTGAGGTAATTCGTGATTTTTCCTAAAGCTGTTTGAAAGAGTTTCTGTTTATAAATAAATGCTACAACTTCTGCATGGGCAAAGCACCCACCTGAACTCCTTGGCATAAAACAGGTATTGTTTCTAAGATCTTTTTTTAGCTTTCTTAAATTTGCAGAAACAAGTCTCTTTTTAAATGACAGGAAAATAAATCATGTTAATAATTTTTTATTCTGTTTCCATAGTGGGATTTTTCAGTTTGGGGGTATTTTTAAGTACAGCTGTTGTGTCATTGCTCTTATGTTTTTAAACAGCTCTAAACCCAGACTGAAATCATTATGGTTGTTGGTCTTTTTTTAATGTTAGCATGATTAAAAGCAGAATCTGTCATGTTTAATGCATGGTAAGGCCAAACTGAAGCCTTTATTTAATGTTCAAGATTTCAATAATAGAAACAGAATATATGTTTAGAATTTAGATTAGATTAAATCTCTCCCTATATATTTAGGACTGCAAAATTGAGTCATTTTGGAGGTGTCTGTAATTTTTCTCAAGTTTTAAATTCTGTGCTGCTACTATCACTTGTACACTTCCAAAGCAGGATTTTCCAGCATTTTGGCACTAAAATCCCAAACCGTGGTTTGTCTAAGAGCTGCTGAGGAAATGTGCTCGTCCTTTTTACCCCATGTGCCTACATGCTGATCCTACATTACTATGAGCTAATTTGTACTGTTGGAAGTTCTGCCTTCTCTATATTCCTTCATCTAGAGTTTTTCTAGACAAAGAAATGGAGAGTTTTAAAAAGTTTTGAATAGATCAGCATTAACAAATCCTGCCTTGGTTTTCAGAAACAAGTGATTGTTCTGACCACCCAAATGCTGATCTACATCTTATCCTGTGGCCTGCATGTCCTGATCCTTTCAGAACTCTAGAACAACTCTCAGCACCTTCCCAGAATTCTGGTGCTCTGAGCAGGATCAAATGACTTCTATCAGCAGGAACAGGCTGGTATCAGAGACAGTGCAGTCCGCCTCTGTGGAGTCCCTCAATATATATAACTGGGGATGAATTTGTCTGTGTGTGCAAAGAGAAATTGATGAAGGTGTCATCTGTGGCAGAGGATAGATTGCTATATAAATATAGCCATCCCCTATCCTATATTCTTTGTGTTCTGCTTCTTTTTGTCTTAACTTCTGTTATCAGTTGGTAATGTTTGCTTCATTGGCAACTTCATGACAGTGCCAAAGAATCCAAGGGTGTTAAAGTAGAACACTCCACACGGGAGAATCCAGCAATTTAGATTTTGCTAACACGTTCAAGGAGAAGGTCAAGTGGTGGTATAAATTGCACTGGTTTTGACAGCCTCTGGGCTTTCTTTGTGTTTAGATAAGTTCTGGAATTTCCCTGTGCTGCCCATGGAAACTATTCTTTCCTGGTACTCAAGTCTGTAATACAAAAGGAGTTAATGATATCCTAAGAGAGACTGATCCATACCTTCTCCAAGCCCGTGTTTCCCAGACAACATGGTGCTGTAATCAAAGCAGCTGAAACATTTCACTTTTGTTTAGGCTGGATGCAGAATCATTTTCTCAGGAGTTGAAAAGTTCAGAAGGAGAATGAATAAGATCATTTTCCCTCTATACTTTACAAAATCCTACAGAGTAGGCTAGTCCTCCTTGCTCTCACATCATTACGTGTAGAGAAATGTTAGGGGCTTTCATTGCAGACTTGCTCAAGGCACATTGTGTGAACTCCAGAGGAACATATGCTTGAAATTGTCCAGCACAATTTTCAGGAGAGAACGGCAAGAAGAGCAAGAAAGTAATACAAACCTGAGCAAATGCTGAAATAATGAGTGTTGCCCTGTGTTGTAAAAGCTCAGAAGGAGATTGAAATCATCACTCTCTGCTTCACAGCCCCCATCCTTAATGTCTCCTCATTTCACCTGCAACTGCGCAGTGATCTGTGAAACTTGAGGAAAGGACATGAGCAGAGAATGAGTAACTCTGACAAAATATACGGGCTGCACTCTTGGGCTGGTCCTCTTCAGAGCCACAGAACTTGAGCTGGATGTGAGCATTGAGTATCACCTCTGAAGCACACAAATTTGGAGATGCTACTGGGACAAGTGGTGTAAAGAGAATCCAAAGCTCTCCTCAGAGCTGCTCTTTCTTCCCAGGGCTCCCCTGTGCTTGCCTACAGCTCATGTTGCTGCTGGAGTCTCCCTTCCAATGACTACTTTGGGATCAGGCTTTTTGTCACTGCCATGTTGACAGCAACCCCCTCCTGGTCTCTTGGGCTTCTCTGCCTTCATTGCTTCACCTCAGCAGCATCCAGGGACCATGGCAGGTGTAGAATTAGCTCAGCTTTTCAAAGGTGATGACTGCAGAAAATGTGTTGCCTGTATTCACTATTTTAAACGGGAATTTTATTTTCCCACTCTTCCTTCCTGACACTTTATAAAGGAAGATATAGGATTGTATTCCTCATAAAGCCAAATTTTTCTTTATTTTTTGGTCTGGAGGAGTTTTCTTATCATAGTTCCCACAGGTGCAGCTTCTTCAGCCTCCAGATGAATAGCAAGACCATTTTTGCAAAGTGATTCTTCTCTAAACCTTGTTTCTCAGGAATTGGAAACAAGTGTTGTGTCTTGCTAACTTAATGTTCCCTCAGGGCTGCTTGTACAGAAAGGTTATGGCTTTTGTGGAGTGATAACCTACCGTCTAATGAGTCTTCCAGCACAAGGAAAGGCCTGATCTTCTTGTAATGAAAGACAGGCATGAGAAAAGAAAGAAACAAAACAAAATCCTTGAATGAAAATCTTCTTTATTTTCTCTGTTCCTCACAGGGAGAGGAGTCAGTGACCAAATTTTTGCTTTCAACCTTTCGGCTGTTAAACAAAGAGCATGACAAAGGCAGAGTCATAATTATATTTTAATAAAAAGTAACAAAGTTGGAGGACAAATTTGTTGCCTGATTGTACCAAAGTGTTATCCACTTCTCTTGTTTATCACGCCATGAGCACTGGGGAAAGAGAAGAGCGGGAAAACGCTGAAGAAGAGAGGGACAGAAATATATTAAAAACAATTGCTTCTGGCAACCAGCAGCATTTTTATGAGTTACAGTCTGTGGGGTTTGATGGGGGAAGACTCAGTTTGCATTTTAGAGCTCTTGCAGCCAATTCTGTGTGTCTCAGAACCAGCTCTGAGTAACCAATACTGAATGTGGCTGGGCCAGGAATTGGGGAATCCAGGTGAATTTCCCAATCAGCAGGGTCTGTCTCACCTCTTACTTGCTTTGTCCTTGCACATATTTTATGTTACATGGAAGCATGTACCACAGACAAGTGCATTTTGGAGTGGCATCCAGCTGATGTTGAGGTGGGATTTTGATTTGTCCTTCTAAGCAGAAAATAGGGGTTCCCAACTCAAGTGCACGTCTATTGAGCCAGACTGTTCTTGGCATTCACCAGCAGAGTTTTGCAGAGTTTTGTGGAAAACAAATTTTTGAAAAATCCTTATTACCAGCACCTTTGAGATCTCAAGCAGCCTGGGTGTAGTTATACACAATAGACTCATTTTGACCAAAAATTAACATAATTTCATGTCTGCGTTGAAAGGGATATGGACAAAACCGTTTCCAACTTCCCCCTCCTCAGTAAGAGCTCTGATTCATGTTCACAGTCACTCAAAAGGCAGAATGCTAAATTAGAGCTACCTGTAACTATTGGTTTTATTTCTAGTTCTTCCTAACACTCAGCTATTACATTCACAAACCGTAAGTAGAATTGCATCTTTTCACATGAATAAAGATTTACTTATAAGCTAAGATCTTCTCTTCTAGGGTAACCTCCCTTAGGTATTTAATTTGTACAGCATATTTCTCCAGCCTTCTTAGAACATAAAATACCAATTGAGCATTTGGCTCTATGGCTGCTGGCACAATTGGGAAAAGAAGGTAAACATTCAGTCCCATCCTCTTGCTCCGAAAATCTAAAAATCCAGTAACAACCACTTTTCTTTTACTGTGTTATGTTCTTGCTGTACTGTGAGAGATCTTGCCCTTAAAACCACATCTTCTACATTGAATTTTTCAGTACTTTCCTGTTTCATGATGTAGCTGAAGGTGACAACACGTTTTACTAGAGTGAAATCTATTTCCCTTGAAGGAAAGATTATTTTCAAGAATTCTTCAACATATGCTGTTTATTCTGAGGGAAGAAAAGATGCAAAAATTTCATGAAGTAATCAAAACTTGGAAAGAGCAGGGAGGCATTGCCCTATCAATGGCTTCAAGGGCTGTGTTTGCTAGAACATTCACTCACTAACTGAGTTTGACACTGAAAGTGTCACATTTCTGGTTTTAGTTCACTGCCCTGAGGTTTTAAGCAAGATGTGTTACAAGAAGACATATCCTAATGCTCTGTAAAGTGACAAAATTTGCTTTCATTCTGTCAAATTACAGTACTGTGAGCATCAACTAACAGTTGTGGTATTGGGGTGGATCCATGTGCATCAGAAAACAGGATTATGCCAGGATTATTGGAGGTCATGCCCTCTGCTGAAACTTTGTATGACTCCCAGAGCTGTGGTTTGCAGCATGAAACACCAATTAGGGCCAGAGAGATTGGTAATCAGCGCTGATTAACAGCAGAAGGCTTTTTGAACACAGAACTGTATGGGGGAGAAACATGCCCAGCAGGTGCCCTCTCTGGTATTTAATTATGAGGGAACCTGATGGAGAGAGATGTTTACAGGACTTGCTCTGGATTGCCTGCAAGGGCTTTCTCACAGAAAATGTTTAAAAGAAAGCACACAGTGGTGTCAGGCACAGGTTGGGACAGCAGCTCAATTAGAGCTAATTAATGTCCTGTGAGCACTTTGCTGTTTCAGCCACGTTGTGTAACATCATGTGTGGTGCTTCAATGCACAAGAGCTTTTTGCTGGAGAAGTTTGATTCTGAAGTGTCTTAAAGAGCTCCAGGATGCTGCTATTGAAGTTGTAGCTTGCAAATGATCTTTGGGGGATTTATGTCTCAAGGCTATGACCAGTGTTGAATTTTTTTGGTGTGTGGGTGGATGCTTAAGTACCATAAGAAGATATGAGGTGCTGCAGCTAATGGGTTGACTTGGCTGGTCATGAGTGTTTTTGTGAAGTTCAAGATCAGCTGCTGTGCTGTCACCAGAAGTTAGGTTACAGTAAGCAGAAGTTAAATGGAAAATTGAAATAATGTATTCTTTGTGTGAAGAAAGCTGAAATATTTTGAGCAGTTGGTCATTTGTTGAAAATTACTTTTGATCAAAGTCTCTTCAGTTTATTTGAAAATGAGTTGGTGAACTTGCATAGCTCTAATGGACCCAGGTGGAATGTTAGTCTGACTGTAGTCAAGCAGGTCTGACTGTAGTGAAGCAGGTGTGGGTTCATCCCTAATTTTGCCTGGAGTGAAGTTCAATCACTTCTCAGTGCCTGCTTTTGAGAAGCCTGTGTTTAGTGCCCGGATCTCAGCAAAATCTCCCTCACACCTGACAGTACCTGGTGCTTTTGTTTGCAGTGCTGGTGGATAGGCCAAGGAATAAAGAGATGCTGGACAGCAGCCTTGCCTTCTGCTTCTTAATAAAAAGTTGCTGTAAAGGTCGTGGGTAGGTCAGGCTGATGGGCAGTGAGCAATCACCTGCACTTGTGCTTCTGGTCCACAATTGCTCTGAAGATAACAGAGCATGTCAATCCACACAGCAAAGGTAAAGGTGACCATGATGGGCTGAGAATGTATTGTACCAGAGCTTACACATAGAGCTTTCTCAAACTTTGCAAATTATTTTCTTCTTAAAAAAAAAAAACAACACAAAAACCAAAAACTAAAAAACCCCAAACCTAAAAACCCCACAAAATCTAAAAAAAAAAAAAAAAACATACGAAACCCCCCACCAACCTAGGGAAATAGGAGCATCATTTTGAATAGGTTTTCAAATTGAAACAGACTGGCTGATGAAAATGTGAGAAGTAGCAGTGCCAGTACCTGCTTTCTGACAGTAATGTACTGTGAGAGAATGGAGGTTTGCAGCCTTTCCTCAGCTCCTCCAAACAGTTCAAGCACTTTGGAGCAGGTGTATCCCTACAGTGTCTCTGCCAAGGCTTCCACACAGGAGCCTCTGACTTGTTAGACCATTGAGGTATTACCACGCTCATAATAGAAATTAATTATTTTCATCCTCTTTTTCTGTCTCCTCAATTTGAAGATCATTTAAGATATCTTTTGATGTAACTGTGAAATCACAAGAAATTTGCTTGTTGCACGTATTTGACTGGAGACAGACAATGCACTCTCTTAATCTTCAAAATTATGTTTGTGATGAATACAAATTGAATATTTTTCAATATTTTGTTCTGTCACTTTTTGCAGTCATGAACAGTTTAAACAATTTAACATTTCCATCTTTCACTGAGGGAGTCACCCAGAAGGATAGGACACATACATTTAGTCTTGAATAACTGAAATATTTGTGTGTGTGTGTATATGCAGTGGTCTCAAGACTTGCACATTATGAGTACAGTCTTGGCAAATGATACTGAGGCTTTCCACATTAGTTTTTTGTTAAAAGAGGAGTTGGTGATCTGAAGCCTAAATTTATGCTCAGAAAATTGCTTTTTATCCTATAGTATGGGTTCTTGAGCAGAGGCAGGCTCAAACAATATGTTGAAAATTATCTTTTCACAGAACTTTGATCAAAGTACAAATGTCCTTGCCTCAGGAAGTAGTTTGTTTTCCCTTGAGAAGTGATGCTGGAAAAATCAAAGAGAGCAAAATCTGCTTGCTGGCCAAAATTCATCTATGAATAAATTGCATCACAAATCTACCAGCAACATAACATTTCCAAAGACCATATCATGGTGTTGCTATAAGAAAAGCGATTTGTTAAACTCAGCATTGGATGGGAACTCTTGCCATAACAATATTGCTAGAAACTATTATTGTTTATTATGCAATAGAGTATTCTCATCTAATGGTATTTCTGATTTAGTGAAATCCAGATATAAACCAGTTTTTGCCAGTTTCATGATTTGCCTGTTAGGAAGCTTTTTTTCTGGGAAATAATTTTGAAGCTTTTTGTAGGAAGATACCTATATTAGTCATCTGTTGTTTCCAGTACCAAAAAAAATATTTAATTACTAGGTCTCACTTGACTCCTAAAGGATCCAAAGGAACTCTCTAAATAACGTTAAATGTCCGCTGGTGTATCATTTTACTTATTTTAATTTTGCTTGTTTCTTCCAGAGCTGAGATTCAAAGCTTCTCTTTTGCTCCTTAATATAAATTTTTGGAACCCAGAAATCCTCATGTGTCAGGAGTCTCTGAATAACTCTTTGTGACATGCCATTTTCCTTTTCTTTTAGATTTTCCCTTTTACTGAATATACCTGCTTCTCATTCTCTTATATGCAGTGACAGAGTTCTAAATAGAGAAGTTCTGGTGAAAAAGTATTCTGTTTACATCTTTTTTGGTGTCCCAATATTATTTTCACGTGTTTTCGCATGCTTTGGAAGATAGGAATTCTTTCTTCCATCCAGACTCTGTCTTTAAAGAGACATCTGTGCTGCCAGAAGGGTTTCAGCTCAACTTTCCTTTGTCACCTCCTGAAAAGAAGAATGCATCTGCAGCTGAGACTTTTAATGTGATTGAGTGAAAGATGGAATTCTTCTGGTAATGGTGAATTCATCTCTAATTTCACACCAGACTGTGGGGTTGAGTAATACCGTAGGAATCCTTTCCCCAGTAATTGGTCAGTGGAATCCCCAGTGGGGCAGGGGTGGGCTTGTTAAAGGAAAACTTTTTTCAAATGTGTGCTAAGTTTTGCTGCTGGCAGTTTTTGCTGAATGTTTCAAGTTGTGGTGTCCAGCACAGGCTGGACACAGCTGCTGTACAATGTCAGCTTGTGCACACTTCTTTAGCAGCCTTGGCTGAAAGAACATCTCAAAGTGCTGCTCAGGCCACCTGTTGCTTTCATGGATTATTCCCACACCTCTGTGGAATATAAATGATTCAGCTCCAGACCTCTGTTCCATGAAAGTGAGGAGAGATGAAGAAAATGTGCATAGGAAAAACAACTCAAGAGAAACCCATGTCATGGCACTCAAAGGCCAAGAAGAAAATGTCTTTGCATGAGAGCTAGGGGTAGGTAAATGTATTCAGATGAAAAAGAATAATTTAGATAGGAATCTGAACCTCCATGGAAAGGCTGTACAAATACTTGCTGAGTTTCTCATTACTCCACTCACAGTGAAGGCTGGTGCAATAGAGCACAGCTGGTGGTAACCCTAGATCTGATCAGGAACAGAGTCCTGCCCATTTGCATTACTCCTCAGGCATGATTCTAAAGGCTGCAGACATTTAGTATCCTTCTGGTAATTTTTTTAGCTGGTTTAAATGCATTAGGTGGAACTCGCCTCTTTGGAGACTGTGTCCTCTTTATTCATGGATGTGTTCCTGCAATGTCTTCCTGCCAGTATGTTTAAACCACAAACTACAGGAGGAATTTTAGTAGCAAGAAAAGGATTTAGACTTCACAGTCTGCACAGACACTCAGCAGAATGTTCAAGATGGCCTCACCCTGAAATGGGGAAGGAATAGCTAAAGGGTGAAAATATGAATCATCAGCTTTTGGACTTCAGCAGACATCATGAAAATATGAATAGAGCACCCTTGCCTATTGCAATTAAGTCTGTGTCTGTGTCATGTTCCTGCCCCTAGAGGTTTTCCTTCTCTCATGTTCCTGCCCCTAGAAGTTTTCCTTTTCTCTGCCTCAGCTGAATTCTTTTCACTTCAGCTACCCTGGCCCCTACATACCTTTCTGTTGACACCTTGGATTCATTGTTGATGCATAATCCCCAAATTGACATAACTTTTTTCTTTAGGATGAGTTTAGAGATGAGTGATTATTGAACTCCAACAATTTTTTTAGTTATTTGCATAAAAATAGAGGGGGTTTTTTTATATTTAGCCAATGTTTTTCAGTAGAGTTTAGAGATGCTACTGAAGCAATAGTCCAACATTGAATTTCAGTTTGTCCTCAGAGGTGATAACCTCTGAGATATCAGGGATGGTAATCTAGAGACTTGACAGTTTCAGAAGGTAAAAAAAGAAAATGAAGAAAGAAAAAGAAGGGGGGAGATAAAGCTTTGACCCTGCTGAACTCTTTGAACCTAAAAGGCCTTTTGCTTCTAATATCTTTTGATCACCATCAGCTTTTGCCTGAGTAACACACATGACTTGAAATTAGGAACATAAGACTGGGAAAAATCAGTAAGATTGTAAGAGCTGGGGCATTAGTCTGTGCCTTTCTGCTCTCTCTGCTGTAATGGAATTTTTTTTTCTCTCTGCAGCTGTACTGAAGTTCACTAGTCTCACCCATTTGTACAGAGATTGCTTATTTCAGGGGGCTGAGTCCTGTCTTTAATCTGCTGTCTTCACCTTGTCCCCATTCTTCCTTCTTTTCCATTCTCATGAGTCCTCATCTTCATCTCCTCATTTCCCACTAAATTACGTTGAAAGTCACTATTAAAACTCTTTTTAGTATTTTTTTCTTCAGGCATTTTTAGATAGGCTTTGTGATTCACACCTTTAAGTTTCAGTTATATGTTCTTTCTGATATTACCAGATATTTCTGTGGGGTTTGTAAGTACACAATTATTCAAAAAGATTATACTGAGAAAAGAACAAGACCTAAAGTCTCCTCTAGACTGTAATTTGTGCAGCTCAGTTTACCACCCTAGAAAAATCACTCAATTTTTTTTTCCAGTGGCTTTCTTCCTGAAGCATTTCACAGATTGCATGGTGTCCTTTAGAGAATTTTGAGTAGCACTGTGTGTTTCTTTGCTTTTGGCTCATGGCTATACCCTGACATCCCAAGGGCTGAAGGAAAAGGAAAACAAAACAAGGCTGAGGCAGGAGTGTACTTAGTGAAAGAGTCAATCCACGCTGGCATTTAAGTATTTAAATACACCGGTTTGTTTGCTTCGCGCTAGGCTGCTGTTGTGGACAGTTGAGCAGGAGGGTTCTAAGCACCTGTTTGCCCATCTCATGTAAACCACAAACTACAACAGCAGTGAGAATGTGGTGTCACATCCTGGCTGCCTCTGGAGCATTGTGCCAGCTGGCCAAGGGAGGGGATTCTCCTGCTCTGCCCTGCACTGATGTGGCCTCATCTCGAGACCTTATATTGGGCACCACAATATAAGAAAGACATTGGACTATTACAGATGGTCCAGAGGATGGCCACAAAGATGAAGGGCCTTGAGGGGGAGCTGTATGAGGTCCCTTGGTCTGTTCAGCCTGGAGGAGGCTGAGGGGAGACCTCTGCAGTTCCAACTCCCCGTGAGGGGAAGAGGAGCAGCAGACATGGATCTCTTCTTTGTGGTGATCAGTGACAGGACCCGAGGGAATGGCTTGGAGTTGTGTCACAAGAGATTTACGTTGGGGATTAGGAAGAGGTTTTTCACCCAGAGGGTGCCTGGGTCCTGCAACAGGCTCCCCAGGGCAGTGCCCACAGCACCAAGCCTGACAGAGTTGAAGAAGCATTTGGACAACAATCTCAGGCAACGCTGTGACCCTTGGGTTGTTCTGTGCAAGGCCAGGAGCCAGACTGATGGTCCTGATGGGTCCATTCCAGCTGAGCTGATTCTGTGTCAGACACAGGTAATCTTGTGGCGTATATTTTGGCTGACTTTCTCTTATCCACATTCTCTCTGTACTCTGCCTTGTTCCTTGCTTGCTAGTGCTGTTCTTTTCCATCTCCCCCTCTATCCTTTTTCCTGGCTCCTGCTCTTTGACTCACTTGCCAAGAGATGAGTTTTCTAGCCTGGATATGAACTGCCCATGCTCTCTAGTGCCCTGTTTACAAAGACATGTATACATGTCAGAGTTTTGAGTGTTGCCCTTTGCTGGCACAAAGTAACGAGAGGAAATAACCTTTTCTCCTTTCTTTCTTCCTGTTCTGTTTATAGAGAACTGTGATCAGGAAAAAAAAAGCCAACAAAGATAAACCAAGTACAGAGCAGGATGTCTAATAGGGTCTGAAGGGCTTCCCTCCAGGGAGAAGCTGCTTGAGACTTACTAACTTTTGCACATTTTACAGGAAAATGGTTGTTTCACTCTGAAATCTGAAATTGGTTTCAGAGGGGGAAAAGGTCTGAAACATTTGACAGAGGCTTCATTAATAGTTCTTGATGTTCTTCTAGTTCTTTGCATTTTCAAGCCCTCCATCATCAGGAACAAAGCAAATGTTACTTCAATAAGCTGATAATAATATGCATTTTCTTATTCAGATATCCTGTTTCAGAGCACATTAAGTTCATTCAAGTGAAGCTCTGAGTGTATAGCTGAAAAGGAAAAATTGAAAGTGTGCCCACTATTGACCCTCCAGCAGCATTGATCCAGGAGCACCAGTAATTCAGCATGCTTTGTTAAAGAAATCAATAGTCAAGACAAAGATCTTTAGCCGGTGGAACATCTTCTACCTGTGCAGGATCACAGAACCACTGAGGTTGAAGGGCACCTCTGGAAATCATTTAGTCCAGCCCCTTTGCTTAAGGCAGAGCCAAACCAGGGTATTAGCACATAATGATAAGAGCCCTCTCCAGGCTAAACAATCCCAGATGTCCCGGCCTTCCTCCAGTCCATGGTGGCCATTATCTGTGCTGTCCATCTAACACCCACTTACCAAAGCATCTGGAAGTATTCCTGCTGTAGGGTTGAGAATCTCTGTTCTGCAGGCACCATCCATGTCTGAGTTACTGAAGTGGGATGTTTATGGAGTTCAGGGCTTGTGGCAGAGGGGGGCCTTGCCCCATCCATCCGTCCTGGAAGGAGTGTTCCTGCTCTCAGCAGGTTGCCACATTCACTGCTTTGACCTCAGGCTGCAGGTTCTGGGAGCCTTTAGCAGAGTCTTGTGGTGTACTCCTGTGTTGCATCTTTGCCTTGTCCCTTTCATAATAAATGGACTTCTTGAAGCTTTATTTAGTGATGTGTTGAGGATTTCAGAATGTCTTTCCCTGACACTTTGTATTCAGGCTCAGGAGATTACCTCGTGCAACAGTAACACTGGCAGGTTTTGTTCCAGGAGCAACTGTAGTTGCTTTATTTTACATTTTTATTTTATTTTATATGGCTATTTTTATTGTTATTTTATATGGTTTCTTTTATTTTATATGGTTCCATTATTTTTACATATAGTATGCTCATATGTATCAATATGGTCAGAGGAATAGACCTGATTTTTTGTTTAGTCAGAGTTGTTTAGTAAAATTGAATTCACTTTCTTTGTCCACTCAGTGGTGTGTGGTTGAACAGAAATTCCCCAGGGAAGAATCTCTGTGTGCTTTTGAGCCAATTCCATTATTTTCTATATAATCATTGCTGTCTGAGAGTTAGACACTAGATGTCTAACTAAAAAAAGTTATAAGGCAAGATCTTGAATTTACACAGTTTGCATAAGCAGGCAGGAAATATAAAATATAGATTCACCATTTCTTTTATTGCAGTGGGGTGATGATTTACATGGGACATTACGTGCTTAGAAATGAATGTTTTGAAGCCTCTAAGAGCCTCAGGATATAAACTTGTCCCTGTGAAAGGAGAAGGGGAAAGGAGATGTCCCAATTTTTTAATTCCCCCCACACCATGTAGTAGAAACTGCAAAACATATAAACAGCAGGATGGGATTGTTGGAGTTAGTTGTACTTGGCATACTCTGAAAGGGGTTTGTTCACATTTGCAAACCAAAACTAAAAATCTGGAAGGCTGAAACAGAAAATGACCAACTGCAACCAAAGCATTTGCTGCCTGTTTGTTCTGAATGCGCAATTGGCCTTGGTCTTTTAATTATAGTCCGTGGAGATGGCTCTGTTCCCTACCCACCCTCAGGCTTCCAGGAGCACTGAGTGCTCAGGGCTTGGGCTGCTAATGCTATAATTGAAACAGCTGCTCTGCTTTCTAAGTACTTTATTCATTCACCTTCTAAAATGCTGATGGATCTGTGGCATGTTCTGGGCCTTTTCTGTAGATATGAATCTCAAACACAGCCACTTGCTGGATAGAACTACTGGAGAGCATTTGCCACAGCTTTTAGTGTGCTGTCTCAGTTTTCAAAGAGGGGAGAAAATGGGAGAAGGTGACAAGAGGGCTGCTCTGAGGCCACAGTGGTCTTTGGACTGAATTCACTTCACCTACAAGACCAGATGTCCTAATTCTCCATTATTCTCAATGATTTAAACTGAAAGTGAATGTAAAATATTACTCGGCCAATAGGTCATTATTTTTACATTCTGCACTGATTTTTATATTAGCTCACACAGAGAAATGCCTCTTGGAATTGTGCTGTAAATGAGCAGAGCATGGGAGGGCCTGGCACTAATTCACCCCAGGCCAGGGGTTGCTGTGCAGCCCTTCCTTTCTCTCCTGCCTTGGGACAGCAGTGACCAGGCTAAGCTGCTGCTGAAGGCCTTGATAAAGTTTGAAAACTTCATGCAGCCCATAGAAGCTGAAGTACACCCATGGTCTTTCTCTATATACCTTCCTTTGCCCACTGTTTTTCTCCTTGCATTCAGCTCAATTCCAAATTGCTGTCTAGAAAAGGAGAGTTTAGTCATCGTGTCAGATGAATTCTGCTTAATTAGTGGAAAGGCATCCCAGTGTGGGCTAATGGCAAAGCTGGTGTGAGGCTGACAGTGGCTGACATGGATATTTTCAGTAGGGCTGTGGAAGAAATGGAGCTATATATTAAAACACAAGCACTTGACTGCTCTGATGGAGCTTTAGCATAATTTCATCTTCTTCCAGCCCACTGCTCAGCACATCCTATGGTCTGAGGCAACTATAACCTCCTTGTGACCAGAGTTCAGTATGTCCTGAGGCAATTTCCCCAAGCAAAAAGGGTGCAGGAGCATTTAGATTTGAACTCCTTAATTCCCCAGGAGCTGATTCACCCAAGAACAAGCTGAAACTGCATAAAGTCATTGAGCTAAGCAGAGGTAGGGGCTGCTGTGGTTCATGGCTTGTTTTTTATTGAACAGTATTGATTGTTCTTGGCAGATATGGAGCCAGAGAGCCTTGTGGTTATGCCTGTTAGGGAAAATTAGAGGTCATTGTGCGACTTTGAGAGTCAATAAAACTAAATTTTGATGAAAAAGGCAAAACTCTACTTTGAAGTAGGCACCCCATGTAGAAAAGCAGTGAGAGGGAAAAGAAAGAGTGGAAATTTTACTGTATTTTGTATCAGCCTACAGAACTTGGATTATGGTTCTGCTCAGGAGGGGAAGAACAGCAAGGAAATAGTTCTAGAAAAGAGTACATTTAAAAATCGTCTTGATGTGGCATGAAACAGATAATTAATGTTAAGAAATGCAGTTTTGGTGTTGCTCCCCAGTTTTTCCTACATATAGGTGATCTGACAATATGTAACTTGCATGTGGATATTTTGCATTCCTGCAGCCTTATTTTCTGAAGTGCTCAAAGGTTGTTCCAGGTTCATGTAGAAAACCTCATCCCTGTTCAGAGTATAATTTATATGTTATATTGCAAAAAGGGTTTAAGTCACGGGGTAGAAATAGTGCCTGAATTTGTTTGGCCTTTTTCACTGAGCTGGGTATTAGCTTAATCAAGCCTTACAATACCCTCAGGTACCAAGTATACCTTTTTATACTGATGTCCATATAAATGTCACAGTGTTTCTGAAGTCACATTGAAATATCATGGCAAGGACCTTTTTCCTCATTTTTGCCCCGTGAGAGAATTGTGGAATGGTTTTCTTTCCATCCTTTGCCCAATACAAGTGAGCTTGTCTGTGAGTCTTGTTCTTTGAGGCTAAGCTCATATTTCTGTGCTCCTGAGCTTTCCAGGATGTTGCAGTACATGGCCTTCTTCCGAGAAGGGTGTCTAAAGGCAAGAGCTATCTCAGAAAATATTATTGAATTGCAATTACTGATGTTGCTAGAAAAAAAGACTACTTGGATTTGAAAACAACTTAATGTAATACTGGGATGAGCAGCATTGTCAGGACTGCTATTTTGGGAATGCATGAGAAGGCCTAGGTATTATCTTTATTTTCTAAATACTAAAGACAGTCATCATGTTTTTGTGTGCTTTTAGAATCAAAAACACCTTCAATTTCATGGGCAATATTAACTCAAGGAAATGAGCTTTTTGGTTTAGGAACCTTTTTATTTGATTGTGAGGAGCCAGTATATTATACTGGAACATCTTGTGGAGTCTGTTTTCTATGCATGTTTCTTGTCAAGACTTTTCTATTTATGCTCAAAGGAAGTGTGTGTGCCAAATGTTGAGACTAACAGGCAAATGTATTCTGAGCTAAATAAAACAACTCCATGCTCCAAGTTCTGGGAAGCTGAGAAACCAGACAGTGTCTTAAACTCGTACCTGCAGGCAGTGACAGATGCAGTTGGCTACTCCTGACTTCCCTTCTGGATGTTCAGCGTGGCTTGCTCGGATTCTCTTTCAGAAATACCCAATAGTAAATGCAGGAGATTTAGATCAGTGGGTCAGAAACAGACTCAACATGTGTGGAAAAACTAGACTAGACTTTTGGTAGCATTTCTGGACCTACCCAGCAGATGTTACTGGTGTATGTGTTGCAAATGTGGTAAGAGGGGCAGACGTTCTTGTCAGCACTGGGCATTGCTGTGGCTGCTGCCGTGTTGAAAGCAGCTGCAAACCTCACTTTGGTGGCATTTCTGTGTCTTTAAATTTGACATTTCAGTTGTTAAGTGGTATGATCTGTCTGACTTCTGAAGTGTCATTTGCTCTGAAGAGCAGACACTGGCCTCCCAAGTTCCTTCTCTTTGAGGACACTGAGAAAGTGATTGTTTTAGTCACTCTCTTTTTATTTTAAATTCCTTCTCCATTCAAAATTGAGTTATACAATTCGAAAGCCCCTTCCCCAACAGGGTAAATCTTACAATACCTGCTGCATAAGCAGTAATGGATAAAACCTTTCTGCATTCCAAGCCTCATATTTCCCATCCTTCCTAATGAATCATTTCTTTCAAATTACTATGTTTGAAAGAAGTAAATTAAATTGGAAAAGGAAGTTTTTCATCAAGAAATGCGTCTTTTATTTTCACACCTGCAATTTTCTTTCATATTACCCCTCACATTGCTTGTGCATAGATATCCTCTGTATTTTACAGTTATATGGGAAGCAATTAACTTCTCTTTGTTCTGCACCATGTTTTATTCTTATTTACTTATCTATTTTGCATGTCATATGGCACATGCTCTGCCCAGTGCAATTATATGCTACCTCTGTGCTGCAGGCAAAGACTGGAAACAGCTGAAGTTATGGGAAGGTGGTATTTGCTGAGGATTATCTGCCAGCCTTTTTTGTTTCTGGGAATCTCTAATACCCAGTCAGGCTATTTTTTTATTTCTAACCAGACAGCTTTTTATGGGATTTGACCTGATGAAATGGGTTTTAGGAGCCTCTTGGAGGACTGTCTTGTAGTGGGCAGGAATGCCTAGAGTAGATGTTCTGTAAATCCTTCTGAGCCTAATGATTCAAACAGTTCTTCATCTAGTCTTTAATCTTGCTTTAGCTGTATTGATATCTGATTTTCAAGTTTACGTTATTACAGCTGCTAGGTAATTGCAACACATTTGTAAAGGATAGACAGCAAGCACAGCTGTTCTCTTCAGTGAAATCTTCTGTCTCACTCGCTCTTTGAACCTAACTTTGAACCTCAAATTTTTCATGGCTTTATTTCCACCAGATAGGTAGTGAGTGGATATATTCCTATATATTCCTAAATATTCCTATTCCCTTTACCTGTGCCATGAAAAGCCATTCCTGAGTGTGGAGGCAAAAATCTTGGTTTAATTGGTCTCCCAGACACATCTGTTCAGAACTAAATAATTTCAGAGTATTTTGCCACTACTCTTTCTTTTTAAAAGACACTCAATCTTTCTGAAGCCTTGACTGTATTTGGCTGTAACTAGGATTAGATTGTTTTACTTTCAATATGTAAATAAAAATGAAAACTACTCTTTGGGACACCTAAGCAGCCTTGTACATTGTGTTGAAAGGATGGAGTTTCCTTCTGATCCTCAAAGACAATTAAGCTACTCCCCGAAGCATGAAATTTAATTACCCTCATCAGAAGCATCACGATGCAGTGGATTAGGACATAGGAATAAGAATGAGAAACTTTATCTCTGATCCTAGTTCTATCTAACTACTGACTAAATGAATCACATAACCTTGCTGCGCCTCCTTTTCACCCACCTGAAAAATGAGGTCTCTGATTTCTTTGCTAAAGTGCTGTGAGGTCTGTAAAACCACCTAAAGATGTTGTGGTTTGTATGAATGCTCAGTGTTCCTGGTATTGCCTGGGCTTACATGTTGCCAACAGTTACTGCCACTTGGTTTCATAGAGTGAAATTTCATTTTTTGGCAGTGTCAGCTTTGTTAAAGTGGGTGTAATCAAGCTGATATGTGAACAGGGAGAGGGCTACAAGAGGAGGTGACACTAAAGAGCTATTGTGCACCAGAAAGGCCTGCTGAGCTGTTCTTTTCACATCAGTTTTGGGGCTACATCTTGGATGTGATAGCTAATTTTAGCATCCCAGGAGTGCCTCCAACTATGTACTACTTAAGAGGCAGAAGAAAGTTCTGCTGTGTGTGGTTTAACTGGGGAATGTAAGGGAAAGTTCAGTGCCAGATGAACACATTCCTCTGAGCAGGCTATTGAGCTCTACTGTAGTTGCAATTGCAGAAGGCTCTTACTGGAGTGATTAGCCATGTCATGTCCATGGGGAGCTCCCACAAAAAACATCAGAACTGTTTATTGGATGTGATGAAGTAGCTAATTAAAATAATTGGTTCTGTCATTTAAAAAACCAACAATGCTTTGTCATGTCTCATCCACTCTTGTCCGATAGAGGTTTTATTTGATGAGTTTCTTAGCATGTCTACAGCACTAAGTTTACATTTTGGAATGGTCAGTAACAAAAATTGTCCTGTAAAAACCTGGTTTACTCATTCCACAGACTTTTTGAAAAGATTAGCTGAATTAATAATAACGCTGCCATTTATTTAGTGGGTTATCTTCCAGGGGAGAATTGATTACTCTCTTGGAAAGAGGTTTGCCCTCCACCATACAGCATAAATTCATTGTCTGACTTTGAATTCCTCTACAGTTCCTCTGCTCTTTGTTCCAGGGCTGAGTCAGTCTTAAATCCCATTAAAAGTTTCTAATTTGTAATCACAAGAATAAGATTTAATTGTGAGTGTGCAGTTCTTCAGTTCGTTACCTTTTCAGTTCTTCACAGTGCTCAAATACAAGTCTTCACATTTTCAGAGCAGGGAATTTTCTTCAAACAAGTTAGGAAGGCAAAATCTTTGTAAGAGTGAGTTTTCTAGCTGACATTCAGAAAGGCAGTTAAAAAATAATATTTTAACTCTGTGGAAGTTAACAAGGACAGGTATTTCTTCTGTAGGTTTTATCTTCTGCCATTTAAATAGTTTTTCCCATGCAGAGTGTTTTCCCATGTGTTGTGTTTGTGTGGCATGCTCTCTGCACAGGAGAGGGTCCACTACCAAAGAAACTGTAGTGCCTTAATTGCAAACTTCCATTGTTGGCCAGGAATAAGTAGAATATTAAAAAATATCCTTCACAGGCAACTTGTGTTTCACTGAAGCCTAAAGCAGTTTCTTCCATATTGCAATATCTTCCCAGCTGTACAATTCTCAGTGGAGCAGCTGTGCAAAGGAGCCCAGCACTGCAATTCCAGAGAGAGGGTAGGTTTAACCTCCTTTCCAGCACTCATGAGGGGGTATAATTGCATTTTGGAGTCAAAATCTTGTTGGACTCCTGTTGTAGGCAAGGTAATTACTCAAAGCCTGCCTTATTGGTCAAACCAAGCACAGTTACAGCACACTTTCTTGTGGGGAGGTGGCCGTGGTTTTAGTTTCATTTTAAAAGCACTGAAAGAGTAACAGGAAAGAAAATCATTGCAATTTTTTTTTAAATTTTGGTTTTTTTAATAGCATAACTTTAGTGAAAGCATCTTCTAAAGGCATTTTGATGAAAGGGTGGGGGAGCTTTCTTGAGCCACTCGCAGGGATGCTAAAGGTCTGGTCCAATGACAATAATAAAGGTCTCAGCTGTATTTAACCTACCAGTTACAGTTTTGTCTTGCTTATGCAAAAGGCCAAAGAAAAGGGTAGAAAGACAGTCGGCATTAAATCAATAGAGGAAAAGGGATACTATTTTTCTTTCCCTTAAAAAGTAAAGTTTTCCCATTTTTCTTGCTCTTATAAAGTAAAATTATCAATGAGCAGAGGAATTAACATTGCAAACTTTGTGTTGCACATCAAGAATTTCCTCCTTTAATGTTAAATAATCGCTTGCATTATTGTACAGTATTTTTATCCATTCCCATTTTCCAACACTATATTATCATGCTTTAAATTCTGGACCTGATGTCATTTAAGTAATTTTAGGGTCAGTAAACTGAAATTACTTTAAAATTGATAATTAAAAATAATTACAAGGCAATGTATTATATTGTTTGAATTAATGAAAAAAGAGTTTACCCAGACTCCTGTAGATGATTTTATTTCTAATCCTGTCTCTATAAATTTCTTTGGCATCCTCTTGAAAACATTTTTTCATTTTCTGTTGACTGGAGCCTGAAAAGGTCTTATCTGCTTCTTCCTTTCTGCAGTGCCCATTAATTGTTGAAGCAAAGGAAAGTCTGAAGCAGTATGGAAGCAAGATTAAAACATATTATAAACTTCTGCATAATTATGCAGGGGCATGCAGGATGAAAAAGTTATGTTCTTTCCCCTATTTATCCATTAAAGAGAAAAATTTCTCATTTGGACTCCTAGTGCTAATTTTAATTCCACCCTTAACAAGGTTTCATTCTCAAAAATCAGTTTCTAATATTTTCACTGCTGCAGGCAGATTTTGATGTGAAATACTCTGACACAGCTCCTATTATTTATATTTAATTTTTTAATTCCCAAAAGTTTGCAGAACCTTTTACCAAAGAGAGAAAATCTAAGCCCTTGCCAAGATACACTGCATTTTTCTTGCAGCCATGCCATGATGAGTGCTGGTAGCAGCAGGAGTATTTTACATGAGAGCCTCAACCTGAAGAAATAAAATCACACTGTCACTCAATTTAGCTATGAGTAGTCTGTTAAATTCCAAAATATTTATTCTGGGAAAGTGGAGGTGAGAGTGCAGAATACAGCTTGAATTCAAAGAACATTTGCCTCAAGGAGAGGAGATAGTTGGAAGTTCTTGTGTTCCCTCAACCTGCCCTTAATTGTTGCTGGGAGCACATGAGCTGATTCATGACCCTTGGAGGGCCCATGCAGCTCTTTATTCCCCACAACACAGTTCAGTTAGCCCTGATTTACTGTGATTTAAACATTGGTTCTTTGCGGCTTCTTGCTAATAATTACCATACTTTTGTTGTAAGTTGAAGACTTGCTTTCAAATTTTCTGTGTAAGTGAGAAAGTGGTGGGTCTGTCAAAGCTAGGACAGTATTCTGGTGAAACTTAACTTCTGCTGTTGGGCCAGTGCAAACTGCACTCCCCTGAAGATGTGGGTGGTGGCACAGGTGGCAGCACAGGTGTCAGGCTGGCTGACAGCACAGAAATTAATTCTACCTTCCAGAATTAGCTGGAAGTCTGGGGAATGATCACAAAGATGATTGCTGTACATGGGAGTAAACTGGAGTCCCAAAGCTTGCTGCAATCAAGCATTTTGAAACCCCTCTTTAACAGGATGAAAGAGTATGTGAGTGTTAATTGGATTCAAAATCATTTAGCCATGAAGGCAGACAAATGCAGGACTGCAAGTATTCTGGCTTGAGAGTTCTAGCACTTCTTTTTTTTTAATGCACTGCCTCTAAGAGATCATCCTGACTTGAACTTGCAATTAATCAGTGCTGGCATTACCCAGAGGAGCATGCAAAATGGCATCCAAAGCATTAGTGTATCGATTAGAATTAATCAGGAAAGTGTTCCTTCTGAAGCTACACGCTGCATGAACAACCAGAGTGTCTTAACTACCTCTCAAGTTTCCATGACAACTGGATTGTGGCTTCTGAGACCTAGAGCCTGGCCAGCTGAGTCATGGATGGGGGCCTTAAGAAAAGTTAGGCTACGGAGAAGTACTTTGGCTTTTTGGGATCTAGCACCTCACCCTTGCAGAGCTGAGAGAGGCCAAAGGTTGTGTCCAGGAACACCTTCACATTAAGGACTGAGTATGAAGAAGCCATTTGAAAATGTAGCCCTTGCTCTCCTGTGTAAACCTGGGCTCAGGTTCTCTCAGCAGTGTTTTCTGTTTTGGAGAAAAGCCTTCTGAGAGAAACTCTGGGTGTTGCCCAGGCTTTCTTTAAGCAACTAATTCTTTCTAGGTGACATCCTCATCCAGGTCTGAAATTTTCTAAAGTCTGAAAATATTTGTTTCTAGGATTTTGGGTTACTCTGTCACTGAAGACCACAGTGTTATTAGTTTCTGTCTAAACTGATGTATATTGCAGATTCTAGATATCTGAGATAATTTCTTTCTTAATGCAGCTTCAGTGAAAGACCTGATGGATCTGGCTTGTAACAACACACTGAGCAGTGCCTAAACAATGCAACATAGTGTGTTGCTTTGCAGTATAAAATTTTAAATTAAAATGTTAAACTGCAGAATTTTTTACTGTTTGAGGCAGTGTCCAGAAACATCATCATGGTTATCATGGCCACTGTTGTGGTAGAAATAGGCCACGATGTTGAAGGCTATGTGATGATAGCTCTGGGTCCAATAAGTGATGCCTTTGTCCTTGCAGTTGTCAGCTCGCTGGGCTGAGTGATCACTCTGTAGAGTGCTTGGAGGTCATGCAGAGGATAACAGGAGTAATCTGTTACCTGCTGTTGTTTGCTTTTGGGCCCTGTGTTTCACAAATGCAGAATGGTTGAGGTTGGAAGGAACCCCTGAGATTGAGTAGTCCAACTTCCCTTCTTGATGCAGGGTTAGCTAAAGCAGGTTACCCTGAGCTATGTCCACTCCCACTTTAAATACCTGGAAATAGACACTCCATAAAATTTCTGGGCAACTTCTTTCAGTGTTCTGTCCCCCTTAAAGTAAGCTTTCTCCTGTGTTTTAATGAAGTTTCTCGTCTTTCAGTCCAAGAAAAGTGCCTTGTGCTTGCCTGTTGTCCTTTCATTGGATACCCTTGTCCAAATCTGTCTCCTTTTCATTCACTCATAATGGATCAACACTGATAAGATACTTCCTGAGCCTCCTCTTCTCCAAGCTAAGCAATCCCAGCCTCCTCTTTTATGTCAGATGCTCCAGTACCTCAATCATCCCTGTGGCTGTTTGCTGGACTCGCTTCTGTACCTCGTGTCTGTCTTGTGCTGGAAAGGGCTGCCCTGGACTTGGTCTTCCAAAAGTGTTTCTCCAGAGCTGAGTAGTGAGGAAGAATCACCCCTTTGATCTGTGTTTCCCAGTGTAGCCTGGGAAAATATTGGCCTTTCTTGTCACTGGGGGCATGTTTCTAGCTTAGGCTCAGCATTTTGTATACCAGGACCCACAGGTTGTCTTCTGCAAAGCCACTTTCTGGCCTGTGCTGGTGCATGAGGTTGTTCCTCTGCAGAGGCAGTGCTTTACATTTCTCTCTCTTGAACTTCCTGAGGTTCCTGTTGACCCAAATTTCCAACCTCTCCCAGTGGCAGCCCAGCTGTCCCGTGTCTCAGTTGCTTCTCCCAGTCTTTCTGGAAGCTTGTTGATAGTGCAGCCTGTCCCATGACCCAGGCCATCAATGGGGACAGAAAACACTGTAAACCAGAGGTGTACCCCCAGTGACTGGCTTCCAGCTGCACTTGGCACATTGGTAATAACCCTCCAAACCAGTCCACCTCACTGCCCACTCACAGTCTGGGCTTCCATCAGTCAGTGATGATGGGATGGGATGGGAGAGAGTACTGGAAACCTTACTAAAGTCAAGGTAAGCAACATCCACTGCCCTCCTCCTCGAGCAAGAAGGTGCTGTCACCTTCTTGTGCTATTTCTGTGCTATCATCTCAGCACAGAAACCTGTCAGGCTGGTGAAGTTTGAGGCTCCTTACGTGGTGTTTCCCCATCTATCCCAAAAGACAACTGAAGTAGCTTTCTGTTACCTTGCTAAAATGCTTTCTAAATTAGATTCATAACATGTAGACCACTGATAGAAATTTAATAAAGCTATGCTAATTAACATCTGATATGTATTGGTTATGCTGAAGTAGATCTCGCTGATGCTGCTGCCAGGCAGCCTATATATAGTACAGGATGTGCAAATGAGAGTGGGTCTGTGTCACACAGTGTGTTATACAGGTCTGGAGATCAGAGTCCCAGATCTGCCACAGAATGATGGCAGAACTTATTCCTATCCGAATTTGCCCACAGGTGCCTCTGCTGACCCTGGAGCTATTTTCAGTATCCCTGATAAATCTACCAGTTAATGTCATCTTTGTCTCCAAAATAAGAGGCTCATACTTGGTATTTCTTTTCACATGAATCTCTGAATCTCAGGCACCCTATTGTAGGAATTTTTGCCACGAAGTATGAATATATTTTGTAATGAATCTGGGCTTGAGTGAGTCTGCCTTTTCCAGTCTTGTGTTGTGGTGATATAAAACACCTGCTTGGCAACAGCTCTGGGAGTTAATAAAGTTTCTGTGGTAAACTATGAGAGGCCTGAGAATCTCAAACTAAAGTTATTGCACCAGTAACTCAAAAAAGCAATTCCTAAAACTCCTGGCACATTTATCCAGAGGGTTAGCAGTAGCACAGAAATGGAAATCATTGTTGAGAGCCACTGCGTACTTGGAATTAAAATCCATCAGTCTTCTGAAGCTGAGGAAAACAATTTTCATGACATACAGATGCTTTTGTATTTCATAATCAAATTTAATCTAGGGTTAGTTTTGGCTCTATTTGTAGGGAAATTTGCATCCTCTAATCCTTACAATATACCTAAGTTGAGATGACATCAGAAGAAATAACTCACACAGAAGCTAGGCATTTAAAATACTCTCAATGCTTTATTCTATTTAATTTCAGCAAAAGCAGATTTATCTCTGGGGGGAGTGGGACAGAAAAAGAGTGAGGACGCCAACATCCTCCTCTCAAGTGGGAGCCTAGAGCACAGAAGGTGGAAGATGAGATGTGAAAATGAAAATAACTGTAAACAAAAAATGAAATTTAGCAGTCTATTTTCACTCTTCTCAATGGAAAAAGAAGGAGGAGGACGCCTAGTAAATCATTAAAAAGCTGTGTTTGCTTTTCTGATTTGCACATTGAACTGCAATAGTTGCCAGCAGGGTCCTTCTGCAACCCTTGCTTAGGACTTTTCTTTAGGTCCTTCACATACCTGTCAGAGCTTCCTTGCCTGCTGGGAATTTTGTTGAGTTCAGTGGAGCATAATGACACCACTGTGTCCCTGAGGAGACAAACAACGTGTCTGCCTCTGGAACCAAGGAAAGTCTCCTAGCTTCTGTCACAGTGTAGGGTCTGCAATTTAGGATTGATCCATGCTCACAAGCAGGCACCAAATGATGGTCTGCTGTGCAAATGTCAGACACACATGTTGTTATATTTCCTTTCTGAAGGGTTTCTTACCTTCATAACATCCAAGTTTTGGCATGCTTCTGGAGAAGGAGATTCCTGTGATGGATGGTAACTGTGAAAGAT
Organism: Emberiza elegans; assembly: GCA_024865655.1. NCBI lineage: Eukaryota > Metazoa > Chordata > Aves > Passeriformes > Fringillidae > Emberiza > Emberiza elegans. The sequence continues at coordinate 594,365 of JALJVW010003617.1, forward strand.
GAACTGTGATTCCTGTAATGGATGATAACAGATAAACTGTGTAGCTTCTTGTGCTCAGATCTGTTCCAGAGGGTTTCCCTCCCCCACAATAAAAGTGTTCTTTTTTCCCAGCTCGTGGACAAACACAAACACATATACAGGGAGGTGGTGGGGGTACTTGACAAGGAAATCTTTTTGTAAGAGCAATAAAAAATGTGGTGTTTTGTTAAAGGGCAATGAAAAATTTCTGACAACTAGAAATAATTGCAGTCTTCCTCTAAAATGCTTAATACTGGTGTTTGAAAACAAGGAAACCATACATTTTTGGTCTCATCTTTCAAAAGTTGCAGCTGGAGCTGCATTTCCTAATAGGCTCTGTTAGGCCCTGTTGGTTTGTTAGGCTCCAGCTGACCACTTACAATATGCTACAAAGGGACTTTTCCCTTGGTGCTGAATTCTTCCTGTAACAGAAGAGAAATGTGAAAAAATTGAATTAGTAGTGGCTGAGTGACTCTTGTCTCTGATCATGTTTATGGTTAGCGAGCAGGCCCTGATAACCTGGAGTGAAACAGGGGATGGGATCCATATCACTGCTGAGGTAACAGTGCCTCTTGGGAAGCAGCCCTTCACAAATGGTGTCAAGTGGTTTCATTGGCAGCCTGTGCCCAAAGATTAAAAGGGAGATGGGCCAGACCATGTTATTGTACAAGTGTTTAATTCCTTAACTTTTTCCTTGCAGAATTCCAGAACGCTGGCAAAAAACCAGATGTTTATATTTTAAGTGTCTACCTTTAGACATGTCTTGTGGGATACAGAATTGGAATCAGGGGTCTGGGAATAGCTCTTGTGCTCTCTGGCTGGGAGTTATTTCAGGTAAAGCAGCAGACCCAGCTGATCAGAGGGGAGGAGGTAGACAGCCAGGCAGTGAGGCCTTCTAGCATCTCAGGGAATAAATAAGGCTCATACGGACTTTTTGTTCTCATTTACTCTTGGCAACAAGCAGACTAAGTTGTAGCACTCTTGGAGTGTGGATGTTAATCTCCAGGGCTGCTAATTCACTTCCTTGATTTACTTGCTGGGAATTTTTGTCATTTGGGAGGGAGGTAAGCAGGAAAAGAGGGACAGGAAGTGGAGGAGGAGAAATGGAATGTTTTAGATTTGGTGCTTCGTGCACAGGTAGACGTTCTGGCCAACTGCTTTAGAAGCAAAATGTGTTACCTCAACCAGTGATGCAGTGCTGGGAATTAGAGCTATTGCACAGCCCTGGAGACTGCCTTATTTCCTGAGTGACTAAGAGACTTTTTGGTGAGGCTCAGGAATGATATTTAAAGAGGATGTGCACGTGTGCTACAGATTTCACAGCTTGCTTTGCACAGAGAGTTAAACTTCCTTTAAACAGCAGGCAGACATCAGGGGGCACAGAATTGTGACAGAAGAGAGCAATAAGCTGCTGTTTAGTTGGGTTTCCACATCTTAGCTAGGTGGAAATCTTGGTGCTTAGAATCTTGCTTTTGCAAATTCCATGGGAGGGAAAGGCTCTGGCCATGGGGCACTGTGAGGAAAGTGAGGACGGGGGTAGGAGGCACAGTGTGACCGGCCATAAGTGGAGCTGCTCCTTTGGGGGATTTGGTACTTGGAAAGTAGTAGCCTTTCTTACAGCCCTTCTCCTGTGTTCTTTCCTCTTGCTCTATGATGAGACCAGATGGGTGTTGCTTCAAAGGAGAGTTGGACACCTGGAGAAACCATTTCGGATCTCACTGGAATATGTTCCTAATGGGAACAAGAGCGTGGCAGCCGTGGATTCCTTTGCCATGAAGAACTGCAGTTCAGGTAACAGAGTATTTTATTGTTTCGAGCTCATAGTGCTTTGATGCCTTTGTGGAGAGAAGCACGATTTCTGACTGCTGCAGATGCCACAGAAGGAAAGGTTCTTGTCAAATGAATAATTTAAATTAAAAAAAATAAAACAGGGTCCCTCTCTGGGAAGGATCTTTTCTAATGTTGCCTTAAAACTTTCCTTCAAGAAGTTAAAAACAAGTTTGTTGTTTTGGTTTGCTTTTTTTTTTTTTTTTTTTCCATTTGGGAAGAATAGCTATGAAAATTTAATTTGGAGAGAAAAGAAGCAGTATTCATCCTGGCTTGCCAGATGCATATCCTGACAACTTCACTTTTCTGCAGCAGAAAGTAGAGCAGATGAGGTGTTCCTTGACAGACATCTTGCAAGACATCTCCTTTTTATGTTCATGGTTACAAATTTCGGGGTTGTTTTTTAAACAACTGTGGAAAACTTGATTCTAATAAAGTATGCCTTCCTCTGGCAATGTTCCAAAGCAGTTATTGCTGAGCAGCCCCTAATAGCTTCATGTAATGTGTGGAATTTTAATAATGGACAACCTAAATGGGGGTTACTTTTTTAAATACAAGCTATGTAATCAATCCAAGTATGTAAATTCAGTGCTCTGTGCCAGAAGCAGCTGCATATTAGTTCTACCAGTTTTATGGACTCTGTGAATCATTCTGAAATCTTTAGGTGGCGTGTCAGTGAAGAATATTACTACTTATAGCTCTTAACATATTACTTTTTGTCCGTTTTATTTATTTGGAGTAGTGCTGAGTTGAGCTGCATGTCCTTCTTTTCAACCTCTCTAGGACAGGGAAATGTGCTGCAGAACATACATTATTTTGGTCATTTACCTTGCTCTCCACAAAGGCCAGTTGTATTAAAGGATTTATTGCACTGTTTGTACATAAAGGTGCTCTCTAAGCTCCAACAAGGAGCAGCCTGACATTGTGCTGGAAGCAAAGGCATGTTCAGACAGAAGGTGCCTGTAAGGACACAAGTCATCCACAGTGCTTTGGGAATTCAGTGCAACAGGCTGTGGGCACAGGAACTCCTCTTTTGGGAGCACTCAGGGGCGAGCCCAAGGTGCTGGGCTGGGAGTTCTGACCAACAGCAAGCGCTGCTGTGCAGTGATGGATGTCAAGGGCTGAGGCCATTTAGATACACTCTGAGCAAAAGAAGCAGCAAATCTCCCATTTTGCCTGCAGATTTGTAGCAAACAGCTACTCCTCTGCCCTGCTTATAGGACACAGTGTAAGAACAATGGCACCAGAGAACAAAACCACTTGTTCTCTTATTTTCAGTTGGTTTAGGTCACTAAGCCTTTTGTGTACAGCTGAAGATGTAAGCAGTGTACTTTTACAAGGAAGAGGTGGTGATGAGCAGCTGAGGGGTGGCACCTTAAGCTTGGAGAAAATAGGGAAAGTAATAAGAAAAGATTAATCTAAATCTAATTTTTCTGCAGCTGTTAGAAGCCTTTGGGCAGCTTAGCTACTTGGATACCTTAATGCTGCTGAAGCACATAAAAGATGGGTGAATTTGAGAAAGAAAAATCTAACAAATAGAAACATGCCTTCAGCCTGATTTTTCTAAGCCTTTTGAAGACCATAAACACAATTTAAAAATAAATTAAGGAGTACACACAATCTTAGGAAGTTAGGCTGCCATTTCCACAGGCGCAGATATGGAAAGAATCACAGAATATGCTGAGTTGGAAGGGGCCCATGAGGATCATTGAGTCCAAATCCCAGCCTTGCACAGAACACCCCAAGAGTCACCCATGTGCCTGAGAGCAATCTGCAAACCCTTCTGGAGCTCTGTCAGACTTGGTGCTGTGACCACTGCCCTGGAGAGTTCCAGTGCCCAAGCACCCTCTGGGTGAAAAACAAGGGCTTGAAGAATGTCGAATTTTGAGGTTGGAATTTGCTTTTGCATGTTGGGGATTCCATTTTTTTTTAGTTCCTTAATTAATCCTTAATTTTCCTTTGCAAAATCTTAGAAAAGATTTTGCATAGGAAAAAAATATTTCGTCTGAACTGAAAAATAGCTGTGTATATGGGATTGAATGGGAAATAAAAAATTTAAGGAGATTCTGATGCTGATAAAATTCTGAATTTTTAAAAAAATCAAAAAGGTCTAGTTAATTGTCACTTGAATATCTTCACATTTTCCAATTCCCATAATAGAAGGAAAATTCTTACAGTCTTTTCTCAACCTTAGGATTCCAATCTGATCAGAGAGCCCCTACAGTCAATACAAAGACTGCTTGTACTTCTGTAGGTTTTGTCTCAGGACAGCTAACAGGTAGCTACAACCATTGACTTTCAATTACTGACTTAAATGTGAAGCAAATTGTGTTTGTCAGTGTGTAAAACCTAAGCTATTGATTGCCTAATTCTCTTTCTTACAACTTACTATTTAAATAAGTGCAGTAGCCAAAGCAAAAAACATACAAATTGCAGAGAAGTAATATATTAATTTAATAACATCAGTTAAGAAATTTGTTACTTATACAAGTAAAGTAATTGGTACAGTGGCATTTTATAGTGGATGGTAATTTCTAGTAATAAAAATAGAGTTCATTTCCTAAGTAATGTATTGACTTATTTATGATATTTAATGGGTTTCTTACTGATTTTTTTATTGCAGTTGTAAATTAATTAATTTGCTAACTTATTTCTAAAAGTCTTGATTAAAGTACTTATTAGTAGGCATAAGTAAATGACAAGACATTGTTTTACTTAGCAATGTTCGATTTACCAATTCTAAGTAAATTTTTACCTAAGGGGTGTGGAGACCAAATGCTTCTGAAATGTCTTAAAGCTTTAATTGCTCTCTAAGCTCCAACAAGGAGCAGCCTGACATTGTGCTGGAAGCAAAGGCATGTTCAGACAGAAGGTGCCTGTAAGGACACAAGTCATCCACAGTGCTTTGGGAATTCAGTGCAACAGGCTGTGGGCACAGGAACTCCTCTTTTGGGAGCACTCAGGGGCGAGCCCAAGGTGCTGGGCTGGGAGTTCTGACCAACAGCAAGCGCTGCTGTGCAGTGATGGATGTCAAGGGCTGAGGCCATTTAGATACACTCTGAGCAAAAGAAGGAGCAAATCTCCCATTTTGCCTGCAGATTTGTAGCAAACAGCTACTCCTCTGCCCTGCTTATAGGACACAGTGTAAGAACAATGGCACCAGAGAACAAAACCACTTGTTCTCTTATTTTCAGTTGGTTTAGGTCACTAAGCCTTTTGTGTACAGCTGAAGATGTAAGCAGTGTACTTTTACAAGGAAAGAGGTGGTGATGAGCAGCTGAGGGTGGCACCTTAAGCTTGGAGAAAATAGGGAAAGTAATAAGAAAAGATTAATCTAAATCTAATTTTTCTGCAGCTGTTAGAAGCCTTTGGGCAGCTTAGCTACTTGGATACCTTAATGCTGCTGAAGCACATAAAAGATGGGTGAATTTGAGAAAGAAAAATCTAACAAATAGAAACATGCCTTCAGCCTGATTTTTCTAAGCCTTTTGAAGACCATAAACACAATTTAAAAATAAATTAAGGAGTACACACAATCTTAGGAACTTAGGCTGCCATTTCCACAGGCGCAGATATAGAAAGAATCACAGAATATGCTGAGTTGGAAGGGGCCCATGAGGATCATTGAGTCCAAATCCCAGCCTTGCACAGAACATCCCAAGAGTCACCCATGTGCCTGAGAGCAATCTGCAAACCCTTCTGGAGCTCTGTCAGACTTGGTGCTGTGACCACTGCCCTGGAGAGTTCCAGGGCCCAAGCACCCTCTGGGTGAAAAACAACAAGGGCTTGAAGAATATCGAATTTTGAGGTTGGAATTTGCTTTTGCATGTTGGGGATTCCATTCTTTTTTAGTTCCTTAATTAATCCTTAATTTTCCTTTGCAAAATCTTAGAAAAGATTTTGCATAGGAAAAAAAGATTTCATCTGAACTGAAAAATAGCTGTGTATATGGGATCGAATGGGAAATAAAAAAATTTAAGGAGATTCTGATGCTGATAAAATTCTGAATTTTTAAAAAAATCAAAAAGGTCTAGTTAATTGTCACTTGAATATCTTCACATTTTCCAATTCCCATAATAGAAGGAAAGTTCTTACAGTCTTTTCTCAACCTTAGGATTCCAATCTGATCAGAGAGCCCCTACAGTCAATACAAAGACTGCTTGTACTTCTGTAGGTTTTGTCTCAGGACAGCTAACAGGTAGCTACAACCATTGACTTTCAATTACTGACTTAAATGTGAAGCAAATTGTGTTTGTCAGTGTGTAAAACCTAAGCTATTGATTGCCTAATTCTCTTTCTTACAACTTACTATTTAAATAAGTGCAGTAGCCAAAGCAAAAAACATACAAATTGCAGAGAAGTAATATATTAATTTAATAACATCAGTTAAGAAATTTGTTACTTATACAAGTAAAGTAATTGGTACAGTGGCATTTTATAGTGGATGGTAATTTCTAGTAATAAAAATAGAGTTCATTTCCTAAGTAATGTATTGACTTATTTATGATATTTAATGGGTTTCTTACTGATTTTTTTATTGCAGTTGTAAATTAATTAATTTGCTAACTTATTTCTAAAAGTCTTGATTAAAGTACTTATTAGTAGGCATAAGTAAATGACAAGACATTGTTTTACTTAGCAATGTTCGATTTACCAATTCTAAGTAAATTTTTACCTAAGGGGTGTGGAGACCAAATGCTTCTGAAATGTCTTAAAGCTTTAATGATGCTCCAGGGCTGTTAAAAGCAGTTATTTCAGACACTCAGCCTGTCCAAGAGGAAGCACTTAGCTTTCAAGTTTTCAAGCTCAGTAAGCAACATAAAAACCATTTATTTTGGAGAGGGGGGAGACCGTGTGCTGTTGATTAAGTTAATGCTTCTGTCCACTCAGCAATTGCCTTTTTTCAGTAGATACTGAAAGTACACAGAAACACACATTACCTTTGGAGCTGGTAGGCAGTTAGTTCTGTAATGATCTGATGGCTGTAATATGTATGCAAATTTCTGAAAGTTGGAGTTAAGGTTGTACTAAAGGCAAAAATCCTTGATCAAAAGCACAGGACCTCTCAGGAAAGGAAAAAAAATTTGAAGATCAGGAGGTGATTTTACTGAAAGAAGAGAGCAAAGGAAGAGTGAAAATACAGACTTACAACACGTCTGAGGAAATATGATCAACCGCCAGATAGAATTTTTCATGATACCATTTGATAAATATTCCAGCAACAGATTTATGAATCAGCTGCAGGAGATCAATAAGGGCTCTCTACAGACAGGATTGCTTATGCATCTGAATCATTACTAAAATGATGTTTCTGTGCATTCGGACAAAACCCGGATATGTATCATTTTCATTTTCCCACATGCTCTCTTTTTGCAGTTTGTCTTATAAATTAATTCGATGACAGGATGTTGTGGTTAACTGAACTTAATGAAATACCAGTGAGCCCCTTTTCAAAACAAGTTCTTGATGCTTCCTACTGGAAAATTGGCTAGAAAAGTTAACCTCTTCCCAACAAAAAACTGAGATTATATCAGTGCATGAGAGAGAATCACAGAACAGGCCAGGTTGGAAGGAACCTCAGAAGAGAATCTGGCACAACCTTTTGCGTGAAAGGGAGTCTGGGGGAGATTATTTAGAACCCTGACCCAGCTGCATCTTGACAACCTCCAGTTATGAGGCCTCTCCCACATCCCTGCGGAATTACTCCGGCAACTGCATCTTCTCACTATAAAAATAATTAAGCATGCATTTCAAATTGAAGCCCCACATGACACATAGCTCATTTAGATGTTAATAGTTAATTGGAAAAAAAAAAGTATAACATTTAAGTAATTTTCATTTGGGTAGAATTGCAAGATATTTACAGAAGTTTTCTTAAACCACCAGATTAATTGTGACAATATTTTATGTTTCATTATTTGCTTGGTTCTGTTTATGGGATGGAGGAGTGAAGGCATGAATCTTCAGTAGAATCAATCATGTTATCTTATATGGTTTGGAAATCCACCTGTGTCTACAAATACAGGGGAACAGGGGAGCAGAACAATGAGCAGTCAGTATTTTGTCATTGTTATAAAACTGAAAAATCAACATGATTCAAAAAAGAAAAGTAGTCATAATTTCAGAAGTAGCTGTCTCTATCTGAGGTTTAGGATTAACATTTACCATAATATTACTTGGCCTGTCCGCATAATTTTTGTGTAAAAGAACCTGGATCATTTCCTTTGGCATTAATGCCATGGTTAAGAACCTTACAGAGCCAGAGAAAAGGTCCAGAGCTAATTGAAACCAGCAGCATTATTCAGTATGTTGGCATTATGTTTCTTCATTAAAAAAAAATAAAATTAGGCAGACTGGCTGCATTTTCCAACAAGTGGCCTATGCTATTTATACAGTTCAACTGGTCTGGTTTTCCTGTGGGTCTAATTTCACTAAGTAGGCATTTGGAAAAGCCTTACTATTTTAAGAATATTTGCTTCCAAATGCTTTGGCGACCTCCTTCTTTCCCCATTCACCTCTGCTCCCTCATCAGCTATGACTGATTATTCTGATTTCAGCTTGTGTGCCAAAAACTATCTCTAACCTGCTAGTGTTTTAATCCTGTAGGGATCTTGTGTCAGAGAAAATACTGCTTTGCAGGTGAGGGTGGTGGCTGTAGTGAAGTTAAATAATTTTAAAGTCATTCTAAAGTGAAAGTTATTTCACTTGTGGTTTGTGCCAATTTAAGTAAAATAAATTTAATGAACTTGTTATGGGGCTTATCTTTGTTTTCACTTTCATCTTTTTAAAATGAATTTATTGTAATGCTAGGAATAAAAAAAATTAAGCAAATTTAGTTTTAAAATTGCTTCCAGAAGAGGCACAGTAACTCAATTACTGGTAGAGTAGCTTCTTGCAGTAATGAATTAGTGATTATGCATTTCTGTTACTGGCTGTGAACACCTACTTCATGCAGAGCCAGATTTAGACAGAGACGGTTATCTTGAATAATTTAATCTATTTAGAACCTTCATGTGCTCATCAAAGGGACAGCAGGGGGGAAGCAAACCTGAATATCTAGAAAATTTGGGTTTCATAGGTCTGCCATGCCAGTTTGGTGATAAATGGGACAGAGTGTCCTATTGTTTTATTTAGTAATCAACTGGCCATATATTTGGGGTTTTAAGATATGGAGGAGCGAGATATAAAGAAATGTTTTATAATGCACTTAAAAGTCATCTTTAAAATAGATGTTTTCATACAGAAGGTGGAAAGGCTTGAACCTGCCCCAGCAGCTCCAAATAGGTGTGCCTTACCAGAGCGAGCAGGTTTATCCTAACTCAGAAAAGGTTAGGTGGCTTGGGTTAAGAAACAGAATTGAGAAATCTCTGCCTTTAAAGTCCAAAGCCTTAATACTCTGAAGAGAAGGACCTGTTCATAAGAAGTACTAGGAGCTGCTCAAGAGACATTGCAAATGTTGGCACTTGTGGGTCTTAAGTACTTTTTAACACCTTGAAGAATTGGCCAATACATTATCTTTTTAATGCTGTATATGATTTTTATCCTGACCTTCTCCTTTAATTAAGGCTTATTTCAACAGGGGAGCCATTGATTCAGTGAAAGAAAATGAACTCTGTAATCTGCTTTCCCCAAATTGAACTTATTTTTATTACTATTAATTGCTGCCACTTACTTCTTGTGATGTTTTAACTGCTTGGATTTATTAAAACAATCATAGGATTTGCTATTATCATTTGAGAAATGGGAAGGACAATGATGATTTACGGATGACCCAACGATTTTAAGCTGGTATTACTCCAGATTCAAAGATTTATGCAAACTGACTCCACTGTGTAAGTAGATGACAGTCTCACTCTCCCTTTTTCTCTCCATAATAAACCCCAGAAGGCTGCTAGCCTGTAAGAGAGGGCATGGAGATCCTTGATTTTGCAAAAGAGAGATCGTTTTGGTCTGAGTTCTCTTTTATATCCATAAAGTTCCCTATTAGCTCTAGGAAGGTTTTGTTGGTTCAAATAGGACTGGTGTTTGGAGTTGTTAAGACCTGACAGTGTAACTTGACTCATGTTTGTGAAGAGTTGCAGTGGTCTGTGTGAAGAATGGAGTGGGGAAGCTTAGGAAGTCAGAACAGAAGAGGGAGATGAGCGAGCAGAAAGGAAATGAGTCAGACTGAGTCACCAGAAGAAGAGAAACATAGAATCCCAGAATGGTTTGGGTTGGAAGGCACCTTAAAGATCATCTAATTCCAACCCCCTTGCCATGGAGAGGGACACTTCCCACTAGGACAGGTTACTTAGAGCCCCATCCAGCCTGGCCTTGAACTCTTCCATGGTTGGAGCATCCACAGCTTCTCTGGGCAACCTGTGCCAGTGCCTCACCACAGTGAAGAATTTCTTCCTAATATCTGATCTGAACATCTTCTCTCTCAGTTAGAAGCCAGTCCCTCTTGTCATGTCACTGCATGCTCCTGTGAAAAGTGTCTGTCCACCTTGCTTGCAGGATCCCTACAGAAAGAGGGAGAGATGGTGACAAATTGCTAGCGCTGAAAACAAATGACAGGATATCAGGCAGGAATAATTGGTCTAGATGGTGGAAATGATTAAAAAGTTTGACCAGTTAGAAAGTGATTGGAAGAAACATTTACAATCCAATTAATTAACTAGGGCAATCAAGCTTAATCAGATAGTCACTCAATCAACCAGACTGAACTAAGTGGATAATCTGTTGAACCGGCAAAGAAACCAAGTGAGGGAAATGCACTGAATTGTCAAAATTTAATGAAATGCACAAGAATTAATCCATTAACATTTAAAATTATCAAAAGCAAAGATAAATATATAGGATGTTCAGATGGAAACTAGTCCCTTTTGGTGGCACATCTCAGTGGAGCCTCAGAGGCATTAATGAGCAAAATAGGTTTGGAAGATGAAGAACAAGAATGAAGAGAATATGGCACAATAAGGAAAGAAGATGTTCTGTGTTTACTTGAAAATGAAATAATGCTAACAGCAAGAATCTTATTTTTGTTAAAGCCTGCTTAAGTGTCACACATACAAATGGTGGGTACTGAGATGGTCACCTCTTCTCTCAGACTTGTGTGCAGTACACACAAGTTTGAAAAAAAGGTTCTTCACAGGGTAGAGTTCCTAAGGTTTTGGCTCAGGGCACTTCTGTACCTCAGGGCTTATCCTCTGAAAAGTTCAAGTCCAGCTTGGTTTCTGTGTCGGAGAGGTCTTACTGTAAATCTGCCCCAGTTGTGCTATAAGACCCTGTCCAGCTCTTTTTGTCCAAAGCCTTCCCCTTCCTGGCTCAGGAGCCCTGCTGGCTCTGTCCTGCTGTTCTGTTTCTGCCAGGTCTACTGCAGTCAGCTTTCTGAGCAAACCAATTACTAAATCAACCCACAGACATTTATTTTTTACAATCCTGCACTGTATCCAGCATGGGAGAGGTGTGGCACCTTGGTGCCAACACTGAGGGATGCAGTGACACTGCAATAGAGCAACTGAAACCAAAAAGCCTCAACCTTGTAATTCCAAATCAAAACCATAGCCCATAAATAGAAATGACAGCTGAATAAAACTACTGCGTTTCATCTCCTGAAAAGTTTAAGAATCTGTAAAGGGGAACTAAGTTTTCTGAAAAGCAGTCAATGCCCTTTTAACAAATGAAAGTCCTTTATGCTGTATTTGGAAATTCACAACCAGTGGCTGCCCATCAGAGTCTCAGGCAGTATCATTAAGCCTGTATGTTGCAATTCCTTTACTCTGAAGTTGCAAAAAACGTGGGGAGAGAGAGCAATGTTTAAAAGCTGCCAGGTGACTTTGGAGCACAAATTAATGGGAACCACACTCCTTAGTCCCCTAGGAGTTCTCAAAAATGCCATCATTACTGCCTGGCACTGAGACATGCCTTCCATCATGAGGATGAGAAGGGAGGCAGCTTTACCAAGTGCCTCCATAAATGAGGTGTACAGGGCTTTTATGAATTGAGCCTTTGAAAGCCCTGCTAGCAAGGCTTATTGATCCAGAAGTCACACATGGATGGCAAGATCTTAAATTGCAGTCAGTTTTTATTACATGAAAGAAATTTTAAGAACATACCTTTTCCCCTCCCTCCCTTTTTAAAATTACTGCCTGCTGAAGTTTTTCTATAACTGGGAGGTTGCAAGCAATTAAATGAGTCAGCTGGATCCTGGGTCCAATTCCAAAAGTGTAATGTTCATGGAACATGATTGATGGAGTATCAGTGAATTTGTAAGCATAGGCAGAGGTTTGGAAATGTTTTTTCAGATCTACAAGGAAATATAAATATAAATTAGTCAACTCTGTAAGAAACATTTATCATGTTCCAAAAATATCAGTGGTAGATCTTTCATTTGATGTGAATACTGATGAACAATGCAGCTTTTTGGATACCTAAAAACTTTGAGAGTTGAAAAGCAATCCATCTGGTTCTGTGAGATGATGGGTTGTGCCATTCTGGGATCTAAGCTATTTTGGTGGAATTGGGTGCACCACAATCCAGAGTAAATGATTTCTTGGAAACTACAGAATATTCCTTGCACTTAAGCCCAAATGATGGACTGGATTTTTAAAACATCATTTAGAGCTGTAAGCAAAAACTGCATAAATCCAGCGTTAGGTTATGTGGTACGAAAACAAAAAAAAAAAAAAAAAAAAAAAAAAAGACACAAAGACATTGTTGTCTCTTTAAGGACCTCATGGAATAACAGTGTATGTAGACATGTTCATGAACATCAGTTAATGAAGCCATAACAAAAATAAAGCAGTTGCTGTAAGATCAGAAACATTAAGTGCAAAGTTTTGGCAACAGTGTTAACTCAGACCTCCTGTGTACTCTCGTTGTACACATCAGTAACAAAACAGTAGCAAAATGACTCACCTGTCTGCAAAAATTGCCAAGTGGCTTAGACAGCCAAGAAAAGGAAGTATTTCTTCCATGGGAGCTATTTCCCAAAGCAAAGGAAGTGAGTAACTATGCAGTTACTTGTGAGGAGTTTCTGCCAGTGAAATTACTAAAGCACATTGCACATCATCCCAGTAATTGTTGGAGCCTCAATTGTTTGCATCAGAAGATCTGCCCCCACATATTTATCAAATATTATATTTATATATTTATCCTTTTGAAAAAGCAGGAGCCTAACAAGAGGTTTGATAGCAACATTGCTGATTTGGACTTCAGTTACTTCATCATTGCTCATCTCCTTGCAGCCAAGAGAAGAGTCAGGTTTAAGTTACAGCTGTTCTTTCACTGCAGATAGAGGAGGCTGAAGCTGCCACAGGATTTGTAATTATACATCTTACTGTGCTGTTATATATTTTTTTTTAATTAATAACTGGTTAAAACAACTGAGAAATGGAAATAACCTTTTCTATTCTATGTTGGAAAAGTCCTGTTCCAAGGGATTTTGCACTGCTCATGTTTGCACAGAGTGCTTTGCTGTGGTCTTCCATGTTTATGGTGTTTATCTTCTGTTTTCTTCTAGCTTCATCTTTGGAGCACCTCTAGCTTTCTCCATTCCCAGGTGAAATCAGGCAATTCCTCTCATTTGGACAAGCCTACTTCTGCTCTTTTCCTTTAGTCGTAAAACATTCTTGCCTGTCTAATCTAATCACAAAACCTTTAGGGCAATTTTTATTCCATTATAAGTTTATATTGTAGTAAGTAGTCTTATTATCTTAATTGTTGATTTGTAGAATGTGGACTAAATTGTGGCTTCATGTAGCTCCCCTCAAATTATAATAAATGCGCTTCTTCTTGCTGGTTCTGTTCCTAGCAGTACCAGGCAGCAGCAGTAATGCATTACAGTTGTCTTTCTTAAAACAATTCTCCCTGGTTCATAGGACTTTTTTTGATTTTCAAGTAAACAATGCCTTTCTTTCCTGGACAATTAAGGTAATTGCTTAAATAAAACTAAAGTGTCATGATGAGGCAGATGCCACCAAATGTTAATCAGTCATGCAAAACAACTCTTCCTACAGTGCAAGCCCACCATGATCCTGTTCTGTAAACACTGCAGAGAAGTTTATTATGGTTTCCATTTATTCATCTTGCTATACCATCTCAAAACAGTAGTCTCAGAGGACATGAAGAAAGTTTCTTTTCCAGTTTATAGAGTCAAGCAATGGACTTGTCCCTTTCTCCCTATTTCTTCATCTTAATAGCATATAGGTGACCTTTCTTTTAGCACCTCAACATTCTGCTGATGCTGCTTGCTTTTTTCAGTGTTTGAACAAAGGCCAGAAAATATTTTCAGTGGATAGAAGAAAAGAAAAATTTTTCCCCTAAACTCAACTTGAAAAGCTAATTCAGTTTGCAGTTCTCAGTCTAGACCTCAACTGAACTGTCAGGGAATAAAATCTGTATAATAAACTAGTCATCTAATTCACAATATCACAAGATTCAATCTCCCTAGGCAAGATTTAGTTCAGGCATTCAGGTGCTTTGTTGTATGAAGTTAGACAAGATGGTATTCATCTTTTGTGACTTCAGCTATCTGAAAGTTAGGCATCATGTCAAAGCTGGTCTCTAGGGTCCCTCTGTAGTCAACAGAGAGAAAAAGAGGCACTTCAGAGGGCAATTCATTCCACCTTTAACATCATCGCATCATCAGAGTGTCAGAAAGGGGACAATGCTTTGGTTGAAGAATTGCTGTCTGGGATTTCTAACAGCACTATCCTTTTAAAGCCAGTGGGTGCTTTAATACCTGTAATCTAGAAGGTCTGCCCACCAATTTCTCACTTGTGAATGAATAGGGTCAGGCAAGGAATCTTTAACAAACAGATTCTCTATTGAACATTCTCAACACTCACTGGTTACCACGCCAGATCAATCATTTTAGAGCAATTATTTTGCAGGAGTTTATTCAGAGTCTGTTAGAATAAACCCTGAAAAAAATTAAATGACTGTTGGCTGCAAGATTAATGTTGCTATCCAGGCATACTTCACAAAACCAGCATTACCAAAACAGGCTTCATTCATGCAGCTTTTACTGGGTGCTTCCAGTCAGACCTAGAAGCTTCTCTGCACTGGGAAACCTATGTGAATTATAAACCAGAAATCAGCCCCATGTTTTTCAGCCTCTCTAGATATTTTATTAATGGGTCTACAAAAGAAGGCATATTTCTAAAAAAACAACAAACACAGTTCTTTCACATTCAGGGAGGAACATTCAGATTCAGAAGTGGTTTGTGAAGAGCGAAGTGGGTGTTGGTTGCAGCAGAGCTACAACCCAGAGCCTTCTAATGGGGCCCTGTAGATCATATTTGAGACCCCAAATCAAGCTTTTTGAAAAATCTACTTAAATTGAATTGCATTTGGAGATTGGATCCCATGCTGCTTTCCAAAGAGTGGTAATAGAAGACCCACATTAATTTTTCACTTACTTCCTTACCGGGAGGTGCAATTCCTTCTATTGCATTATCTTGTTTATTTTTATTACCCTTGTGAATGACTCTGTCACTTCTGTTTAAGCAAAAGCAGTAACTCAATCCTTTAATACAACCTTAAACAACATTGCTTCTAAATGAGGTTAAGATCTATATTATATGCAGCATTTGTCTTGAACCTTAATTCAGCCTGCTTCTGAAAGGATATCTTGTTACATTCAGGAGTAAGTAATTTCAGATCCAGTTCCTGGTGATCATTGAGTTCTAGACTAAATTTCAGCTGACAGGACTTCTGAGGCAGGATGCACTGTTAAGATGCATGCCAGGGAATTTCTGTTCCATTATAGTAATGTAATCAATGTTTCTTCTTTACCGGAAAAATTTAAACCCAAGTTTTTTACTGAAGAGAAAATTGTACCAGGTGTGATGTTCTTTGGGGCTTTTTGTTTCATGATCATTCTGTTTTAATACTATTAAAAAAAATCTTTAATAATTTCCTGTACATAACCCAATCCTTTTATTTCCATCTTTGATTTAAAGAGAGGTCCCTCTTGTGCAGTTCTAAATTGAGAGACAATTTCCTCAGAGTTTGACCATACTTGCAGTTTCTTTTTCCCATTCCCCTTGGTTTAGAAGCAGACTTGATCTGAATATTTCAGATAAAGACCAAGCTGTGTTTGAGTTTTCCCAAAGCTGCAAAGGTAAAGGGAGTAGCAGCCTGATGTTCCACAGTTTGCCCTCTTTGAAAAAAGGAAAGGGAAATACTCCCTCTTGCACAGAGTGCTTTGCATGGGCTAGTAAGAACATTATAATGTATCAGAATTATCTCACATATTAGAATGATGGTTTGTAAAAGGGACTAGAGAACAGCCTTTCAGCAGGTCACATGAGTCGGGAGATGCTTCAACACCGACCAGAGAGCAGCTGTCACTTGGAAATGAGAGAGGGTCACATAAAAGCCTTGGGTAGGTAAGAACTGTTGTACTGGTGTCCCCTGTCTGACTTTGCCTGAAATAAATTAGGGAATAGTTGCACATGCTGCCTGATCAGCGGATCAGGAGGGAAAGCAGTGGTGAACAGATGGAGGCAATAACCTCTCCTGCCAATGCAGCTGGGGAAGGATGCCTACCTGCAAACCAGAGGGACTCACCTGTTCCACAGCTACAAATAACTCCAGGATCTCACCACAGTCTGCTTTAACTCATTAGTGCTGACAGCTGGGAGCTGAATGGTGTTGCTAAGGCTGGAGCCTTGCACTGCCAGGAACCTGTGGAGGGCGATACCCTCACCTTGTGAATTTGTGACAGTGCAGTTGAAAGCACTTGGGGGTCTGTTGACTCACAGTGAGCAACACCCAGAGGAAAGCACAAGAGGCAGACTCTGCCTTGTTTGCAGTATTTGGGCCAAATACTCAGATCTTCAGGGGCAATTCTTGCTGCAATTTCTTCAAGAAGGAGCTCTGTATTTTACCAAGTCTGTAAGACTCAGAGATGGGTGTTTCATGAAAGTACCATTTTTGAGAAATGCATTGTGTTTGTAAAGCAGCATCTCTCTACCTTCAAGTGTGTGCATGCACTTAAAAGATGTTTGTGTCCAGACTTGGTTGCTGTTAGGTTTCTTTGCTCTTTTCTACTACAATGAAAAGCAATTTCCACTTTGATTTTGGAATTCTGAGCAGTATCAACTAACTTTGATCAGAAATTGGATGTGTCTTTTCATCATCTCATCCTAAAACTGTAACAGATATTCAGTGCTTCATCTACAGAAAATTTAATAACTTAGCCAGCATCAAAAATTGTTTGACACCAAATATGCATTGCTGAGTGAAAGTAGTGATTTATAACATTGCATGAGAGATGTTAGTATCTAATTTACTGCATTAATCAGTGAATGCCAGATCAGTTTGCAGATTGCATGTAGATCAGTTTAATCTGTCATCTTAATTGTCAGTGAATTTTTTAATGTTGAGTTTACTTTAACTGTTTTCCGCGCTGTTCCTCACTGAGATGGAAATAGCTGTATAATAACTCCCCAGGTGCCCACGTGAGACTGTGCAGGCCTCATGGCTGGTCTTGTGCTGCTTTCCACATCTGAGGTTCCCTCAACCAAACCTGAGTTTTGCTGACATTTCCATGCTTTGATGTGTGCCAAATGGAGCGAGCATTGGCAGCCCTGTCAGTGCTAGTGTGGTAAAAAGTTGTGTCTTTGGTGCTCTGAGTGAGGAGATTCCAGGGGACAGGCCCGAGCTGAAGTGACCCAGAGCTCTCTCAGACACGCTGCACTGGCATGTGGCAGTGGCTCCAGTGATTCCGTCACCCTGTGCTTGTGACCAGCATTTGGTGACACACTCGGCGTCACCTTCCACTTGAGAGTGCCTGTGGTCTTGCATGGGGTGAGCAGCATGTTTATTAATATATATATTTTTAATAATATATATATTCTACAATATATATAATTTTATTGTACATAGGTTTATAATTTTCTAATATATCTATTCTATTGTTTTCATTATCTACATCTATTCTAGCTTGTTTTTATTCTAGCTCATTACAAAAGCAACCTGGTGGGACAAAGCTATTCCAAGTGCAAACTTAGTACATGTTTTGGCAAAGCAAAAAAAAAAAAGTTAATGGAAGAAAACAAGTTTTCACACCTTCTCCCTCTATTCAAGGAGTTTTTTTTTTATTGGAAAATATGTTAAAAGGCATAAAGAAAGCATGAAATATATGAACTGAAAAAATTTTGAACAATAGCAAGTTTCCTGAAGCTAACCAATGTTTTATTTCAGGTCAAATATAATCTTTTGAAGTACTGCTGAGCAAACATTTTCCTCTACAGGAGACATTTTCATTTTAGATAGCTCTTAAAAATGAGATTTTTTTTTTCTGTGAAAAAAAATTATGCTATTCTAAAAAGTAGCAAGGCCATATATTCCCCACAAAATAGTTTTATTTTTTTTTTTTTTTCTGTCACAGCAAAAAGAGACTTATCCAAGGTCTTTGTCAAGCAAAGAGGCTCATCCAAGGTCACAACAGAAGAACCATTTTGGGAATCCTGACCATCAGATTCCTGACTAGATAGGCAGCATATCTGGAGGTCATTTGCTAGCAGTGCAAGGCCCCTGCACACCCAGAGGGAGTCTGGTTTGAAGGACCCCAAGAAAGGATGCTGGACTGCTGTGTTTGAGCTGTTTTGTGCTCAGTTCTTGATTATTTAATTCTTTCTTCATTTCACTGAGTACTGGGGAAAGAATACCAGGCTTTTTATTTCCAAGAATACCCTGGATGACTGATAATTTAGATTTGGCATCCTGTCTTTGCCAGGTCTCAGTTCCCTGAGCTGCCCTACTGCTCTGCTGAACAGAGAATGCAGCTGCTGCTGCTGTGAGCCCAGAGGCCTCTGAGCTTTCTGACCCTGTCACCACCCATGGGACCTTGGATCATTGATTTTATCCACATTAGATGCTAGGGCAAGGCACTTTTATCATCTTTGTGATACCTCATTGACAGACTGTTTAAAATTATATTGCTCACTAAAAAGCAGCAGTAATGACCTGTGGGATGGGAAGGAAGGGCATGGTCCAAGTGGAGCTGAGAGCCTTTGCTGTAAGTGCAACTGCCCAAGAGTCCTGCTGCTGTCTCAAGAGATCCTGGAAAAGCAGGCAAGGCATTTTTCCTGGGAGAAGGAGTAGGGCAGTCGATTTTGTTGCTAGTATTTCAGTATTTCAGAATTTCTGTATGAAGATTCCCTGTGTCCTGCGGGTTGCCTTCCTGGCTTTGAGATACTGCAGTGCTGTAAGCCAGTGACATTCTTTATGGTGGTGAACTGCATCCACATCCCATTAAGTTAAAGCCCTGGGAGAGCTGGAAGTCAAATATTTTAACTATTCTCTTTGTAGAAAAATATATAGTGGACATATAAAACCTTTGCACTCAGTATAACTTTACTATAGCACCATGGGCAGCTTAAGGTGAATGGAGGTGCAAACACAGTGACCAGTGGGGCAGAGTAAGAAACAGGAGGAGTGTCTGTCCCCTAAGATGGTTGCCCTTGTCCAGACAGCCACTGACAAAGGGAATTCCCAATGAAATGTGTACAAAAATTCATATCAATGATTCCTTGGGCTTTTAAATTGACACTTCAAGATCAAATGTAGACACCTGCAAAGTATTTTATGGCCAAAAGAAAGCTTGGTCGTTCTTTTTGGATTATTCAGTGCATTTGTCCACTTTGTACTATGAAGTGAGTAAGCTTGTTTACTGTAACCTTGTCCTAAACTGGTGGTGTTTTTTGCCAATACCTTCTTTGAAACAGCCCCATGATCCAGTAGATATTTGGTGGAGTGTACACGTAATTTCATTGCTTCTTGTAGCAGGTAAATTGGTTTATATTTCTCTTTTCTTAATTCCTGGTACACCTAATTATTTTTTTGATTGCCAGTCATTTGGAATACTGTGCATCTGTGGCTGGGTATTTGAGGGTACTCTACTACTCCTGCCTGCCACAAGACCAGAATAACCCCATTTACTTTACTGTGGGGCTACCATTTCATATTCTCTTTTTTTATAATTTGTTTTCTACCAGAATGTTTGTTTGCTAGGACTTGATGAAGAGCTGTGTTTCTTCCTAATTCTTTATTTTGTATAATGAATTGTTGAACAGTTGTAAAGGATTTGCCTGCCAGGAAGAGATACATTTGCATTTTATAAATAGATTTATCTAAAGTCAACAAGGTGTTATGCTTTGCTGAAACCTACCCAGCTGGGAGGAGCATTTTACATAATAACAGCAGTAGCAAGTTTGTGAGAATTTAATACTACTGCTGACAGTAATTAAGTGATTAATTAATGGCCAACTGAATAAGTGAGCAAAATGGGGGGGGAATGGGTTGGAAAAATCTTGAAGGGGAGCTTGCACTAAACAGAAAGTTTATTGACAAATAGGATATAAAGGGATATTTTGGGTAGACGTACACTTTATGGTAGCAAATTTAAAGATGAGAACTGCTAAGAAAATGACTGCTCTAAGTAATTGTATGAAATCTCCTGAGAGTTGATTGCACAATTTATTCATTGAAGGGTAAAGGTTTTAGAGAAAACCTAGAGTCAGAGAGAGAGGGAGAAGTCACGGTCTGTCTCCTTGATCTGTCTTTACTCATAGCAACAGTTTGTTAAAATTCCTATCACTGTATTTAAAATAAGTTCAAGAGCCATTTTAATATTATGTAACTACTCCATTTTTAGTCTAACTGCTCTACTGCTGCTGGCAGCCCACAGGCACCTCAACCTCAGGGCATGGTTATTCTCTGTACTGATACTGGTCAACTCTTGCAATCCTCTCTGCATCTCCTTACACTTCTGGAAAGTGATCTCATGTGGAAAGCATTAATCAAAGAGTCAGCATGCCACAAGAGAGTAGAGAGTCTGCCTGAAAGCAGGGTGGTGATGTTGGAATTGTAGTGTTACCACTTTTTCCAGTTTTTCCCTGATATCTTCAGTATGTACTTGGCTTACACAGAGCAAATCACTTTGTTATTCACTGACACCTCTTTTTTTTTCAGTAATTGTTCCAAATTTTCATAAGTTTCATGCACATTCAAAGATGAATAGAGGTCCTCAGGCAGAGATGTGGACTCCAGGCAGGAGTCTTCTCCAGGCTTTTTTTGATGTTGTGGGCCACTGACCTTCAGCAGTTTTGCTCCTGGGATAACGGCATTGAAGCGTGGCAAGGCCTTGGAGCACAGCCTGGGACACAAGCGCACAGGGCTGTGCTGGCCCTCTGTCCCTCTGGACTGGCTTCAAGACACGGAGATGTTGGTTGTTGTTGGGGCATCCAGCTGGAAGAGTCACCCTGACTCACTGCATCCATGACTTGCTGGTGTTCAGTGATGTGTGGACATGGGGGGACACCAAGAGTTTCCTTCTCCTTCCCCAGAACTAAAAGCTGGGAGCATCCATGCACATGGAGTCCCTCCCTGTGGTGAACCTGTTGTGTGCAGCCACTGCTCTCCCTCACAGCAAGAGTTCAGGTGCAATTTCATTTTGCCCATTCTTTGTGGGTTTGAGGCATCGTGGCTCACTTTTCAAACAGAGTGGAAATCAGCTGCTTGGTGACAACTTGCTGCCTTCCCACAACTGCAGAAGCTGGCACAGTGGAAAGGGGCACAACAGGAAACTCACTGCTCCAAGCAAGCTTCTGCTTCTACCTGGAGCAACAATTGCTCTTCCACTGTGGGGCCACTGCTTTGCACAGTGAGGGATTGGCCGTGGTGTGGGGATGAGTCCCTGCTCTCTGCTGAGGGACCCCATGTGCAGCTCAGGGCTGTGCTGATTTGTGATATTCCACCTGCCACCCCCAGCAACCCATCTGTACTAAGGCCAAAAACCTTAATACTGCTGACAGCTAAAGCAGAGACCACTTAAAACACTTATGGAAAGAGAACTGCATTTTAGGAATGAAAAATCTCATTCCTACCTAAAATGCTGTTTGAATACAGTTAAGTCTCGTACCTTTATTTGTGTTTTTCATGAGCAGGCATATGAATATACCCCTCTTGTTAACTGGATTGGCAGTGCTAAAGGAGAGCTTGCTGAGATGCTGCTATTGTAGGGTTGAGGAAGAGGTTATATTTTACCTGTGTGGAATCAGCTCTTGATGAGTTATGAAAATATTCTTTAGTCTCTTCTTTTTCCTTGAATCTGGGCATCTTCAGTCCAACTGTACAGGAAGCAGCAGGAGTCAGAAAGATTGTGTGGTTTGGGCAATTTACAGGCTCATTTAGGTGATTCAAATTGGTTGACAAATACCTCAGTATGATCATCTTTAAAATGTTATTGATGTTTGAGGTCTTCTTGCTGGGCTGTTTTTAAGAACCAAGAATTGAAAAAAATCTGCTGTGTATAGTGTCAGTGTTGGTTTGCTTAGAACTGCAGAACTGGAAGAGGCAAAGATAACACTTTAATAATTGAAAATGGATTTGAACTAAGCCTCCTAAGAAGCAAAAGGTGGAAAATTACACATACTTCCTATCTGATCAGCTCTTACAGTTTCCCCAAGAGGGACACATGAGGTTTGGAAGGACAATTTTCATGTCTTTTCTCCAGCAGCCTTGTTTTATTTCACATTCAGTTCCATGTTTGATGCTTAGGTAGGACTTGTGCTAAATCTGCTCCTGTTGTCTGTAAATAAGCTTAGAGATCTTAACCACCTCATGGTTTTGTCAGCATTCATCTTTCAGTGAGCCAGCAATCAGTCTGCTGGTGTTTCCCATGGAAGAGATTGTTCCTGGTAAGAGCTATTCTCTAAGCCTATTCAGGCCCAGAAAAGTCTGATGGGAATCAGAGGCTAATAATAGATATTGGACCTTTTTATTTTCCCTCTACAAGGTATGAATTTTGAAAAATCCACAGGAGGTCACAGAAAAGGGATTTTTCGCTCTGTTTTTGTGGGGATTTTTGTTTTGGTTTTTTTTTTCTTTTAACCAGCTGCTTACTGTTACAAATATATAGTATTCATTTGTTTTAGGAGAAACATGAAACCTAGGGGAGAGGTTTTTTTGTTGGTGTTTTTTTAATCTCACAAAAATGCAGCAGTACCTAGAAAGATGCAATTGTATCAGAAGGAAAAAATAAACAAACAGCAAATGCAGCCTGATATTGAAACAAGGGCAAGGAAAAGCAACCAAAAGAAATGAGATTTGGAATTTTAATAAAATTACTTTATCCCACTGGATTATTCTAAGTCAGAATGTTTGTAGTTATGGATGAAAGCCTTAAAGATCTACTGTGTTTGATGAAATTTAAAAATGGTCCAATAACTGTGTATGCACAGTATTTCATACAATATGTATTCTCTGCCTCTTTTGGCCCTTTTCAATTCAGTAGATGACACAGAATATGTAAGTATCACTGTAGGATGGAAATCACACTTCCATTATAAAGTTCACTGCTGCTGTTTACTTGTTTGCTGTTATTTTTTGGATGTGCAGTTGGAGCTGCTTATTGACTGGTAACAAATCACCAGAAAAATATGTATGTTACCAGAGCCCTTGCAAAAAAAGCCAAAAGAAGCAGCTATATTTTGTGCAGGATTTAGCTGTAGGGGAAAACATTATCATGTCATTTACTGCACTTAACAATTTTGGTGAAGACCTTCAGCCAACTTTCCTAATTGAAAATTGAGAGAGTGTGAAATCCATCTAACTTCCTCTTTCCACATTCTTATTTCATTATAGTTTTTAAAGGAAGCTATTTTTCTCTGTAAATTGAGGGAATATACATCACACCAACACTATTGTTGGAAAGTCATTCAGTCAAAAGGTAGGAAAAGGAACTAGACCTGGTCAAAAACATTTCTGAGAGAACACAGAAGGCCTGGATAGTCTGAATGCTGCACAACTCTGAGAGAGTTCTCACCACTGAAAATGTGGCAGAGAGCAAGTGCCAGCTCCTCAGGTGTGCTGAGAGCTCTCTTCTGTGTAAGCAATCCTGCTGGCATTAGGCAATGCTGAAGGAGCAGATGTTTAAAATTTGTGTACTAAACACAGCATCCCTACTTTGAGGCAGCAGAGAGGGAAAGCACATTAGAACTGAGCTGGATGAATTATTGGCATGAGCGTGTTCCAAGCCAGTAAGTTCCCTCTTGAGTTTCCTGTCTAACATTTTATTCTTGACTTAATTCAAGAGTTTTCAAATTTCTGGGGTTTATGACAGCATTACTCATGTGTTGAAACCCCTAAAGTCAGTTTTCTAACCTAGAATTGATTTGAATTTTTTGTTCTGTGAAAACTTTGGGTATTTTTATTTTCTGGTTAGATACATTTTGAAATGTTGGCATTGTCTTTGAGATGAAAATTCTGTCTCTTCATGGCTCTAATGAGCAAGTTTTCTCTTCTTGTAGTAGCTCACTGTGGGAATGCTGCACCCTTAGTCTGCAGGGCAGGGGGTGCTCTCTCAATGGGGAGTTATTTGCTGCCCTTTGTCCTGCCTTCATCAAAGGTGTGTTCATTTCATACTGTAAATTATTCAAGCTGCACTGTGAAGACAGAGTAAATCATTTCCTTACAGGTTTTTTTATGCCTGTTATCATAGCATCTCCGTTCCTTACAAACGTTAATGAAATGAACATCACAGAGCTCTTGTGATGAGTTTATTCCCATTTATGTTTAGGAAGTGAAGTAAGAAGATTAAAGGCAGTTTATGTAACTGGAAAAATGGGTGAGCTTTCAGGCATTTACAAACACGGGCTGTTTTTTCTGCCTGTAGCAGGCAGTCTAATAAAAAAGAGAATATTTCCTCCTACAAATGCATCCTTAGGCAATGACAGTAACAGTAACGATGCTGTTACAAATATTAAAGACAGGAATTATGAAGTGTTGACCAACTTTGACTGCCTGGTGTGAGAAACATGGAATCCAGTCTTTTTTCCAAAGCATTTTTGAGAACAATGTGTTTTCCAAGTATGTCTCTCACTGGTCTCATTTGCTGCTGCAGCTACTCGGGTTCCTTGCTGATATGGATACAAGTGTCCTGGGGTGGGTGGCTGGAAAATGAGAGCAGTGTAGCTTGCTGTGAAAGTTGTGATTTATGTGATCTGCCCTGTACCATGTGGAGTTCAATGGCCATTTGCCAAGGATGGTTCCGCTCCCCTCAGACATGAACTTATCTTGCACTTCTCTCACTGTCTGTCCTCCTTTATTTCATAGCTTCCAACTCCTCTAATGGTGAAAGCATGGGCATTAGTGACTTGTATCAATAGAAAATTTACTTTGTCCTGGAATATGGCTATCCTCAGCACAAAGTGAGCCAGCAGCCTTTGAATGTCTGTGCTGCTGGAGGACAGGAGATAAAGAGTGAGGAAATATGTAGCCATCAGAAATGGCAAGTCATGGAAAAATCAATAATCAGAAACACCCCCAAATTCTCGCTATCCTTTTATAGCTAGACAGCAGCTCTTCTGTTTTCACACTACCTTTCAATCCCCCAAGTAATGTTTTTGTAAATATCTAGGTGAAAGCTTTGAACTCAAGCCAAAGGAGGGGCAGGAGAAATTGAGAAATTAATGACAAATACTTGTGACAGACACACATCATCAACAAAGTTGTACAATCCCAAATTTTTAGTGACATTTAGTGGAGACTAATGCCCATAGGAAAACATAGCACTAGCCCATGGGAAAACATTTTTAAAGAGATGTAATCAAATAGTAGGAAACTTTCTGTTTTGAGAAGTAAACACATAGGGTTAGATATGTGAACTTCCATGGGTAGGTATTTTTTGCTACATATATGCAATTAAAAATGGAAATTTTTCACATTGTGGGCATATAGGGTCTTGCCTTGAGAACCACTGAGATAAATAAACTCTGTACAATGGGGCTCCTCAAGGATAGCCCAGAAAGAAGCTGCTCACTGGTAAAATCTGACAAGGCTGTACATTTATCCCAGGTCTTTGGAATTTTTGCAGAGTACAAATGAGACAATTTTTAAACAGCAACCAAGTACTGTCCTATTAAGCTCTTCTGTTTTAATGTGTCCTCAGCAGGAGTGCTTCACCTGACTGTGTTTGTCCCAAAAGCTTTTGGTAGAATGAAAAATTATGGTCTAAAAAGTTGAATGTAGCATGTGAAGGTATAATTATGTTCAGCTTCATTAAACCCTGCATGATAATTGGCAGCATAGCCAGTTTGCCAGATAAGAGATATTTTTGTGGATGCCTGCAAGAATTTCTTCTCCATCCCACCTGGCCAGGTGTGGTGGCAGGAAGACAAAGTTTCCCCTTTTGCAGTGATCAAACACCACAATCTTTCTGGCCAGGCTCCTACAGAGACAGACTCACCAGAACTTGCCTGCACACTGTGATTTCTCTGCTGGTCAAGGGACAGGGAAGGAGAGAAGAGGGAACACAAGTCAGAGAAAATCTGTTGAGAATTGAAATACATCCCCTTGGGTCCCACAGTGTGAGCAGAAAGTTGCTGATCCTGCATAAGCTAAGCCACATGATTTTCCTTTTTCCATCCTGATAGAGGAAATGGAAAGCAAGTCCAAAAGCATGGGCAGTAAAGATTCCAGGCTATCATTTGTCTCCAGGCTCTGGTACTGGATTTGAGCACTGCCAGGGCTGGACTGTGTTGAGAAGCAAGACCTGTGAGGTACAAAGTCAGCTCTTGTTCCCCAAGGAGTTGTTCCTACTTTTCTACTTTCAATTTAGAGCCTGAAATGCCATTTATTTAATGCTGCTGTTTAAATAATGATTTATAAGCCTCCAAGCCAGCCGTGGTACAGCTTAATTACTGCTGTAATTTACGGATGCCACTGGCTACATAAACACTGCTGTAAATATAAAGGATGTCTCCCACAAATTTTACTCCGATACTTATTTGATACCATTCATTTTCCTTTCCCAACACGTCTTCTGTGTGTGAGTTGAGGCCACTTCAACAATCCAGGTCATTCTGGTTCACTTTGCCAGGAGTAATTGGGTCTGGGAACTGAAAAGATCAAATGTCTGTTTTTCTTGCAAAGTATTTTAATTAAAATTTGAGTTTCCTTGAGCTTGGATGCAAACATCTGCATTAAGTGGCCCATTAAAAGGATTATTTGTATTTGGGCTTTTTTTGGTTATCTGTTTGTTTTACTAGTTAATCATCTCCTTTCTCCAATTCATTTTGCCTTTGTGCTCACAGTAAGCAAGCAAACAAGATGGGAATAAATCATGCACTGTAACAGAGCCCAGCCATTCCCCGGGCTGCAGCTTTGCTATTTGTGCTCTCTAACCTATACAAGGAGCACGTATATGTTGGTCTAATGCAAATCTGAGCTAATTCAAGCCCCATCTCCAAAGAGATGAATGAGCATGTAAATCTGCTGCTTTGTTTTGGAGGAATAGCTCCTGGAATTGCCTGATTCCCAGTTGCAACTGACATATTTCAAATACTACAGTCAGTTGGCTTCAGGAGATTTGTGCCCCTAGGCTGCAACAAAAAACACCTGGGAAGACAAGTAGGTTCTCTTGAATGCCTTGGTTCCATCATAATTAGTGTTAATGCAGTTGTGTGCTTGGAAAAGTGAGTGCCTTTAAAAAGTTATAATTAATTGAGTAAACAGAACAACCCCGTTGCCTACAATTACCACTCCTCTGAATCTCTGTGTGTCTCTGCAGCTGCTGAAGTAAAACACGGACATTGCTGAAAAGATTGCAGATAAACTGAGTGGGACACGAAAGCTGGTACTAAACATGGGCTTCAAAACCATCTGTGGGGTAATTCAGAGAGACAAGAGTACTTCTGAATTTCAGTAGAACTTAAGGATCTTTTATAGAGTGTTATGATGTTGCTGACTCATGGAAGTGCTCTCCTAACTTTTCTTCGAGTGGTACTTCCAACAACAGGGGTGCTATTCAGGCTCACTGCATGCCCCTAGGAGAAGGGATCACCTTCTGAGTTACCAGAGCCCCTTCTCACAGCTTTGTAGTGCCCATTTGCACATGGCCTGAGCCCCGCGTGTCTGGCTTGTGGCACGGGAAGAGCTTTGCACTCACATAGGGAAGGCTCTCAGCAGTAACTCTGAGGGTGCCTTTTTTGCAGGAAGTTCAGCAAAGCCAAGGAAGATGCCATCTCACTGCCTTAAACCCTCACCAAGGAGCCCTCAGAAATTGTCAGCAGCCAGCTCTAAGTTACTTGGGCTATTTTTCCTGCAAAGCTTCTCCTCTGTAATCATGCCTTGACCCAGACTGGAATACAAGGGCATTGTGCAGCCTGTATGTGGCAAACCAGAATTGCTCTAAGGAAGGGAAAAATCCACCTGACAACAACACAGAGCACCCTTTTGAGGATCTATCGTCCTTTATTAATGAAGTTTGGCATGTATTCCCCCCACTCCTGAATGATTTGCACCATAAAATAAGCTGGAAGAGAAATAGTGGTTGTTTTCCTACATGCTTCATTAATTTTTAGTTTTGGCAGGCAATATAAATAAAAATATCAAGTGCATATCTAATTGAATCGCCAGTGATTTCCAAGTCCCTGTAGTACCAGAGAACATGATGTAGCTGCACTGTTTAGTGAGCATGGATGGGTTGGGCAAACAATGGCTCACTCTGCCCAGAGGCTTTGGTTTAATCTGGAGCATTTATCCATTTAGTATGAGACAGGGCAGCTATTGCTGCAGCGGGGAATTCACAGATCTCTTTGTTCTTCCAGGCTTGTCTTCCAGCAGTGACTGGAAGCATGTCTTGGCACATTCAGGAAGGTGTCAGTGAACTGTACCCACACTCAGATTTTTGTGGAAGGAACTCTGGCATTTCTCAAGATTAGACTCCTTCATACACACCGACTTCAAGATGTTACTGAATTAATTCCTGCCTCCTTCATGTGTCTGATCTAGAGCATGGACCTCTTTAAAAAAAAAAGGTTAAAAAAAAGAAGGCTTTGTCCTAAGTGTCATCTCAAAGGACTTGGGATGAGAGAGTTCCTACAGTAAGGAAAATTATACCTGTCAGGCTACTTGATACCTGACTTCTCAGCTGTCAGGGGAATCAAGTGCCTCCAGAAAAGGATGGTTCTTAGAAAAAACTGCTCAGGATCATTTCTGAGTGGATGATATTGACCTCTAATTGTAATGTTTGATGACCTCATTTCATGAGAGCTGTCTCCTTTGCACATTGCTGGATGTCTTTTGCTGCTTAGCACAGGTAAAATGAACTGGTGACTTCTGTCTCTTGGTGGATGTAGTCTGCTGTGGGCTCAGGGGAGTGCAGGTGCAGGAGTAGGCATAGAAGAGAAAGAAAATTACAAGTAGAGATTGAACTGTTTTCTCTCCTGCAGAGAATATGACAATGCAATACACCCAAAGCAAAGGTAATGCATGTTGCCAAAAGAGCGTGAAGAAAGCTTGTGCACTTTCTAAATCCTGCAGCCATGTTTGCTCCTGAGCTACACAGAGAGGATATCAGCTTTCAGGACTGCCAGTGCAGCAGTAAATTCACACACAATTAGAAACCTATCATGTGTATTGTGTTGTTCTTGAGAAGTACCAGAGCAGGATGCAGAATTTAAGCCCTCCAGAGGTCAAAGCTGACTTCCACATTATAGCACCAGAAAGGCCTGGGGAACCGAAATTCTCTGTTAGGTAGACTATTAGACATTTAACAAGATTAAATAGGTAAAAAAATATATCAAGTAAGTATTGAATTGAGAAGATTTCACAAGATGTTCATCCCTTCAGTGTTATGCAGGATGCTATGACCTGTTGGTTGAAAAAGGCAGTTTGGTTATCTGAAGTGTTTTTGTTGTTTCTTTTTCTCTAGGATCTGCCTCTCTCTCAAAAATGGCTCTGGAGGGTTCCTTCAGCTGCTGGAATGGAACAGTGATCAGGCTGGGGCAGGCGTGTGACTTCATCCAGGACTGTGCTGAGGGAGAAGATGAGGGAGATATGTGCAGTGAGTAAATCCTAACCCTCAGGTTACACCATCCTTTTCCAGAAGCATTGATTGGTTTGAACTTTAAGGTCTGAGACTTCAGCACCAACACTCTCTGTCAAAAGACCTGTATCCCCCATAGCAGATGCCATTTCCTGGATGTCTGCCTGGAGTGCACCACTTCATATTCTGGGCTCACCTGCATCTGTTCTGCAGCAGCCTCTTAACATGCTCTTGGTGCTTCCTCCCTCCCAGTGTCCTGATCAAAAATGCAAAGGAAGTACAGCCTGAGTAGCTAGATGCCTTACAGAATTACGAAATGTGTAGTTGGTTAGAGCCTTTAATCAAAATGTAGTGCAGCATGTGGCAGAGGGGGAGAGGAAGGAAAAAACTTCTAAGATGAAAAATGAGTAGAACCAGTAGCTTGTCTTTGACCAGCTCCTGTGTCTTTGTAATTCCTCTGGTTTTCTACCCTCACTTCAGGAGTCAATAGTCCAATGACATACAGCAGAAGATAGATAGCAGCCCAAGTTTTCTAAAAACTTGCTGTGCCTGAGTACTTTCAAAAATGTGCTGTGAGATACTTTAGGACCTTCCTTTGACCATCTTGAAGGTGCCTTATCATTTTTTCCATACCTCTGTAGATTATACCTCCAGCATCCTCCCACTGCCAGCCTGCAAATAGGAGTGGTGGGTTGTCAGCTGTGTGGTCGTCTACAGGGCAAATATATCAAGAAAAATAAATATTGAGAGTTTATTATTCAAAGTGTATGTGCCACAGCTGATCTAGCCTGTGGGCTGTTACAATAGAACTGTGTTGATTTCATATGTAAAAAACATGTTTGCTGTTTCTAACAAGAACTTAACATGAGTGATATACAACTTCTAGCAGATTTCACTTCTGCTAATAAAGAAATAAAGTTACAGGCTTTATTGGTGTGAAGAACATTGGTTTGACCTGGGATCATCTAGGAAACTAGTTGAAAGCTTGAAATTACAAGCTTCTCCATCATTTTAGATATTGTTACATTTTGAAATTATATTCTTTAATGACCCACTCAGTGGACATTAAATTCATAGGAACAGTGTCAGCACTGTGGACTTGCAGCTTCTTAGAACCAATAATGCTTCATATTAGTAATATTGAAACCTTGTTTCCATCTAAGACGTTTCAAATAGAACTCTAAAACCCCATAATGGCATTTCTGTTGTGTTCTACTCTGTAATTTAAAAAAGGTCGAATGCATTTTCATTTCATTGGAAGGAGAGAAACATTATTTGCCCTCAGCTGTATGCTCAGACACACTTTGGTGCCCGTGTGCCATAAATGGTCTGCCTTGTGGGAGTAATCCCAGGGGAAGAGCAGAGGTCACAAGGGGCAGTTGTACTGATCATGCATGTAAACTAAATACCCCATGGGATGGGGCAGGCCTGGAGGAACATGCTTGCCTGGTATTTTCACACCCTGTGTGCACTTGTGGTGGGTCTGCTGTTCATTTCCATATTCATATCAGGAGGGTGGCTCTGCTTTTGCCCCTTGCTGCCACCCTGTACCCATGGTGAGCCCAGTGGAAAAGCAGCCAATGCCTCTCCGGCATATGTTGTCCACAGGTCTTGGTTTGGTTGTCTTTTCTCCCTCCATTTATCTGTAGCTGTTTCCACAAGGCAACATGGCACTTGCAGCTGTGCTGGCAAAGGAATGTACTGAGAATGTCTGTGAGAAAATGTAAAAAGCAGAAAATATTTAGCCAGCTGTTTAGCAGAGCATCACTCCCAGCTTGAGGAGACCACATGGCTTGCATTCACCCAAAGGTACTGGAAATGAGAGTTCTTACTTCCAGCCAAAAAGTCCAAAAAGCACTGTCTTCCACTCAAGAAACAAAAAAGCATGGCTTGCCTGAGCATGAGCCCAGGATATGCCTGCTTTTCCACCTACAAGCCTGCTCAGTTCTATGGCTGATCTTTCTGCTTTTGCTTCTTTACAGTGCTGAATATTGTTGGCATAAGGTTTCTTACACAAAACAGAGAAGTGATCTAATGTTTGAGGTGTCAGATATATCTGAGTGGCAGCCTAACACAAAACATATGTCATCTTTCAGCATTTTAGTTGTCATTTTACTCCTGAGCAACACGGATATTTTCATCAGCTTTTTGCAAGTGTGGTAAAAAGCGATTCAGATTTATCAAGCAGAGAAAAGGGTTTCCCAAATGGTTCTGCTTAGACAAAAGAGCTGTCAGAAAAAGATGAGCTATGCTCAAAACTGAGGCGAGATGTTTAAAAAATGCCATTATCAAAGGCTTCTATCTTTGAGCTCCAAGGAGGTGTTGGCTTTTTTTGCCTTTCACAGTCTTTCAGCTTTACAGGTTTTATAATAAAACTGATTGGTTTTATTATGATTTTTTTTTTCCTAATAATTTGAATTTTGTTCCTGTCTGAGCTGAGAAAGATCTCTCTACAGCCTGCTGTTTGCTAACATCTCTTTACTTATTAATGGCCAGTGAAACGTCATGGTGCTTGTTCTGCTTTGCAACCAATTAGTCTGTGTAGAAATTGTAAAAGCAGAGAGGGATGACCCCTAGAGAAAAGCATGTTTGAGTCATAATCAGATATCCTTGCAGGAGTAAAAGACAGCTTCAAAGAGGCAGAGAGGGATGAGAGGCTGAGCTGCATGTGTTTGTTGATTCAGGATCAGACACACGGATCCACCAGCCTGATGGAAGTGCCATGCTGGAAGTTACTTTGCAGAGCATACACTGCACACACATTAATACTCCAGATAGCACTGGTGGTGTGTCTCTGCTGGGAAATTCCTGCCTTTCCAGATACAGAAGCTACACATGGCAGCCACCACGGCAGGCTTTGACTCTAGGTTTCTACTGAATTCATAAACTGAAAGATAGATTCCTCTGTAAAGGTACTTTTTAAAATGGTGTAATACCTGAAGTTGGGTGCCTCTGAAGAGCAACCTTGAACAAGTCCCTGGTTGATTATACTCAGTCTGAGTTCCCCAGCCTTCATGTGACTGTTTGGACCAGTTGTCCCCCATATCAGGCTCTGGGAGCTCTTCCCCTTCATCAGTGTCCCTTGCTTGCCTCTGGGTAGGATGTTTCTTATTTCCAAGGCTGCAGCTTCTGTTAATGAAGTCCTTATCTTCTTTCTTGAACCAGCTCTAGGGTTTTCTCATATTTGACTGAGTGGAAAGTTCAGCATATCTGGTGAAAGTTCGCAGCTTGTGCCTTAAGCTTCAGCAAATTTATCTATTAATGCCAAGCAACAAATTCTATATAAGTAGTTTACTAAATCACTCAAAATATGGATAGAAATTACTGCAGAAAACCTCAACAAATTTACTCATATTGTAGTAATCACAGGTAATATACTTTGTGTGGTAGAAGACAGACACAAAACCTCAAATTATTTACTAACATAGATGGGCAGGGCTCTGTTTTACAGAAAGGGTGAATTTCTTTTAGCAGTTTTGTACTTCTCTGTTTAATTAACAGTATCTGGGATTTTGGTTAAATAATCTTTCACTGCAAAGCAGCAAGTCAGAGCAAAAGTTAAAACTTTACTGAAAAGGGATGCATGTAATTCTGGCTAGTCCAAAACTATTTTACTTTCTGTGACAAATTCAGAAAAAAAATATTCATCCTTGGAAAATATTGGCCAACCAGTCCAAGCATGTTAGGCAAGTAATGGATATATTCTAAAAATGGTAACATTTTCAATAATGGAGGTGCCAGTAGTATATTTATTATCTAGAGACCCAGAACTTCAGGATACAATTAACCCAGAACTGGTTCTTCTGTGAATTCTAACCCATATTTTCTATTTCCATAAAGAGTTTCCAAGCTTGTGGTCTGGAGTTCTGGTCTAGTTCAGAAGAAAATGATTACCCAAGTCTCTCCTGAGGT
Source organism: Emberiza elegans (assembly GCA_024865655.1). Classification (NCBI taxonomy): domain Eukaryota; kingdom Metazoa; phylum Chordata; class Aves; order Passeriformes; family Fringillidae; genus Emberiza; species Emberiza elegans. The sequence continues at coordinate 627,945 of JALJVW010003617.1, forward strand.
TGCACTTCCACATTTTATGAATTTTAGCTGGAACAGGAAATAATGTCCTCTTTATCTTTCAAATAAATCTCACAATCACTTGGTTATAGGGTAATTTTCACTCTGCTTCATGGAATATTTAAGGATGTGAAACACCTTAGCAGGTGAGACAAGGAAGACAAGTGTCTGGTTCCTGAAAGGAGGGACTCAGCCTGTGGTGGGAGGACTGCACGCACACATCAGTCAAAAGGCCAGATGGCAGCCAGAACAGGAACCTTTAAATCTTGATTTTCTGATAATGTGGATGAGTGACCAAAAAAAGCATTGATAATCAATTTTAAAGTGGCCAGTTTGCTTTCCAGGCAAAAATGTGGGAAGAAATTGTGGGATTCATTTTTATCCAGATACAGCCCATCAGTCTTCCTGCAAGCAAAATGATGAAGTAGCAACCTGTTGCCAGGCCATGCTATGCTCTTAAGGTTCCTGTCTTGCATACACTAATCCTTCTGCTTCTTTCTTTATCAAAAGCTGTACTTATAGAAATGAATTCTAACCTCTGGCAGTTTTGAGCTCAGCAAAGCCATCTGCCATTGAAGGATAACTCTGCTGACTGCTGAAAACTATTTTCTCTTTTTATGCTTCATTTCTGGTAGAATTTGGCTGGCCAACTTTGCTAGCATTGAAGAATCATTGAAACAAAGTCATATTTAAGATTCATGTGATTCTTTACATCGAGTAGCTGATCTGTTTGGCTTCTGAGATTTCCTCCTAAACTTGGTAAAGGTCCATTCATACAGAGTAGTGTTTAATGCTTTTGTTCTTTACAATACCAGTTTGTAATTTCACCCAGAAGCTTAAACTGTAGTATCTGGTTGATTTACACCTAGTTTTGAAGCAAGAGATGACTCCATCTGCTTCATAAATTGTATCAGTTACTAATTCTCTAGCTATTAATGGATGAAAAATCTGGTTAAAGAAAAAGAACTTAGATTTTTCTTGAAGGCTTGAAAATACTTGGTTAAGAACAAGTTTAGCATCCAACAGCTTTTCCCTGCTTGCCCACCCACATAAAAGGAGAGAGACTCTTGCATTCTCAGAGTGCTTCACTTTCACTGGACTACTCTGTTCTCCATCTCGTACCCACAAGTTGTATCTTAACCTTACTAAGGCCTAAATCTTCTGAGGTTTCTGTCACTGGTATCAATGTCCAAAATGGCAGGTTCCAGTAGAAGCAATCCCTGCCCCCTAATTTCCATGATTTTCCAATAAAGTCAGAGCAGCTTCCTCTCATCAGTGCAGTGTCTGTGTTAATGTGAGTTTCAGTGACAAACACATGAAATGGAGAAGCACATGTTGGAGAGAAGTGGTACCCAGAGGTCCCTGTGGAGTACCAACACATGGAATCACAGGTGCTGTGCTTATTCAAGGTAAGAAAGAGCAGCAAAGAAAATGCATCCAGGGCATGAGACATCTGAAAACTCATAAAACATTAATTTGGGAAAAGGGAATGAAATATTCTGTGAAAGTAATAGCTTTTTATTTATGCCCTTACTTGTTCATCGACAGTGAGCTTTTCCTGGCCTTCAGGCAGGGATTGCTACTTAGATGACTCCTCCTGCTGCTCTGACTTGTTTACATCATCCTAGATAGCAAATGGCCATGACATGAATTCGGTTGGACACCGAGCCAAGCTGTTTCTGTGGGAATTCAGGGCACATTATAATTTGTCATTTTCTTTGTATCCCAGCCTCAGGCTGTGCAATGAAATATAATCAAGTTCTGCAGAGGGGTGAAACACAGGGAAGTAACTCTCTGCTTAACAACTTCACATTTAAAGACTAGGTTGAATGAATTTAGAGATTTTTAAAAGGAAAAACTTGAAAAAGCCCTAACTTCGGTACAGGTTTTGATTTTTTTCATAACAGGTTTAGATGCTTGCCCAAAATATCACTAAAATGTGGTTCTTGCCTCAATGTCAGGTTCCAGGTCCAAAATTAGCCCAACTAAAAAGCTCCAGATAGAGGATTTGTTTCACTTTCCTCTGACAAGTGAGTTGTGATTCAGGGTCCCAGAAAATCAAATGTTTGTGGTCTAGATGCTGCAGTTGTGGTGCTCCACAGTTGTTTTCTCTGGGTACACCAAGGAACACCTGCCTGTGCCAATGACAGCCAATTGCCTTTTGAGGTGTGTGAGTCAAAGCTGGGGCCCTGTGAGCAGGTATTTTATTGATCTGAAATCTCAGCCAGGGGGATCTGCTGGTACTTAAACATTTTGAATAATCTGGAGCTTGAATACTGGTGCCTCATTGTCTGACAGCGTCTCTATAGATATATAATTTCAGAGGGAAAAGAAATTAATAATCACAACAAATGATATGTTCAAGAGCCTCTTCTTCTCATAGAGGAGCTAATGAAATTACTGGTATCACTTGACCAGAAGATTCTTTTGCTTTAGAAGGTTGTGGTCTATCCTACTGCTTGTAAGTGAAGAAATTTTTATTCTGATTTTATCAAGCAGCTAAATTAAAAAAAAAAAAAAAAATTCCTGGATGTGTGTTTGCACATGAAATTTCATTTTTTATCTTTCAATTTTTAACAGACTTCATGTACCATTCTCCTTTCTTGGAGCAAAAGGAGCAATATTTTGCACCCTCATAAGCAGAACTTGCAGTTGAAGGTAGAGAAGTAAAAGGAAGGCTTTGAATGGGACTATTCTGCTTTGAATGGGACTATTATTGCTTCAAAACTGACAAATTTCAAGGCAAAAAGCTAATGGAGCTCTATTGTTTGGAGCTGGAAACTGAAATCCTAAACAAGTGACAGAATGAGCAGGCTTCAAAGCCTGGAAGTATGGACTAAAATAAACTATCCTCTTTCATCTCACGGAAGAGACTCACAGGTGAAAAAAGTGAGGCACAAAAGGATTCGGTGCTTTACCTGAGGCCACATCAGTGCTCACAGAGAGAAGAGATCATGTTGCTGAGCTGGGCTGAGTAGAAACCTAAACAGTAAGGAAGGGAATCTTGTAGGGAATTTATCCCTCTCCAAGATTTCCCCCTGTGGGGCTGCAGGAGCGGTGCTTAGGAAAGTCATCTCCAAGATGTGACCTTGAGCGAGCTGATGGCTGAAGAGCTGGGAGCCCAGGAGACCCCATGGTGTGTAGTGAGGTGTGTCCTCTCTCTGGGGTTTGCCAAGGTGTGTGGGGAGTCACTTAGCCACGCTCTGGGGGCTGTTGCCCTCTGCTCCTCCCTCCCCATGGTCGGGCACCTGCGCGATTCCACGCGAAAGGAGCGAGGAGCCGGGAATGCCCTGGGCAAAGCGGGTTGGAGCAGTCACTGCAGCTCCTGTGTGAGCCCAGGAGCCTCCTCCTCAGCTCACTGGCTTCTTCTGTCTGTGTGCCTTTCTCTCCTGCAGGAATGCTTCCCCCTGGCTTTTACTGCTCGTTTGAAGAAGGGGATTGTGGCTGGACTCCAGGCTCCCCTGCGTCCCATCCTTCTCCATGGCGGATCGGAAGCCCGGAGCAGAAGCGTTTCCCTTCCATAGAAGGTGTGTGAGAAGAAACAGTAAGTGTAGAGCCCAAACAGCAGAGAGAAGGAATGAAAAACACATGGTGAGGAGAGGGAATGAAAGACAAGGCAAGTTTTCCTCTGTACTTACATCTTCAGCCTCCAGTGAAGCAGATCCCAGCTTTCCACTCTCAAATGCCGTCTTTCCACTCTGAGTGCTTTGAGTAAAAGACCATCCTGCTCCCTTTTTGTCTTGAGGGTACAAAGTGGTACCTGAGCCTCCACCACTGACACCAGATACAGATCTTGAGCCCTTCTAAAAAACTTTATACCAAATGTTCATCTACCTGACCCTCTACCATACTGATCTGTTTTTTTCTTTCTGATTTTCCTATTTATTTTCTCTATTTTTCTGTACTGCTAGTTTTTTTCCCCTGCTCACATTTTAATTTTTCTTGTCTTTGCTTCATGATCCCTTGAGTTGCACTTTTATGTACAATTACTATGTACTTGGTTCTCCTACCTAAATGCCAGTATCTAATCCTTCTCATACAAACAGTTGAAGGCTTAAGCTGCTGAGAGAAAACCCAATACTGCCCTTGTTCCTCTTGTTTACAGAAATTATTCAAGTGGCAAAGAGCTATAGCTGTATTTTTATTTGGTTTTGGTCAAGATAAATTCTTTTCTTCCAAGTTAATTTTTGTTCATGAAAGATAAACTTTATTATTTGCCTTGCAAGGAGGATGAATTTGAAGTCATGGAGCAGCAGAAGGCAGCAGTGGGGGGAAAAGTGGGGGCAGGCTCATGTGGTTACTGTTTGTTGGGTAAGTGAAGCTGCATCCCTAAGAAATTGAAAAAGCCTTCTGTTCCCTGGAATTCCACCATTGTAGGAGCCAGCTAACATAGGCTTGGGGCAGGTTTCACAAATCCTGAAACCCAAAGGTGAGTGCTGTTTGACCTTCTTCCTGCTCTTTCATCCAGGTTGTGCACTCCTCCTTAACACCAGCAAGGCACCAGCAGTAGCAAAGACTGTCATGACCAGCACAGCATTCCCAGCTCCTTTGAGGAACTCCCCCTGTGAGGCAAGTCATAATATTTTCTTCTCTTGTGCAATTTACAGAGCTTTCTTTGTGTGTTTGACTCGGGTTTTCAAATATAGGTACTAGCTCAGTAGCAAGGCAATCACTATCTTTGATTTTATTTTCTATAAAATATACTTATTTATGCCCACTGTGCAGGGGAAAGATATGGTTATCTGCTTGAATGCCACAAAAAGTGCTTTGAAAAACCTGTCATATCCTGTCCTCATTGCATCACATGATGTATTACAATCTTCATAATTAGGTGTGTGTTCTGTAAGAGTAGGGCAGCCAACATTACATAAACACAGAGAGGAAGAATCTTACTGCATGAACAAGCATTATATTTGCAACATCCAAGACAGAATAGGCTTCAGGACTGCCCCTGAGCCATTCAGAAAAGGCAGTACATGTTTTCTCTGGCGCAGCTGGGATTTGGGCTGGCAGCTCTTCATGCTGCTGCACCTCAAACCCACCACTGCTCATGCAGGCCTCGTTCACAGGAGTGCTGAAGTTAGCAGCAGCAGAGAGAAGTTCATCCAGAATGGAGCCAGGTTCATATTCAAGCAGAAAGGCTATTGACTGTCACAAGACATCAGCTTAAGGAGGTGCATCAAGGCTTGCCAGACACGTTGCTCATGCTTGTCATGTCTGAGTTAGTTGTGTTTAACCCTTAAAGTGCAGGTTCAGAAAGATGACCTGTCTGCGTCTTCTTATTCTGTAGCTTCACAGATTGTAGAATCACGGATAAGATTTATTTCTGCCTTATCACTTTGAACCATGCCTAGTGTGTTAAAGCATTTCACATCTTCAGAGTCACTCAGAAATCTCCCATAAGCTTCTGGATCCTGGAGCAGAGGGATTTAGCAAAACTGATACTAATGAAGTGCAGCTGTTTGTTGGTTGAGTACTGAACAGACAAAAAAAATCTGTTACAGTGATCTTAAAATGCAGAAAGGGCAAGAAGGGATATGTTAGAAAGTTCTCTGGAATGCAACTACACAGAAAAAGGTGTTTCTTTGCCTTAAAGTTTGTTTTGGTTCACTTCTGTTGGATATCTCAGTTCATACAGCAAAGTGCCTCTGGTTTTGCTCTCTTGATATATTCATGTTCTCTGTCTTTGAAATATATTCTACCTTGTTTTTCCTCCCATCTGTGACAGAGGCGTAAGCAGGTTCTGAATATTTTAAGACCTTGTTCTGCCATGGACCAGCAAGAGCGAGTGTTTTTCATAATCCACCCGACACAGGAATCACAGTGAATGATTTCCCAATATCTGTGTGGTTTTTTTCCTTGTGTACACAACACTACAAATAATTAAACTTGCCGTGGGGGGAGAAGCTGCCATGTATTTCATCTGCTCACATGCCATCCCACCTTCGTCACTCCCCTTGGCATTCCAAAGGCATCCGGACGCATCCAGCGTTGCAGCTGTCGCTAATAAAGAGTGAAGGAGTTTTGGCAAGGGTTTTGTCTCTTGCCTTTTCATATAGTGTAAAAGCTTCCCTTCTCAGTGGATCCCTGGTGGCTTCAAATTCTATTTTACTGGAACAATCTGTCTGTGCAGAGAATAATTTAATTCCACTTCTCAACACAACAGAAGAGGAGAAAGGAGATATGCCTCCCTACGCACTTATTACTCCAATAGGTGCCAACAAACTTCCTAATAGTGAAATTATAGTCAGAAAACAGGTTGTGAAAATACTGTAATGCTGTCCTGTATTTATTCACCCTCAACCACTCTGTGATTGAACTGGCTCAAGCTCAGGCACTAAAAGATGAATTTTCTTTTACCTGTCACTGCTGACAACTTTACCTGGCATGTCACAGCTGGGACAGATCCTCTGGCAGCTGAAATCCCACAGAAAATACTCAAAATTCATGTTGCAAAGGGATCTCAGCAAGGGTGTGTGTGAATTAGACCCATTTATTCTTCCACCATCAGATCAGCCATAAATCTGCCTTTCCTCTTGTATTTGATCCAGCTCTCATGATCCTTTAGATATCTGCTCGCTCTCCTGCGAGCAACAAGGAGGTCAGCAAACATCCCCAGTTTGATAATTTTGGCTCCCCTCTCTTCTCCCCTGCTACATGGAAGCTCTGGGGCACCTGCTGTTCAATGAAGTTATTATTTCTTCCCCTTACCACCTAATTTTCTTTTATCCAGTCATGTTAGACCAATTGCACCCACCACAGCAGAAGTTGACACCCTGCTTTTTAGCTTGAGGTGTTCATAGGAATTAATTACTTCAGCCTCAGCATGAGGAACATTACCTGCCTCAGTGCTGTTTACCAGGCTGGAGGAGTCTGGGGTTTGGCCAGGTTGTCCATGAAACCAGGACTCGAAGCTGATAAGGAAACAGCCAAGCAGTCCACAGTGGGAACCAGCCACAAAGAGTTTCTACTGCTTCCAGCTTGTTTTTCCTCCCTGAGCCTGGCTGTGTAATCTTACACTGTGGCAGACTGGAAAAGGAGGTGAGGGACCAGCCTGGTGCAGAGCCCTTCCCTGCTGAGGATCTGGGCAGCTGCACGCAGGGCGTTGGTGTTCGCTCTTGGAGACACCACAGCACGGATGAGCTGTCACTGAGTGCAGGGCTGCTGTGACACTCCATCTCTGTGCTCTCTGCAGCCTGAGCTCAGTCCCCAGGAGCAGGCAGGGCTGCCAGCCCTTTCCATGCCCTGCAGGAGGCTCCTTGCTGGCTCAGGAAGGGAAACATCAGCCTCACCCACTCTGCACTGCCCCACAAGCATCAAAAAGTGGGAAAAGGATAAAAATGCACACAGGAGATACTGTGACAAACACAGCCTGTACTTTCCCACACTTTTGGGATTGGCCCCAATGTGCCTTGCACTTTGTGTACAGCTTTGTATTGCACTTCACTCCTGTTTGTTTTGAGTAGCCTTATATTTTCATTTTCTTTGTTCTTCAGTGCTTTTGGCAGGTCAGAGCAGTCAGTTTGTGATGCTGCCCTTTATTCTTGGTTCAGTTAGTTCTTCTCTTTCCTTTTGTTGTTTTATTAAATCTTGGCTGGAGTATCCTGGCTTCAAAGAATCCCTCCTGCTTGCAGTCCAGACAGCCTTTGTTATCTTTTTCATGTTGCACTTTCAGCAGAGCCCTTTGCTTGTTGACCCCTTTAAGTCTGCGTTTAAAAACCACTCTGTATGGAAGAGGGAGACTGTGGCACTTCTACTAAATCTTGGGTGAATGCAGGAAGTGGTTCACATAGTCCATGAAGTGATGCTCTATTACCCTGAAGTAGCCAGAGAGGGGAGATGCAACAAAAAGCTCAGGAAATGCTTCTGGAACTAAACAGTCACAGTAATCAAGAGTGAAAACCTTCTAACCCACATGTAAAAGTTCACTGGAAGCAAAGCACGTGTAATTGAGCATAGGGATGCACGTGAAGTGCAAAGAATTAAGCCAAACAGTGGCCTGATTGAAAGGCAGAGTTTTTAGAGCTCAAGCAGCAAAGCACAGCATTATTTGCCCCTTATGTCACACTGAGATTCCCCTCCTCTGCGTGGGAATCAGCTGGCATGTACAAGGCTGACAGAGAAGCATGGCATGGATAGGCATTTCCTCCTTTTGAAGAAGAAATCCATATGCATGTCATTAGAAGCTGTACTGGTGTTTGGGAACCTAGGAAACCACATTGCAATTAAATCCAAGGGAAGTGCTGTCATCTCAGACACCACCCATGGCAAAACTAATTGCTTTGCCACAGTTGATAGCTCCTAGGTGTGCACAGTTTCCAAACTGTCATGGCCACCCACTCCTCAGTACTTCACAAAGAAGTCAGAGAGCTGGCAGAAGTGTTGCAGGTGCCCAGGGATTACTCACCTTTGTGTGGAAGCTGGAGACTCAGTTCTGACCCATCATGTCCAAGACAAGAAGGCAATCCCATCTCCTTCAGCCCAGCATTATTGCTGTGCAGCTGCAGTCACATGTGCTGATTTGCTTTTCCTTCCATTTTTTAGAGATGTTCCCCGATGTCTGCATCCTCAGGCCTTGAAGGATGTTGTGGTACCTCTAGATCACAAGAAACATGCCTGTTTCTTCCCAAAGTGTGTGGCTTTCTCTCATAAAGACATGCAAGAGGCTGGTACAGTTGTACCTGCCTGGGCTCTAGTCTTGCATTTTATTCTGAATTATTTCATTTTGTGGTGGGCTGTTACTGCTGCTTCTGCTTGGAAGTCACTCCAGAAACACGAGCAAATTTTGAGAAAGGCTGTGCTCTGCTCAGCTCCAGGGAATCTGTGACAGAATCTCAGTGCCATGCCTGATAAGTAAAAGCCAAGCTGCAGCTTTGGTGTGGGCTGTCAGAGAGGAGAGGAACAGCAGAGCTGCTGTTCCTGCGTGGGGGTGGATTTGAAATTAGCCTGAAATGTTATTGCATGCACCTCCATGGAGTAAGGTGACTCTGCAAGAGGGACTGCTTTGTGATTAGGAACCAGATTGTTTCATTTTCCTGGTAGGCCCTGGGTCAAACATTTTAAAGGGTATAGTTGTGCTGGAAAACAATACAAACAGATTCCTGTGGTAGTAAATGTGCTTTGTGCTTTTGGCTGTGTTTAAAATAATGAAAATATTTTTCTGATGCTATTGTGACATTTCAACTAGATGTTTCTTGAAAGCCGCCATTATATTTTGTAAGTTAGTACTAAACTGGGCCAGATTTCTTTAACACCTGAAATGATTTTTGTATGTAAATGTACTCGCTTTCAAAAATAAATATAACATGTTGATGTAGAGCAGTATAGCTGAAGTTTGCCTTCTCAGTCAGGTTTACAGACATAAAGATGTTTTCATCCTCTCTGTTTATTAATTCAGTTCTCTTTTCTATGCAGAAGTGTTGCAATTTTTTCAAGGCATTAAGTCAATAATATAAATCATTCCTTGAGTGCATTCTGAGTCCCATGCTTACACCTGCAGAGTGTGTCTCATTCTCTCCTCTGCTCCTTGAGCTTTAAATAACTTAGAAGCGTATATGGTAATAACATTGACACTGAAAATTTACGAGCATGAAAAATGCAACATAGATATGCCTCTAGCTCAACCTTTCATGTTCTTTATTTGACAGAATATTCTTAGCATACTTTCTTGTTTTAAAATGTTGTTTTTAAAATCTGTACGGCTTATTTACTGTTATCTGTCTTCTCTTGCTCCCTTTCCCACCTTGCTTTTGTGTCATTGGATCAGAGGGTCTATAGCATCTGAAATCTCTTGAGTGCTGGTCATTCCACAGTCCCCTGACAGCAAAATTCTGAACACTTTCTCTTTTGTTGTGACTTTTATTTTTCTCTTGATCTGTTTTCTGAAATGAAGTAAGAAATAATGTGAGAATAAATAGTGGGAGAATCTGTTCATATAAAACATGAGCTTCCTCTTGCCTGCCTAGGTATTTTAAAGCTACATAATGAGCTCAATTAATTAAAATTCTATCATTTACAAAAGGTTTTTGCTTTCACACCTTAGTCTTCATCTAAAGCAGAAGTGTCTGCAGACGACAAGAGAGTCTTATCATGCATTGTTGTAGATCTGGCCAAAAACCAGGAACAAGACCTTTTGATCCTCTTTATTATTCATAAGAGTCCAAGACTGAATTGCTGAACAGTGGTAATAGATGTCTTTGCTTGTACTGTTGTATGCAACCATTTCTCATATCGTCAGTATGATAAACTTCACATGTCAAAGGTAGCTCATATTCATGTACAAAGCTTACTGAGACTTGGCAAAGGGGTCTGCAGCTATTGTCTAATTCTGTGCAAATTATATTCTAACTTGCAGTTTCAGTTTCTCCTCAACAGTGAGATGTTTTCCAAGCTCATTTAATACCTGAGCTACATTTACTGGGTCAGTGCATTCACATCTGAAAACAATTTCTACTGTTTCCCTTCCAGTGAAGAAGACCCAAGGGAACAGTAATGTTTTTTAGGAGAATAAATGTCTACATTTCAAGAATCCACTGTTCCTTGTCGGGCAAATGTTGAGCAATTCCTTTGAGCAAGCATCATGGAGGGAGGGAGCAAGGACTTGGGGGCATCAGAATTACGTAATGTGCTGTCTCACAAGATGAAAACCTGTGGTCTGGAGTTGAGGTGTTGTCCAGTGAGATCCAACTACTGCACTTCCTTGGGAGGAAAATGCCTGTAGAGTCTTCTCTGTCTTCTTAAAAATACTTTACTCCAAGCCCTGTTTGAAGTATATTTTTCTTTTCCAGTTCCTTTTTTCACTTGTGTTAAAGATGGCCAAGTATCAATTCCTGCCATGTAGGACCATAATGCTAATGGTCAGCATCACTGCCATGCAGAAAGGGAGGAAAAAGAAACAGCAACTCTCCAGAGTGGCACTGCAGAATGTTTTATTTATGCTGCTGCAAGTGTGTGTCATTGGTCCTCAGTCAGACATCTCAGAGATAGTTTATGCTGGAATGTTTCTAGCCATTAAAGTAGATTCACAGGTGTCAGCAAGTTCAAACTTCTCCCAGAAGGTTCTTGTTATTTTATTTCTCTTTTTTTTTTGCACAAGGAAGTAAAATGGAAGTCTCAGTTCTCAAGTGGTCTTGAAATTATGCAGCTTGTGCTGGAAAATTCACCTTCCTTGTTTTTCTTCACCCACCAAGCCCTGTTGATATTGATAAGGATTAGTGGTTTTTTTTTTTTTTTCTTTCTGGGATGAATTGAGTCCCCTGTTTGTCAGTTCAGAAACTCCACCAGCTCAGAGGCTAAGGGGATTCTCAGAAGGCATCTTTCCAGATGGTGTTTGCAGTACAGTACATGTAGCCATCTGACCTGAGTTTTGCCTCAATATGCTGTGTATTTACCATGGGCTCTCCCTCCCTGATTTTCCCCAGATCAGTTTAGACCATTTCATTTACTGAGTCAGTGGGTTTGCATATGAACAGCTGATCAGTGGCTCTGCTGGGCTCTAAAGCCAGAAAGCAAGGTGCCATTGAGCCACTGCCTAACTTCTATGCTTAATTAATTTCTCAGTGGTGTTTCTAGCATCTGAATATTTTGCTGCTAGTTTAACACAGAGGGAGATGTTTGATGCATAATGTTGGGGTATTCCACCAACAGCCCAGATTTAGATTTTTCCAAATGTGCCACTGCTCTGCTTGCAGGGCGCGCTGTGTATGTACTGCCATCTGCCATCATTGATGCTGTATTCTACAGAATGAATGCCAGCCCCATTCAGAAGCCTTTACTATGGTATCCAGCTCATCATCTGCTCTGGTTCACTTCAGCAGGTGTGAAAAGACCTGGACTGCCCTGCTGTGAGCACAGAAACCATGGAAATCACAGCCAAAAATGCCCATTTGGACACAGTGCCAGTCGATTCACTCAGAGCCAGTTCATTAGAGTCTGCATATTGCATTTTGCCAATGAGCTGATCTCCCACATCTATTGCCAGCTACTTCTTTCCTTCAAACAGCTGACATGTGTGCAAAGGCATTCATTCCAATTCATCAATTGCTTCAGCTTTTGCTCTAGTGTTACATTAACAGCTATCAAAGGCTCCCTCTTCCCTCACTCCTGACCATGTAGGTGTGGCCTCTTACCTTCTGGCAGGTCTCCAGAAGAGACAGGGGTCTGAAAGCTTCTGCCTAGAAGCTTTCTGAAGCTTCTGCCCTTCTGCTTTACCTCTCAAATTGTAAACTACCAAAATGGCACAGTGAAGTTGGTCCAACTCACCTGTATTAAAAATATCACGTAGTGTGTTGCACAGGGAGTTGGCACTTGGATCCTAAAAGTGGACATGTGGACTCTCAGTAAGAGATGTTGCTTTCTCTGGTATAAGTGGAGGGTTATAAATATCCACTGGCATTCCAAACTTATTAAAACAAATAGTTAAATCCTGATCAGTTTCCTCAAGGAAAATTACTTTACTGGGTCGGAAATGTATAAATTTTCACTCTGAATTCACACTGAAAAATGCCTCACTTTGTAGGAAATTGAAAATACAGAATACCCAACAAGTTCTTTCATCTTGATTGTCACCTGTTAGGAGTAGCCACGCAGACACCAAGTTTGAAGCCATCAGCCTCCTATACCATGAGCAGCCTCTCTCACCAGTGTTGCTTCTGGTTGCTGGGTGTGAGCTCAGCCCTCCTCAGCTGCCTCCATGGCCATCACGTGGTGAATCTGAAATAGTTCCTGGCCATCCTGGTCGACTCTGTTTTTCTCTCTGGTGTCTGGGAGGTGAAAATCCTCACACTTGATGCTGTGGTTTCCACTGCCTGACACTGTGGAAATAGCCATGGGACTCCATGAATCCTTTCCCAGAACTGTGGTGGGAGTGAGCTGGAAGTCAGACTTGACCAGTGTCCAGACTTGACCAGCTTGTCCCCAGAAGTGCTGTGGGCACCTGTGATGGTTTGCTGGACCACTCAAAATCTTAGACATCAGTTTGGGATGTGGGGCCAAAATAATGTGACAAAATGCTTTCACAGACACAAGCTGGCATGTCTGTTTGTACATTTATCAATCCTTGGGTCATACAGTACAGTGGATTCCAGGCAAGTCCGGTGATTTTTGGACTGGGGAGAGAGAAGAGCCTCATCTAGATTATTCAGTCTCTGTCACAGTTTTGCAGTATAAAGTCACTTATTTCTCTGTAGCTTTGGAGACAGGCAGATGAACTGTAGTGTTTACCCAAATTCAGAACTGATAATTAATGCAATGGATATCCAGAATTTTGTTCCACCCACTACAAAATTGTGATCATAAACTAGGAATAATTGCAACACTTCTGTCACTTTGATGCCTACATCTGATTTGGCTGCCAGAACAAACTTACGCCATGACATAGGAACAGCAAGCAAAATTTAGCAGTTTTGTTTTATGCTGAGAAATGGATATGGATGTTCTGTGCTATCAAAGCAAGGAAGTAATGTTATCAGGTGTTCCTTTGTAAAATACAAACTGAATTCTGAGCCTCCTGACTTTGGTGGTGGCTTTGAAGTGCTGAAAAATAGAGTGCTTTATTTAATATGTATGGATACCAGATACTGTGCTGAACACTTTCTTGTATCCAAAACATCCATCATTAATGTAGCTTTAATAAACTCATTCCTTCAGCATTCTCACCTCTACTGGTTATTGAGATGAAACCCAGCTCCTGAATAGAATATATATGGGTGTTTTACTTGTGCTCTTTATCAACAATGGGCTAGCTCCTCTTCTTTTTCACAAGAAAATAAGAAGACTATGTTCATATAATCTGGATTGTGAAGCTAGCCTGATGTGAAAGGAATTGTTTTTCTTTTTATACAATGAGAGTGAGAAAGTCATAAAATGAGAAAACTACATGAAATAATTTTACATACAGGGATAAATGCATAGAAATGAATTAAATTACATTATCATAACAGAAATGTTAGAAAAATGGTTCCCTGAAGTATTTTAATTAATAAAAAACCCACCAAATTATTACTGAACATTAATTGAAAAATCTGTATAAACTTGGATGGAAAATAAAAACTGATTTTTGAAAAGAGTATCTGGGGGACGAGGATGTGATTACTAGTGATGCCTGCTTATTGCAGTCTTCTCCCTGTGTTTTTTGCTGCTACTGCTGCTGGAAATAAAAATTTATTACTGAATAAGTTGTTAGTCTTAACTTGAATCTCTTAGGTGGCATCTTACTGGAGTGTAGTCTTTGTACTGCTCAAAAGAGAGGTATAATCTTATCCCTGTAAAATTAGCCACATATGTGAAAGCTAAAACAGACTATCTAGACTGAACTTTACAAAGAGAAAACCAAAAAGGCCAGTAGTTTCAATGTTTAGTAGCATATACTGAGTATTACAGGCTTCCACATCTGTGGAGTTTCCTAAAGGGATTGATTATACAGGGATGGGAGAATCAACTTTTTGGTGATTGGAAAGCAAGGAAAGAGGAATCGATAACATTGTTAACTTTTGAATAATGTTTGTGATGTTTAATCTCACATGTTCTATTTCTTCTAGCTACGAATGTCATGGCTCATCCACGGTGTCCTGCTGGGAAATGTCTCCCTGGTGCTGGTGGAGAACAAGACAGGAAAGGAGCAGAGCTGGACGTTCTGGCATTCCGAGAACAGCGAAGCTTTGGGAATATGGCAGTGGATGATCTTACCTCTCCCAGAGATACTGGATAGGTAGGAGTCTTCTCCTCATTCTCCTGCATGATGATCAGTCCTGGCAGCATGAGCTACCTGGCAATGAAAATGGCCAGCGCCGCTCCTGGAAACTGTTCCCTCAAGCAGAAGTGCTTTGTCTTCTGTGAGGCATCTTCTGTTAGAAGCAGACAATAAGAATAACTGAGTATTTTGGGCAAAGCACACAATTTTGCAGGTCCCAAGTCAAAGGTTTGGTTCAAAAACGGATTCCATGGGTAGTCTACAGCAAGGTGCTTAAACTTGTGTGTCTCCATTTCATTGACTGGGAACCACTCTTTCCATACTGTTCTGTGTTGCACGTTTGGTGCTCCCTCGTGGTTTGCTAGAGTTGGATGTGAGCTCCATAGCTGATATTTTTTCTGGGTACCAAAGCCCCTGGTGTTCAGTGTGTCTAGATCTGAGGACGAAGAGGTGGGAAAAGAGCCCGCTGCAAAATCAGACAAGAATCCATCTGATGGATCATCCTTTGTGTTAGCTGTAGCAGGAGCTCACCTTGATAAAGGGCTGTGCCAGTCATGGCTTTACTGGCTTTAAGCACAGAAGATTTATCTGGTAGCATATGTTTATTTAGAGTTGTTTTAGTTGTTTCTTGCCAGTTATCTTTAAGGGAATGCTATCTTTCATTGTTTACTTTTAATGTGTGATGTTTCTAGAGAAGGCACAGATATATTTCACCTCCTGCTGCCCTGACCCTTAGGCTGCAAGATGCATCTACCATCTGTGTCATGAGCACTGGTGTCCCTTGTCTTTTTGGAAACCTGTGCCCTAGAAATAATGGATTTCATTAATGGGTATTTTCCCTTCTCAGAACTTTGAACAAACATTATATGAATATGTCTTTTATCTCCCTGGCACCTGGGGATGCACATAGGCTGCAAATACAACAAGGACACTGCCAATGCTTTGGTCCTGAATGTATAATTAATATGTGTGCGTCAAAGATTTAAAAAATGCCAGCATTAAGCTTATTGTGCAGTCACTGGTAAAGCACCATTTGTAAAAATACCTGGTTGCTTCATTCCCTTCAGCTGTGTTTCCTTTGAAGAATGGTTTATTTTGCCATTATTATTTATGTGATTTATTTCCTAGTGTTGCCAGAGGAATGTTTTGTACCTGAATTATTCTGTACCCTTGTACTATCGCTTTCCTGTAAATTCTCTCTGCTTGCACAGTCAGGCAGAGAACACTTTGATCTCAGGAGTCAGGGTAGCAGTGCTTCATGAGAAATCATGGATTCAGCTGATAACACAGTGCTGACTGTTATGTATAAGGTGCTGACACGCTTACTTCCCCATTGCTTACAGAGAAAGACAGATGGGTTCCCTGAAGGAAGGGAGTTTGTTGGAGGTAAAGACATAAGCAAGGAAAACTTTGAAGTTTTGGTGTCTCTAGAAAAGTTTTCGGCCTTATTTATTCACAGAAACTGCATTATATTAATGAATTTTTCTTCTAAGATTGATTTAATTGAAACCAATCCTCCCTGGGAAGAAAGAAGTCTCCTATGAAACTTGAAAATACTGCAAGCATCTTTTTTTACCATCTCAAAACCTGTTTCTTAGGAAATCTAGACTGCTGTACAGATTAGGAAGGAATTCTATGGAAGTATCCACCAAACTGGTACTGGTGAGACTCCAGTATATAAATGGAGATAAATGGTATTTTTATTGAACTGTAAGAAGTAGTTAATTGAACACAGTGCTGGTGCTGCTGAAAGCTTGCTGTGTCTGTCTTTTTCTAAGTGGTTCCTGTGTCAGGAGCTTTGAGGGTCTGTGTTAGAGCCATGATGTTGCAGATTTTCCTACAGGAGGAGCTGAAAGTTTAAATTACCTCAAAGAAGTAAAGCTCTCTAGTGAGGCACACCAGGGTACCAGTTTCACACAAATTTAAAGCACATTCCATTGTGCCTGGGAAGCTGAATGGAAAGTGTTATTAATAACAAGATAATATGCTCTAAAACTGCTCAAAAGCATGCTTGTTTAAAAGCTGCTTAGCCATAATTTCCATGTTTGGCTTACAGCACTTCAAAGAATCATTAGGAAGGCTTCCAAGAAATTAGATCAGCTCTATCTTTAGAAACAGACATTTCTTAAATGTTTGATATCCCTCAGGCTGTTGGGAGAAATTATACTTTGGCAGAAAATCACACCTAGAACATTTCAGGTGAATTGGCAATAACAGCAAAGAGGGAGGAGTAAGACAAAGAAGTAAAATTGTGACTGAGGGATGGTAGATCTCTGGCTCTGTGTTAGCGTGGGCAGCCTTGGACACATGACATCACAATTTCACCCTGTGTGAGGTCTTACCTCTTCTGTGTGGATTTGAAAGAAGCTGAAGTGCTGGCACTTTACCTCTTCCTGAAGTTATCTACCTGCTTTTATTCTGGCAGATGTTAGCAGAACAATCCTCAGAGCTCACGTGTTGTGTTGACCAGCAGAGGAGACGAGCAGAGCTGTAACCCAGTTCCAAATGCTCAGTATCCTCTGGGCCTGGGGGAGGAAGGGCCAAGGGCTGGTCAAGGATGTGCCATCAAAGCAGCTGCAATTAAAGAAGCCAGTTGTGGGCAAGAGCTCCTTAAATTGTTGGATGAACAGGTTGTGCCTACCAGAGGCAAAAGGCAGCACCTCCAGAGGTGCTGTATTTTATGTTGTCAGTGAGATATACTCAACATGATTGAACAATCCTGGCTGTGATTTGTTATCCCCTGTAGAGCCACTTACCTCTCTCTAAAGGATGCATTATCTGCAAATCAAATAATCTGCACAGATTAGTGAAAGCTAGAGAAATGGTTATTTGTACTTACTGGAATTTACACATTATTGCAATACTACAACATTTGGACTGAGAGTAGAGAACCACCTTATTGTAAGATTGTTTGACTTGATGGAAAATTACTATTTGTTGGAAAATTACTATTTGTTTTCCAGTGAAAAGTGATGAGCCTGTCAAGGATTGTTCTTTTTTAATTCACAGAAATGCAAGTAGGAAACAGTCTTAAAAACTATGTTGTAGCTGATAGTTTGGGCTTGCTTTTTTTTTATATTTGCTTTTAGTTAGTACATGTGCATTTAAATTTTAGTAATGATAATGTTGTGGGAATGTGACAGCAAAAGCAAACAGAAGCCTGATGTAATTGAAGATGAGTGATTTGTGTAGTTAATAATTAGACATTCTGTTAGTTAAGCAGTGTGGTCAAGGTACAGCACATAGATAAAATACAATCACATGTAACTAAGGGATTCTCTGGAGCTTGCTCTAGGCTGGCGCTCATTATCACCAACACTTAGCAACTGTTTGCTACAGGGTGTGAGAGCTGGAAAAGGATTAACTCTAATAGGCTGCAGCCTGACTGGAAAATTAATGCTTTAAGAAACAAATTCTAAATATCTTGATTTTTGCTCCCTTGATGAAGCTGAGTCCAGCCATGTGGAGACTAAAAGTTCTCTGGGTTCCTCTACAACCTGGCTGAAGTTTCCTGGAAGTAGATTCCAACAATTTCAGCAACTGAGCCAGCCCAGTCCAGCTCTGGACTTTTAAGGCTTCTATTCTCTAACTGTCCTTTTCTTTTAAAAGATTTTAGTGTAACCTCTGTAAGGGGCATCTGGTAAAAACAGCTACTATTAATAGTAACCTGTCCTACCTCAGTGCAGTTTCATGACAGAAGAAGACTGTGTGGAAAAAAAAAAAAAATTAAATGTGTTTACGGGTTAGAAAGGTTTCTTTTGTTTTCTTTCTTCTTAAGTTCAAGTTTTTTGGCATTACAATATCTAAATTTTCAGCCAGTCTTTATGAGTAGTGTCCAGATGGAGGAAGGAATAAGAGGAGTTTACTTGAGGTCCCTAGAAATTAAATTTTCAGTCAAGAATAGCAGCACCATTTGCCTTGTCACTGATGGCAAGGCCAGCTCATGTCCTTCTAGCAGGGAAGCATGTTCAGAAAGTGAAAAACCAATTTTCTTTTGGTCCCATAGTGCTTGGAGAGCTTCAAAATTATTTTCTTGCTGATGACCTTCTCCTGAACACAGACTGAGAATTTTATTATGTTGGAGGGGATCAGTAAGGTGACTTACCTGGAAGGCTGGGTAAGGATGGGAGCTTCCTGAAGAAGAAAGCAGAAAGGCCTGCAGACAGCAGTTACCTCTCAGGGTAATATTCTGTTCCAACAAGGCAGAATTCACCTCCCAACAACTGCACTTGCTACTTTGTTTTCACTGGCTTCATTACCTATTCCAATTTTGCTGACTTGCTGGGTTTTTACAAACTACACTGGCTTTCCGTTAGGTTTGGTTCCCATATCCATGTGGGATTCCCTTTCAGTCTGTGCGGGTGAGATTGTCTGTTCTGTCTGGCTCCTTCAGCAGCTCTGGTCTCAATGGCAGCCCCAGCGCCTGGGGAGCCTCTCCCTCATTGCAGCAGTGAAAAGAAATGGTCTCATCTCATACAAGGCCCTGTATCTCCACCAGCTGCGGCTAAGCACTCTTCTTGTTCAGTAATTTTTCTTGCATTGCTCTGTCTTTCCATCTCACTCCTTTCAGAATTTATTTATAAGTTTCTCAGTGTCAGGTTTCCTATTTGGAAAGAAAAGGTTCTTGGCAATATTTTTGACCCAGGGGCCTGTTTATCTTATGTTATTCCTAAATTTTCTTCCCATTCTTTAAGAAGAAATGGGGACCCTCCACACAAGCTAGTCATGTGTCTGCCCACATGACCACATATATATTAATTCACAGAATATTCTGTTAATATATATTAATTGGTCACATCTGCACCCAGATCTCTTCAGTCTGTCTCACATCCATCCTACAAGCCCAGGCTACGTTGCCCTGAGGTGGCCACACATTATTTTGTTAAAAGCAGTAACACCTAAACAACCAGATCACTGCTCTTCTGCTCTCTAGCATTAATTATGACTGTTCTCCTTCTGAAAGAGTTATTCTGAAAATGTTGTTCTGTGCATCTGAAAAGGGGGTTTTGGTGGCAGTGTGTGCAGAGTACATGTGACAGATTTTGTACATGCATGGTTCTCTTTAATAACACCTTTGAATCTCAATCTTTATTACTAGCTATTAAGTAACTTCCTGCATGGCAATTCTGTCACTGTAACTGAGTTTGGTTAACATGATTATATTTCTCCAAATAATCTTATTTCCACTAAATGTGTCTTTTATCCCAAATAGTGAGTATTCCTTTGTGAAGTGAGTTAACAATGCATCATTTGTAACAGAGAAGTTAATGGGAACCCGAATGTAATAAGGGTTAGTGACCTGAAATTTCTCCATTCTGTGAATACCTCGGTCTCAAGCAGGTTCAGCTGTAATTATTTTAGCTAGGTAGGGAGAGAAATCATCTCCATCAGAGGCAAAACATTACCAGTTATGAAATGAGATTTGTACGTACAGACACGCTGTGTTCGTGTCACTGCATGGGGGATTGAGTACAGAGGAGATTAACGTTCAATCTTGGTTAATAATCCCTGTCTTTTATGATCAAAAGAAAAAAAATAATGATTATGAGGCTTTCTAAAATAATGGCATGAAGGCAGCTGCCTGAGTCTGGGTAATGAAAACCTGAAGTGTCTGTATGAGCCAGGGACAATATTTAGGTGAAATTCAGAGTAGTTACTGAAGGGAGGATGCTGTAGAATTTGCACAAAATCAGCTTGCAGACGTCTTCAATGGGTTTTTTATTTCCCTTTCATCAGAAGAAGATAGAATACATGCAAAACCTAACATTTTTGTGCAATGAAGATGTAGGGATAGATGATGTGTGCAAAAGAGTTTGTCCTCATGGAGGCTATACCAACATAGCTATAAATACATCTTCACACTTTTAGTTCTCCATTTCCCTCTCTAACAAGCCCCAAATATTTTGGGGAGAACCAGTCTTCTGCTAGAATCAAGAAAAAAAAAAGTAATAAAAAAGAATGAGCTGAACAGAAAACCCAGGGTGAGGTGACAAAGCTCATATACTGACCACACAGAAATAAACCCCAGGATTCAAAAAACCAGAGAAGTGGGAAAGGTTACAGACCAGAAGCTTTGATGTTGTCCTGTTTTGGTCAGATTTAGCTGAGTTAAATTACACTTCCGAAGAACTGTTCATCTGGATTAATATTTCACAGATTGGACCAAAGATACAAACCAAAAAACTCTCATTTCTTATCTGTGATGGAAATATTTGAGCAGTGGTCACCCTTGAGTGGTTTTTAAATGTATGTAAAATTTGTATCCTTCAAACAGAGGAGCTGATGTTCCCCAGAGAGGAGACTGAAAGGAGGAGGGGCAGGGTGTCCCCCTGGTACAGCATTTCCTATTTGCCTCAAACAGAATTTCTTTTATGAAGGCCTTTGTATGTTTTTGCTTCCACAGCTCAGCTAACACTCAGCCCTGCAGGGTGGAACTTGTACTGCCCAGCTGTCATACATCTAAGGAATCCTCTTTCTAGCTGTGCTCCAGGTCGAGTCGGGCAAAAGGAGACAGTTAAGAAGTCATTTCCACCAGTCCTCAAGTTGTAATTTTTCTAATATCCAAGTCATTAAAGTGTTTCATAGCTGCCATACTTTCATTCCTGTGAAGAAATCTAGCTTATAAACACAGACTTAGCTGATGAGGATCTGGCTTCCATGTGGAAAAGTTTCAGGGATTTATTAAGCCACAAAGTCATGACAAACTTGCCAGCAGTAATTTGGCTGCTCCTGTATAATTGCCTTGAGGAATATTCTTTCCTGGCCATTCACTGCAGCATCTGTGTTTGCAGGGGCTGTGTCTGTGCGTGGCTGTGGAGCAATATCTGTGCAGTGCTGGGGCAGTGGAGACGCAGGGTGTGCACAAACCCCAGTTTGTGGAGATTGTCACTTCCAGTGTTGTTCTGTGTCACTGCAGTAACATCTCCTGCTGCTGCTGCTGCTGCTGCTTCAGTGTCAGCTCCCACCAAAGTCAGAGGGAGTTATTTCACTGATTTCAGGGATCAAACGGAAAGGGGAAAAAAAAAGAGAGGGAGCAAGGGAATGAGATTGTCTGTGGGGTTTTTTCCATCTCACTGATGTGTGACATTTCCATCTTGAGTTTTGATTAAATTTCCCTTAATTAGCCCATTAAGCTAAAGTCACCAAAGCTAATGATTAAAATGTTGGTTAACTGATGATCTTTTTTCAATGGAATTTGAAAGACATCGTATTTCTAAATTAATAGTGGCATTAAACAAGGGAAGATAAAATGATGAACTATTTGTTGCAGAAATGATGGTCTCAAGAGAAGGTTTGTACTGAAATTTTTTCATGTTAGCAAAAAATAAGATTAATAGGCAACCCAAGCAGCACTGATGGTCCTAATAATGTTTAGCATTCACAGAATTTTTGTATTTTGGAGACATTTCTGTCTTTTTTTTTCCATCCCTGATGAACTTGTGGAAATTTCTCAAGAGTTCTGGTCCTGGTGTTCCTGCAGATGAAATCAGCAAGGCTGATTCTTAACCTGAATGAACTGTAAATAAAAGTAAAAAGCAACCTATTGCACTCTGACATGGGCATGTGACATGGCACTCCCTTCAACAACAGAAATACTGGTTTGTGTCATGCCTTCAAGGTCTTAGAAACTGAACATTTGATAATTCTCAAAAGAACAACCCTTTATTGACTGAAGAGGCATGACATGAAAAGTGCATCAGTGCGTAACATCTTGGGGCATGAACCTTAGGAAATTGCCTGAAGATATTTTTAGAAGTGCTCCATTGCCTGGAGGCAGAAAGAAGGTGCCCTGTGGTCTTTGCAGAGGTATCTGTCTCTTATGCTCCCCGAGCTAAAGTCTGCAGTACTGGAGGGAAAAGACAGAGAGCAATTGCTTATTTGTCTTTGTAATTAATTTTACAGCCTCAGTTTAACACCTTATAATCATAAATTCACATCAGTGTCCCTGTCTGCAAGCGGCATTTATTGTGCACCCTGAGGAAATTGGCTGAGGCTCAAATGCAGCAGACCTGGTTCCCTCAATGGTCACTGACAACACCAGTGCAGGACACTGATTTTCACTCAGAGCTGTCTGAAAGATGTGCAGCTGGGCCAGGTTCCACCCAATCTCTTCCTGGGCTTTTCAGCAGCACACAATAAGGAAGGAGAAGCTTCTGCTCTATTTTACAGCCTGAGGCAGGGGCTGGTTCTCCATAGCACACCAGAATGTGACCTGTGGTGCTTTAGGATCTGTTTCACACACAGTTCAATCATCTGCTGCTGGCACTGTGACTTGCAGCAAAAAGTAGATTCAGAGCCCACTGTGTGTGTCCAACAGCTTTCATTTAAGTCTTGCATGGATGTCTCAAACTGAACAGCTTATGTTTATGCTAGAGCCTGTAATTTCATTTGAAGTGTTGTGGGATATCAGCTGTAAAGCAAATGAGGGAGGGAGGCAGGGGGAGGGCAGCCAATTCCATCAGAAGCCAATTTAATATCCAAGGATTTTATGTTCCCTTCTGTTCTCCTCCTAGACATACCCACAAGGGGTTTCAGGTATCCCAACTAAGAACTGTGAGACTGCTGGCAGCATCAGACTGCAGTTGCACTTTTTATGGATTTTGGAAGGCTAAAAATATGCTTTTGTGATAGTCAGACTTGTATGGATGGAGCTGCTGCCTTTTGAGCTAAAAAAGATGGATCATTTAGCAAGGAAAATTGTGTCTTGCAATTTGGAGTTGCCTTTGATGCTAGGGATACTCTTCCTTCACCATATCCACTATTATTTGTGCCAGACACATGCTCTTTCATGGCAGCTGCTCATGTCTTTAGAACACAAAAAGTCAGTTTTAGGGAAGTCTCTCCGTATGTGCAATGCAGATCTCCAAGGAATGAGAAATTTCAGTGTTGGAACATTGTTGCTTTACTTTACCAGAAATAAAGAAGGAGGGACATCATAACATAGAAATCTTTTCTGTGGTCTGTTCTAAACCCTTTGCACCTTTTGGAGGCTAACAGGAGTTTTTTCTGGTTTGAGTGTTTTGCTTTGGTTGTGTCAGCTTTTCTGACTCTGTGCCCAGCTGTAGGTTAGTAAGAACACCAGTTGCAGAAGATGATGACATTCCAATCTACATATCCTCAAAATATCCTCACAAATATCCCTGGGGTCTGGTTTAGCTTTTGCCAAACCTCACTGTCCCCTCTGGAAAGCTGCCCTGTGTTGGAAAACAGTGTGGAAGTGGTTACATTTTCTGACAGGAGTCTCAGTCAAAATCCACATTCAAAACACAGGAATAGGCTGTCTCACAGTAAATATGGACATGACCAGGGTGCCTTCACTAGAATTTTGGTTTTGAGGTTGGCTTGCTGGTTAAGGAGAGGTATATTTTAAAACAGTAGGAATCACCAAGACTAATGTAGGAATGCTAATAACATACACAAAGCTGAGAGAAAATATTTTAGACCTAGTGCCATGCAGAATCTGTGAGAAAAAAAAAATTCTGCCAGTGTTTAGATCCTTGCTGCAAGCAAGAGACAGGATTTCTAAAGCCTTTTGAAATAAATAGGGGTGCTCCTCAAAAATACCTTGTTCTGTCTTCATTTTCTTGTCTGAACTGAAACACATGCAAGAATTCATATTCTGACTGAACATTTATCTCTAAAATATAGAGCAGGAAGCACCAGCAATAGATATACATTAAAGAGACCCACGAATGGTTTAACTTCTGCTGGTGTAAAACATCAAGATACAACAGAGTTGCAGCTTGTTCTACATCATGTGATTGTTTCATGTTTTTATAGTCTTGATGCAACCTCTGAGCATTGCATCTGACTGCTCAGCTATGGTTGGCTGCTTTCAGAAATTTTTTTCTTTCCTAAGCAGAGTATTATGATTTTATATGGCAGATATGCATTGAGAGAACATGAACTTGCTAAGCTAAGAGAAAACCTAAATCCATGAGTACACACAATTAATGTGTAGTCAATATAATGTCAGATTTGAAGTATTTGGTTGCGGGTAATTTTTGCTCTTCCTGTTGACTTGTAATATCACTGAGGGTGAATTTACAGTGATTTTTCTTCTGGTAATGTAAGAGTGGCATAACTTCCCAGCAGAAGCCAGCTTTCCTTAAATCAGGAAGTGATTTAAGGCAAACCTCCTCAGCTTCTCTAAGGAGATAATGAGTTCTGCTCCTCCTGTGGACTACCCAGTGTCAGTTCCTCTCTTTTGTGACTGCCAGGGCTGTTAGACACCCTTTGCTTCCTACAGAGCGCATCAACACCAAATACTTTCTAAAATTGGTTCAGCCTTTGATTGCCAGTTCCTTTTAGGAACACCAAATTATTTCAGGAGCTCTGGCTACTTATTTTTCTTAACACTTTAGGGTGTAAATAACTTGTGAGATTAAAACCTCTTAGGGGTCTGGTTGGTTGGTTGAGCTTTTATTTGTGCCAGAATCCAGGGGACTTTGTTTTCTGACAACATGCATACACACACTTCTGCTTCCTTCAGGCTGTTTGTCTGGCAGGAAGAGGGGCAATATTCTCTTATTCTGTCCGGTTGGTTGGTTAGCTTTTTGTTTGTATAGGGACTTTGTTTTCTGACCTCCTCAGATCATCTTTCCTTGTTAAGAGTGAGGATACTTTCTCTATCAATTTAATAATTTTATACATGAAAAGTTTTACTCCGCCATTCAAAAGCTGCTTTAATTGTGAAGAGCTCTGAATTTCATGTTCTTTAGCAGAATTTAATCCCATTTTTTCCAATTTGTGCAGGTTTTGGTTTCAGATCACCGCTTCATGGGAAGAAGGCTCTGATACCATTATTGCTTTTGACAATGTCTCTCTTAGTCTGGACTGTTATTTAACAAGTAAGTTTTCCTTTTATCTGCAAGCGACTTGTCTTTTATTTGCCATGTAATTGAAATTTGGGAACTGCGGGGAAGGGGCTGGGTGTCATTATCTTCAAAAGACTCTTGAAAGGCAAAGGTCTGTGTCAGAAATCGCTGTGCTTAGGCAGAGGACCCCGCTCAGGTGCACCCCTTGCTGGTGGAGCCGGGCAGGGAGCGAGTTCCCAGCTTGGCATGGGCGGGCAGTGAGACACAGGGTGTGGGAGATCAGCTTGCAGCTGAGGCAGAACCATCACCTGTCCAGCCAGGCTGATGCAGAAGCCAGTCTGTGATTATAGATTTCCACATGACCTGGTTTGCTGTGTGACAGTTATCAAAATGAATGACAGCTGGACGCTGGCTGGGAAAAGACAAGCAACCTGTGATTGACACTAACTTTGCAATAGCACTGGGCACAATACTCCAGTTAAATTAGAACAAGGTTATTTTATTTAGACTGACATGCATTTAAGTCTGAATCAGAAACTAGGATCTTCACACTCTACTGCTCTGGGGAAAAATTTGGATTCTGATCCTGGCTTTGTGATTGACTGGCCTCTAGAATATGCCCAGTCTATACCTCTGATGGCACATGTAGATTTTTATTAAACATTTGTGTCTGACTCATCTTTCATAATCTCATGCATAGTGAATTGCTTAATTTGTAAATGTGTTCAATGATCTGTCACTCTGTACCTCAGACCAACAGCTTACATGAGGGCTGGAGAATTGCTGCTCTGAACAAATTAAACTTCTGCCCTGGGCTGAGCAACAGAACTTAAGCACATCCTTTCTTCTCCTGCACTTGGAGCTGAAACCTCTGTAGCCCTGGTTGGACTGAAAACCTCTAAACCACTTCTGCAGTCAGAACGTTTCATCTGCTTTGTGTTATGTTAATTTGCATTGCCTGGGGCATGAGTCTCTCCATTTATGCTGTAATACCTCTTGGGTTCTGTGCACAAGTGCAATATACCTCAAGTTACAGTATTCAAAGAGATCTTAGAATTAGGATAGAATTAAAGAAAATTCCTCCTGCTTTTACTGGCTAAAAAATTTTATAGCAGTTGCTAAAGATTGTATTCTGTATTTCTGCTTTGTGTCTTCTTTCACTTAATGTTTTGCCTACCACTCATTCCTGTTTATTTTCCTTTTGTCTCAGTTCCGTAATAACAACGGAAAGTAAATGTGCCCATTTCCTTTAATAATGTTAAATCCTGTGACTGCAGGCTCTTATTTTCAGCACAGAAGTCTGCAGCCCTTATTTTAGCTTCAATTTTGGATAACATAGTGACTCAGTCCCCCTCAGCCATAAACCAATCTGTGATTTCTTGTTTTCTAGTCAGTGGAGAGAAGACACCTCGAGGTACCACTCCAGACTCAAACAATTTGCTCACCAGTAGAGGTGCCCAGAAGAAGTTTGGATGGGAACAAAAGCTCCTGGGAAATCTCCAGCTCAGCAGTGCCCCCTTTTCTGATCCAGCAGGTAACTGTCTGAGAAGCATCATCAGACAGGAGAGATTTCCACCTAGCACAGATTTCATTTAGATGTGGCTAAATGCAATTTTTTTTCCCCAAAGCCTTTGATTAGATCTTTTCCCAAGTCCCTTACAAATAAAACAAACATGCTCTAGAAAGAGATTACCTTTAGCTGCTAACTGTAATTTGGCTTTAACTGTAACAGGCTGCAAGCTGGTCAAAGAACCAGAGGGGGCCCCTTGAAGTAAAACACGGGTTTAAACTGTAAGATAGGTGTGTTTGGTGTCATGGTCATCTAAAAACAGGCAGGAATCAAAGTGAAGTGTCCAAATTGACTGAGTTTAGCATTTATTAACCTGAACACCCAACTCTGGTTGACACAGACTTGGTTTAAACTAACAAAGCCTCGCTTTTTCAGTAAATACTCATTGTCCATTTGAAACAGTACAGTACTGGACTTAGTTGTCAGTCTTGTATTTTCATGTTACTTTATTCTCCCTTACCCTTCAGCTCCTCTTTCCAACCTAATTAGCCCTTCCCACCTAATCAGCCTTTCCAGCCTAACTGTGCTTCACCCTCCCATCGCTGTCTCCCAAATGTTTCCCTCTCTCCTCCCCCAGGCTTTCCCACATATTCACAATATCTGTTTTGGGCCTCAAAGGTGCATTTCTATTTGAAGTGGCTTCCTTCCCTCCTTCTTGCCAGCCCCTCTTCCTAACTGGCTCAAACAGCCACAGCCTCCAGCCTGCCTGGGGCAGCAGGGCTGGCCATGGAAGTGAGGGGTGGCTGCAGGAGAGACAAGGGCTTGTAACAACTGCAGCTCCCAGCGCTGTGTGCAGCTGCTTCTCCTCACCTAGGGCAGCTACCTGCCAATTTGAAATACCTCCCTCTTAAGTTAGAGAGCAGGGTTGATAAATGCCTCCTTTGCCCTGTCATTAAGCCAAAGGATTTGTTCCTGCTGCCTCTCTTCTCTCTTTGCATCTGTTCTTTTCTAGGCTGTATTTCACTTTGCTATGTGCAGTGTTCTCTTGAGGTGTATGGACTAATGGTGTTAGCTCTGATGCTGACAGGAGTCTGGTCAGTGTGGCCAAAAGCCCCACAGAGCCCTGAAAGCCTCCCTGAAAAGCTGGATCCGTGAGCCCACCCCGTGCTGCCACAGCAGGGGCCGCTGCTGCTGCCTGAGCCCTCCTGTGCAGCCAGCTCTGGCAGCAGAGGCTGAGGGACAGCCTGCAGGGTCAGCTGAGCTGCCATCACATGGAGTTTACTGATGTTTTAGGTGCTGAGCATCACACAGCAAGAAAAGTGCAGAAGCACTGTCAGGAGCCCCGAGGGAAAGAGACAGAGGCAATGAGCCCATAGGAGAGGGTGCTGGGCTGGGTGAAGCTGCACTTCAGCCATAAAGGTTGTGTTTAGCTCTCTTACTGTGAGTGATGCTGTGAGTGAGCCTGGGCTGTCACAAAGGTATAATTTACAAAAGTATCTTTATACGTTCTCTTTGAAGATCCTTTGAAGTTCTCCCTTCAATATCTGTATCACTGTTTCCTGCCCGTAAGTGGAGCTGTCTTTTAAGTGCTCTCAGTATTGCCCCTGGGTCAGTGATCTCATGGTAGGATCTGTAGGCAGGGGTACATTATGGATTTCTGGCTGGCTTTCTGTGGGTGGTGATGTAGTTTCCTGAGGCAGCTATACATTTCCTTCCAGGGTACCTACTGTTTTAGCAACAGAAAAAAAAAAAATTAGATTTTAGATGCAAAGTTAATGTAAAGTGTGTGTGGGCTAGAAATCCTGTGGCTGTAAATTTTTGTGAGAATTTTGTTATTTCCTACTTGTCACTAGACTTGACATCATCTAGCTCTTCTACTCCCTGTCCTATCTGAGGAATTCAATTTAAAGAAAGGCTTGGATGGTAGAAATAAAGGGAATCAGATTGCATGCGGGTAGAAGAGAAGGTCACTGAGGTTCTTCGCAATATTCTCTTATTCTGTCCGCCTATATTACTGTATAGCTCCCCTCCTCAGATCATCTTTCCTTGTTAAGAGTGAGGATACTTTCTCTATCAATTTAATAATTTTATACATGAAAAGTTTTAGCTTTTGTTTGTGCCATTCAAAAGCTGCTTTAATTGCTTCCTTGAAGAGCTCTGAATTTCATGTTCTTTTAGTCAGAATTTAATCCCTCCTCAGATCATCTTTCCTTTTTCCAATTTCTATCAAGGTTTTGGTTACATGAAAAGTTTTCTCCGCCATTTCATGGGAAGAAGGCAGAATTTAATCCATTTTTTCCAATTTGTGCAGGGTTTTGGTTTCAGATTGCTTTTTGACAATGTCTCTGACAAGTCTTAGTCTGGACTGTTATTTAACAAGTAAGTTTTTCTTTTTATCTGCAAGCGACTTGTCTTTATTTGCCATGTAATTGAAATTTGGGAACTGCGGGGAAGGGGCTGGGTGTCATTATCTTCAAAAGACTCTTGAAAGGCAAAGGTCTGTGTCAGAAATCGCTGTGCTTAGGCAGAGGACCCCGCTCAGGTGCACCCCTTGCTGGTGGAGCCGGGCAGGGAGCGAGTTCCCAGCTTGGCATGGGCGGGCAGTGAGACACAGGGTGTGGGAGATCAGCTTGCAGCTGAGGCAGAACCATCACCTGTCCAGCCAGGCTGATGCAGAAGCCAGTCTGTGATTATAGATTTCCACATGACCTGGTTTGCTGTGTGACAGTTATCAAAATGAATGACAGCTGGACGCTGGCTGGGAAAAAGACAAGCAACCTGTGATTGACACTAACTTTTGCAATAGCACTGGGCACAATACTCCAGTTAAATTAGAACAAGGTTATTTTATTTAGACTGACATGCATTTAAGTCTGAATCAGAAACTAGGATCTTCACACTCTACTGCTCTGGGGAAAAATTTGGATTCTGATCCTGGCTTTGTGATTGACTGGCCTCTAGAATATGCCCAGTCTATACCTCTGATGGCACATGTAGATTTTTATTAAACATTTGTGTCTGACTCATCTTTCATAATCTCATGCATAGTGAATTGCTTAATTTGTAAATGTGTTCAATGATCTGTCACTCTGTACCTCAGACCAACAGCTTACATGAGGGCTGGAGAATTGCTGCTCTGAACAAATTAAACTTCTGCCCTGGGCTGAGCAACAGAACTTAAGCACATCCTTTCTTCTCCTGCACTTGGAGCTGAAACCTCTGTAGCCCTGGTTGGACTGAAAACCTCTAAACCACTTCTGCAGTCAGAACGTTTCATCTGCTTTGTGTTATGTTAATTTGCATTGCCTGGGGCATGAGTCTCTCCATTTATGCTGTAATACCTCTTGGGTTCTGTGCACAAGTGCAATATACCTCAAGTTACAGTATTCAAAGAGATCTTAGAATTAGGATAGAATTAAAGAAAATTCCTCCTGCTTTTACTGGCTAAAAAAATTTTATAGCAGTTGCTAAAGATTGTATTCTGTATTTCTGCTTTGTGTCTTCTTTCACTTAATGTTTTGCCTACCACTCATTCCTGTTTATTTTCCTTTTGTCTCAGTTCCGTAACAACAACGGAAAGTAAATGTGCCCATTTCCTTTAATAATGTTAAATCCTGTGACTGCAGGCTCTTATTTTCAGCACAGAAGTCTGCAGCCCTTATTTTAGCTTCAATTTTGGATAACATAGTGACTCAGTCCCCCTCAGCCATAAACCAATCTGTGATTTCTTGTTTTCTAGTCAGTGGAGAGAAGACACCTCGAGGTACCACTCCAGACTCAAACAATTTGCTCACCAGTAGAGGTGCCCAGAAGAAGTTTGGATGGGAACAAAAGCTCCTGGGAAATCTCCAGCTCAGCAGTGCCCCCTTTTCTGATCCAGCAGGTAACTGTCTGAGAAGCATCATCAGACAGGAGAGATTTCCACCTAGCACAGATTTCATTTAGATGTGGCTAAATGCAATTTTTTTTCCCCAAAGCCTTTGATTAGATCTTTTCCCAAGTCCCTTACAAATAAAACAAACATGCTCTAGAAAGAGATTACCTTTAGCTGCTAACTGTAATTTGGCTTTAACTGTAACAGGCTGCAAGCTGGTCAAAGAACCAGAGGGGGCCCCTTGAAGTAAAACACGGGTTTAAACTGTAAGATAGGTGTGTTTGGTGTCATGGTCATCTAAAACAGGCAGGAAATCAAAGTGAAGTGTCCAAATTGACTGAGTTTAGCATTTATTAACCTGAACACCCAACTCTGGTTGACACAGACTTGGTTTAAACTAACAAAGCCTCCTTTTTCAGTAAATACTCATTGTCCATTTGAAACAGTACAGTACTGGACTTAGTTGTCAGTCTTGTATTTTCATGTTACTTTATTCTCCCTTACCCTTCAGCTCCTCTTTCCAACCTAATTAGCCCTTCCCACCTAATCAGCCTTTCCAGCCTAACTGTGCTTCACCCTCCCATCGCTGTCTCCCAAATGTTTCCCTCTCTCCTCCCCCAGGCTTTCCCACATATTCACAATATCTGTTTTGGGCCTCAAAGGTGCATTTCTATTTGAAGTGGCTTCCTTCCCTCCTTCTTGCCAGCCCCTCTTCCTAACTGGCTCAAACAGCCACAGCCTCCAGCCTGCCTGGGGCAGCAGGGCTGGCCATGGAAGTGAGGGGTGGCTGCAGGAGAGACAAGGGCTTGTAACAACTGCAGCTCCCAGCGCTGTGTGCAGCTGCTTCTCCTCACCTAGGGCAGCTACCTGCCAATTTGAAATACCTCCCCTCTTAAGTTAGAGAGCAGGGTTGATAAATGCCTCCTTTGCCCTGTCATTAAGCCTAAGGATTTGTTCCTGCTGCCTCTCTTCTCTCTTTGCATCTGTTCTTTTCTAGGCTGTATTTCACTTTGCTATGTGCAGTGTTCTCTTGAGGTGTATGGACTAATGGTGTTAGCTCTGATGCTGACAGGAGTCTGGTCAGTGTGGCCAAAAGCCCCACAGAGCCCTGAAAGCCTCCCTGAAAAGCTGGATCCGTGAGCCCACCCCGTGCTGCCACAGCAGGGCCGCTGCTGCTGCCTGAGCCCTCCTGTGCAGCCAGCTCTGGCAGCAGAGGCTGAGGGACAGCCTGCAGGGTCAGCTGAGCTGCCATCACATGGAGTTTACTGATGTTTTAGGTGCTGAGCATCACACAGCAAGAAAAGTGCACAAGCACTGTCAGGAGCCCCGAGGGAAAGAGACAGAGGCAATGAGCCCATAGGAGAGGGTGCTGGGCTGGGTGAAGCTGCACTTCAGCCATAAAGGTTGTGTTTAGCTCTCTTACTGTGAGTGATGCTGTGAGTGAGCCTGGGCTGTCACAAAGGTATAATTTACAAAAGTATCTTTATACGTTCTCTTTGAAGATCCTTTGAAGTTCTCCCTTCAATATCTGTATCTCTGTTTCCTGCCCGTAAGTGGAGCTGTCTTTTAAGTGCTCTCAGTATTGCCCCTGGGTCAGTGATCTCATGGTAGGATCTGTAGGCAGGGGTACATTATGGATTTCTGGCTGGCTTTCTGTGGGTGGTGATGTAGTTTCCTGAGGCAGCTATACATTTCCTTCCAGGGTACCTACTGTTTTAGCAACAGAAAAAAAAAAAAATTAGATTTTAGATGCAAAGTTAATGTAAAGTGTGCGTGGGCTAGAAATCCTGTGGCTGTAAATTTTTGTGAGAATTTTGTTATTTCCTACTTGTCACTAGACTTGACATCATCTAGCTCTTCTACTCCCTGTCCTATCTGAGGAATTCAATTTAAAGAAAGGCTTGGATGGTAGAAATAAAGGGAATCAGATTGCATGCGGGTAGAAGAGAAGGTCACTGAGGTTCTTCGAGCAATTAAAATAATTTGTGATGACCTTGGGGTGAAAATTCAAGGCAATTCCAATCTAAAACAGCTTGCCTATTTTCTGGGCTTTATCCTTGGTCTTGTTCATATTCTGTCTAAAATTGTTTCTAGCCCTTGGGGTTTGAAATTACTCCCACAGCAATTTTCTCCCCTTGTGCCCTCAGAGTAGACAGGGCAGAAACAGAGGGGCTGAGTGGCAGCTTCTTGCAGTGAAAGTCATTGCATTTCTGAGGGTCTCTGCAGCACCAAATTCCCTTTTCCCTTTGTGTTGCTGAGCCCCTGCTTGCTGTCAGGAAACACTGCAGATGCTTGTTTAGTCCCTGGGCTATGTATTTTACCCAGCTTTAATCTTGTTTCTTTCTGCATCCTGTAATGCATTTAAGAAACCTCAGGCTGATTCTGAGAAGGCCTTTCCTTTGATGGGCACATATTTACTGTTGTGTGAGTGAACCAACAGCATCAGCACCACCCCGAAGTCCCAAAGACTGCACTGACCAGTATGAGCTCAGCTAAAAGTAATTACAGTTAATAGGATCTTTGACTTGTGTGATGGATCACATACTATATTATTGCCTTCTTAAGAAATCTTACTAAAACAAAGACCTGTGCTCCTAAAGCTGATGAGACAACAGGATAATAAAATGCCCTTCCTAAGTCCCCAGGCCAGCTCAGCCTTTGCAGCAGGAGCTACAGCCTGAAAGACAGGTAGCACTTTGTTTACACAACATTAAATCCAAACAAGCTCACTTGTTTTCAAGGGCAGGGGCCCTCCACTTGCTCCTTTGTATCTGAGCTCAACCTCTTAGATACACACCTGCTGCTTTTGCCTGTGCTTGGAAATGCATTTCCAGCAGAACTGATGGCTGGCACCACCAGCCCCCCTGTCCTCTCTGTTCTCAGCCCTGCACCCTCAGACTTGCTTCTTCAGCCTTGCCACTGTTGGTCATGGCTCAGAGGGCCTCCAGGTCATGCACACTGGAGACTCAAAACACACCATACAGACCCACTGTGAAACACCCTGAAGCTTCCAGAAATGTGTTACCCTCTGCAGCGTGTCACACCTGGGATCGTGAGCACACCAGGTAGAATAAGACCTGAAATGTCTACAGCTAATGTGGTGCTGTTGCTCTCTCAAGTTCCTTGATGACCGGGACCAGCACAGAAAAATTGCTGTGGTTTTCAGATCACACAGCTACTTGCAGTGCAAGGTGGCCATTAGATAGATATTCACAGGGCAGTGCAAATGCTTTCCTTTTCTATTAACTAATGATGTGTTATTTGCTGGAATACCAGCTTCTTGTTGAAAGGCTGCAGGTGAAACTTGATTCTAGAAGCAGCCTGGAAAAACAGTTGTAACAAGGTCTGCATATGCCAGAAGACTGAATCAGCTTTAATGGAACCAGGATTTTTCATTGAGATGGTTAAATCTGTACAAAAGGCTGAGTGCTGTTTATTCTCTTGTAAACCCAGGCTTACTTTGGCTTTGGTTTTAAATTGGTTAGGTCTTAGTTTAAGTAAAACTGAAAGCTTCTCAAACCATACTATCATTCAACTACCAATTAAAAAGTCAATTTATATCAAACCAATGCAATTTCCTTTTACACACAAGGCTAGAACATGGGAAATTCAGGCATATAAAGATACAGTGAGCAATAATGAGGAACTCGAGGTAAACAAATTGCTATCACAGAAGCTGAAGGAGACAAAATAGGATTCTCAGTAGGCAAAAAGAGATAACAAGACACAGAGCAATCAAGCTTTAATTAAAGATTTCTGGTGCTTCTGAATAGGCTTTAAATACCATGAGGATAGCCTCTCTTTTGATGTTTCAGCTTCTCTTCTGTCCCATTGACAACTTATTTGTGTCAGGGCACACAGCACAAAAATGGCATGTTGTGCAATGTGCAAAAATGTTAACCTGTTCTCCCCTCAAATCTTGCATTGTTTTGTCCCTTCTGCTCTGCACATCCACCAGCCCTTGTGCAGCCCTGATTTCTTGCATGGAAACTGCCATCAAATAATTTTCTTACCCAAACTGGGATACTGTTTTCCTCCAGTCTCTTCCCCACAGCATTTAGAGTGGTTGCACAGATTTTGTGTTTTCCATCAGGGAGAGTCTTGTTTTGAGCACTTTCATGGCTGTTTCTCGGAAGAACTCTCAGTCACATTACTTAATCAGATGAAGGAGCTGAAAGGGACAGCGGAGCAAGTATTAAGTAAAAGAAAATTACATTTGGTTGCTCTTTGTACGCAATTATACTAACTGAACTGTTGGTATAATGCAATAAAGGTATCTGCAGAATTGTATTTTTGTATTATGCATCAATTAACACAGTAAATAACAGCCCAGTGCCCCCCCAACAAAAGTAGCATTCTGAACAGTGATGGAAATGTTCAGACACAACAGTGGGATCTCACAATATGTAGGTATGAATTTCTTTATTGCAGTGTTTACACTTGCTTTCTCTGTAGGATTGAAAATAGCAACAGTGCAATACTGAAAATCAGCATGCAACCAGATACAACCTAGCAAAGTTGAATTGGCATAATTGCTCTCCAGAGTTAATCATGCACTTGAAATAAACAGGGCAATTCACAGGTTTCAGACCTACACTTCAAAGCTGCTCACTCTTGAGAATGGCAGTTTAAATTGTACAGAAACTGCTGTAAATCTCAGAAAATGTTTTAAATAATTTTTCCACCTCCACCTAACTTGGTCTTTGTTATCTAATGTGCATTGCTACCATCCTTTGTAATTATGAGCAAAAAGAAATTCCAAAAAGCTTGCTAGCATGTATCACTTAATACCCTTTATGGATGACTCTTTGTGAATCATAAAAGGGAAAAGAAATTTGTTTTCTTCATGCTGCTTTGTTCGTGTCTGGTTTCAGAAGGTGGCAAGAAACAAGGCAATTCTCATTGCTGTCCAAAGCCAGTAGTGCTCTTACACTGACCACAGTTTCCTACAAGAATGCCCTGAGATTGTTCCTTATTTATAAACACTTAAGAAATTCTGAAGCATGAATCAAGCTTTTGAGTATTTCTTTGAAATGATACTCAGGATCAATCAGGCATATGTTTGCCATCATTGGAGATGCTTCTCCTGTTGAACTGAAAGACCTATCCAAGTCTTCCACTGCTGCCCTCATTCAGAAAATAAAGATAGAAATAGTAACTCAAGAAAGGGTGGAAAAGCTGACCTCTCTTAGTCTAGCCATACCTCAGTAACTGGTTCTCATATTTCTGGCAAGACTTACTAATTTCTATGATCATTTTATAGCCCCTTAATAGCATTTTTTAGACACACTTAACAGGTATGGGACTGTGATTGTGAGCACAAGCTAGTTCTGCCATTTACCATCATCTTTCAACCCCTGCCCCATTAATCTCTGGCAAATTCAGTCCTGAGAAATGTAATAATCTCCAATTACTGCTCACAGAACACTGTTAAATGGCAGAACCCCAAGCAAAATTGAAATCCTTACCTCACTGAGCGTGTTTCTTATATATGCTTGTAGTGTATTTTGCCTACAGGCTTCCAGCATGGACCACTGGAATTATTGGTAATGCATAACTGAGACTGCTCATGCGCTGAGTAAAATCTGCAGCTCTCCACACAGCCCATGGTGCCAGTGGCAGCCAAATGTTAGTGGACATTATGGTGGGCATTTTCCTGTAAGCCTCTGATTTCCCATGTTGGCCAAATATTGCCAGGCGAAGGAAGCTTATGGAAGTTTTTACAGCTAGATGAAGCAAGCATTCCACTTGGTCGTGGCATCAAGCTTGATGGCATCTGCCTGAGACAAAGAGGTAAAATGGACTCTGTGAGGAAGAATTAATAGCATCCAAAAGTTCAGCCACTGGGGTTCTTATGCCTCTGAAATATGAGAATTTACAACCCTCATTAATGTGGATTTTTACTCTGTTGGAAGTAGGAGTAGCCTTTTGGTCTGAATAGAGGTTGTCACAGCAAGTACCACAAACTGTCTGCACATTGTTTTAAAGCAATGATGCATTTCACTAACATGTTACTCTAGGTTCCAAGATAAGCCAAGTACCACGGTGCTTGGTTGGCAATTTGCTCTAATCACTAAAGTTTTGGTTGGCAGTGGGTTTAAACTAGTTTCAAACCAGCTTGATTTGACAAATGCCAGTTAATACATTTAGACCCTTGAGGTACAGCCAGAATGCCTCTGTCTGTTTTGGGGCATGGAGTTTGTGAGCTGTACACGTGCCAATGAAATTGCTTTCTGTGTTAGAAGTACAAATGTGCCTTAGGCTTTGCTCCATGGTTTTCTCTTCAGTGTTGCTGGTTGTTATTTGCAACAGTGCCTGCAGCAGCATTGCCTAGGGCTGCAAGTAGTATCAGAGCTTTAAAAAATCAGTCATTTTAAGTCTTGTGGGGTTTTGTTCATTTTGTTTTCCAAGAGCAGGACATTACTCCCCTCTTGCTGTGGCTGAAATCCAGCACCTTGATTGCTGTGCATTTCATGTATCTAGACAAACTGTGTGAAACCTAGAATTTCTGCTGTGCAAAAGGATGAGCAACTGTGTGTGTAAATATGTCAGTCAGTGAATTCATTATGGAAAGAAAAGTTATGAAGGAAGAAAATTTTTTTCAATTGTTTTAATAGAGCCAAAAATACACTTTTTTGCAAAATGTTGCTTCTAGGACCTTGCCAGTTGTTGGGGGGCTTGCCAGGGAGCAGGAGGACAAGTGAGTGGGTGAACATTCAGAAACTTAATCCTTCCTCTGCCGTGTTTCTTTTAAAAGGGAGGATTCTATCAAATTGAACTGATGTATAAGTTATTCACTGAAATGTAGTACTCCAATCTGAATCTCCACTTTTTTTTTTCCTCCACCTCAAACAGGTATTTCCATTGTTTAAACCTGGGTAGTATCTTGCAACTGCCAATTGCAGAATATATAGGGACCCCACATTAAACTACCTGTTGTTTTTTGTCATAGGAATGCTGAGCTCTTTCTGGACACTGGGTGTATGCAACTTGTGTGAAGTTGGGCAGAATTCCACAATCTGCTGGTTTTTGGGGGAGGTTTAGCCTGGAAGGTCCTGCTGTTCTTCCCCCAGTGTGTGAGGTGCTTGCAGTGTTATCCTGCCACACACTGCAGAAGGAAGGAGGGATGTGCTGTGCACTATGCAACAGACCAAAGCTATTCACAGATGGAAAAAATCTATGCTCCTCACCAAGCTACTTAAGGATTTTCGATTCAGTGCTGCTGCTTTAGTCTTTGGAGATGAAAATAATGCTTCAAACTGAATTACTGTAAACTGCTGTGGCATGCAGCAACCTGTAGAAATGCTCTCTCCAAGCTCATAAGACATGCTGCAGTCATTTCTAGAATCAAGAGAAAATCAATACTTTGCATGGAGTGAAACCTTACATTTAAAAAAGTAGTGGTGGGTTATTAAGGCAGGCAGTGCTCTGTTTTGCTGCTGGGTTAGAGGTTTCAGTTCTTGGGTTGTTGTATCTGCACACTGAGAGTTGGTTTTGTGAAATGGTGGGGAGGGGGGAAGTATGGGGGTTTTAGTCTGTATCCAGAACTGTAACTAAGATCCATTTGTCCTAATTATCTTGAAATGAGGGGCAACTTCTTCCTGTGTCATATTATGTCCCATTGAATTCAGTGGCAAAGCTGTTCCATGTTGGACTGGCTTCTGGTATTTATAAACAGGAGTAGGGCTGTTTGCACATCAGTGCAGCAATGACAAATGAGGGGATCATGCAACACCTGGCTGTAGATTTTACTAAAATCCCTGCTGGTTTAAATCAGGTGCAGTCTCTCCATGGACTTCATTTGGGCCAGGCTTCCTGCTGCAATGTTTTGGGCAAAGATAAGTACCTAGCTCTGCTAGTTCTGAAACACATCTTCTCCTGTTCTTGTCTACCTGAATAAAGCAAATAAATAATCTTGCTAGCACTGGTTTCAGCACCTGCAGAACCTGGGAGGCTTTACAGACAATCTTGTATGCACCACTGAATCCATTACAACAGGAGCATTTCAGAAATCCAAGATACCACCTCCTCTTGGACCAAGAGATGAACCTGGTCATCTCCAGGTTCCATTGTACTCCCTGGCATAACGTATCTGTGGTTTTCCACTCCCCGTGCTCTCAAGCTCTGAAAAAACAGATTCTAAAATCTTAGTGTAGATTGACTAATCTCAAGTTGCCAGCAATGTCTGCCTTTACTCTGATAATGCCTCTGCACTGGAAGTGAGCCCCCTCTAGTCTGCCCTAAAGGCAGAAAATACAAAAGCTGTTCTGGTTGCTTCAGTTCAGAGTCTGAAGGTGTAAGATCTGCAGCAGAAGGACATTCTCCTTCTGTTCAGCCAGGGCTTTTAGGGAACCAGAGGGCCATTTCAAAGCATTTTGGAATAAGATGTAGTTCATTGATCCCCAGTCCCTGGAACCCAGTGGGAGCCAAGAGCAGCCAGTTTCAGGTCCAGCTGTGCCGTGTATTACACGTGGAATCATCTAGAGGTGAGTTTGCCAAGGTCAGATAGGCAGGTACCTGAGGAACATGTATTATTTCAAGGAACTAAATCAGAAATGTAAAGCCTAACCATAGCAGCAGTCTGCACATGCTGTGGTTCTGTCCTAGGTTTTATTACTTC
Source organism: Emberiza elegans (assembly GCA_024865655.1). NCBI lineage: Eukaryota > Metazoa > Chordata > Aves > Passeriformes > Fringillidae > Emberiza > Emberiza elegans. Next base: position 667,452 of record JALJVW010003617.1, read on the forward strand.
CAGTTTTCCATTTTGATTCTCTCATGTTTTGGGCTTATTTTCTCCTTGAAGGTCACCCACATCTACCTTTGGGAACATGTTTGATATTTCACTGGAGACATCCAAGTGGCTTCTTATTGTTCCACTTACCTGCCTGCTTTACTAAACATATGTTTCAGTGCAGGTGGCTCAGCCCGCTGGGGTATTGCAGTGTTAAATCACTGTGATAGCTGACAGAATGAGTCTCTCATCTTCCAGCTAGTGTGAGATTTTCCTTTGGGTTTGGGGTGGGTTTTGCAAGGATAAACACAAGTAACTTCTGGTGCCAAACTGTTCAGAGCTACTGAAGCATTTTGCTTTAGTAACTTCTAGACCTTTCTTCCTTAGGCGCCTTTACCCTCTTACCTGTTGTTTTGGGGGTACATCAGCAGCACAGGAAGATAGGAAAATTATTCCATTTGCTGTCTAATAATTTTAAGATTTTGTACTGCCACCCACTGCAGAAGGATTGGAGAAATAAGTGAAATTAGTATGCAAATGAAACAAGTAACAGCGGCAAAATCTGTAGAGGACCCTTGCAGGGGAGTTTTGACAAGGGGTGGTGTAGATTTTTCAGAAAGATGGGATTATTCTCTCAGCAGTACTTAGATTGGGAAATTTTCTTACAGAGTGGTAATTTTGCACAACACTGTACTACCAACATTTTTTAGAAATACCAGTTTCTGTATTTCTTAAAGTTCTGTCAGATTCTTTGATCCATTTCATTCACTGAACTCTTTTTGTAAGAAGGAATTTAGCTGATCTTCAGGATTAGTTCGTGAAAAGGTAATTCAGACCTTTTTTTTCTGTCTAAGCTAATGTGTTTTCTTGTATTTCTGGAGGGTGAACCTCTCCAGTAACAGCAGTGGTAGAACTTTTGGCCTTGCTCATCCAGACACGTGCAGACCATCATTTCTAAACCACATCAGCTTAGACAATAGCTCTGAATTCCAAGAAGCAGGTCAAGCTAATCATAGAACATCCTAAGTTGGAAGGGATCTGCAAGGATCATTGAATCCAACTCCTGGTCACTGAGTCCAATTAATGCCCTGTCTGAACTATTTAGTGTCACCACTGAAGGAATCTGCATGTGTGGCATTGCTTTTATGGAAGCTGGTGGAGAAATGGTGCCCTTTGAGAAGGCCTTGTGGAAGGCTGACTGTACCAACATCATTTGTAGAAAAACCTTCAGATTCCAAATATTTTCTCTTTAATGGCAGTAGAACTACCTAAGGCAGTTTATTAGATTGTGCATATTAGATTATTAATAATTATGTTTGATAAATCATGTCATGTTCACAAAAAATGTTTTATCTGCTTATTTACCATACAGATCTTAGTTTTGATTATGCATGAAGTATTTCCTGATATACTAGAAAATAGGACAAGGTGCATATTACAAAAGCATTGTGGTCTTGGCACTGCAATGCCTATAAAATGAATCTTTAAGGAAAAGGACATAATTGCCACCATCATGTATTCAAATTTTAAAAATGAGATTTTTTTGAAACACAAATTAACAAAGCCTTGATCTAGAAATCTATTTGTACAGGATCAGTATTTCCAAGTGATGAAAATGGCTGTAATAGGGAGGCATTTATTTACACCCACAGATCTGGCCTAGAAAATGCAGAGCTGGATGCTTGTTTTACAGGCCTCAGTCAGGTGTTTTGCTTTCTGAAGCTTAATTTGAGTGTCCTGTGAGCAAACAATTATTCAAAATTCAATTAATCTATTGTTATATTTTAATCACTGCGATGGTGTTGTGTTTACAGGTTTTTATCTAATTAACAGTTACTTTCCCATTTAAAATAAATTCAATAACCATACGTCTCTAGAAACTGAAAGGGCTGGAATGCACCAGCCTTGAGATTATGAATGAGCACTTAACAGCCCAGAAAGCAGAGCCTGAAACTGGGAGGACTCTGTTGGACTTTTCTCTACTCTGTGCTCTTTGCCTTTTTGAGCCTTAGGAAAAATAAACCTGTGTTTATTGTTGTGATATATTTCTGGAGATGTCAATGAAAAGCTGTCAAATACTGAGGCACACGGAACTATGAGACTTCTAAAATAATTCTGGGGGTATTTGTTTGGGTTCAGACCTCAGGGCCGGGTTCTGCTCTTGGTCCAAGAAGCAGAGCAGCTCCTTGGTCCCTGGGCGCTGGGCTCATGCTGTGCGCGTGTCCGCCTTTCAGATCAGTGGCTGTTCACAACCTGTGGCGCCAGCGGTCCCTACGGCCCCACCCAGAGCCAGTGCAACGATGCCTACAGGAACTCCAAGCTCAGAGTGGTGGTGGGAGCTGAAGGGATCCTCCAAGGCATTCAGATCTGGAGAGTGCCAGCCACCAACACATACAGGTAAGGGAGCTGTGTCTGACTGTCGTGCTGTGTCTGTGTTCGGAATGATCCAAGCTGCTGATACGCACCAGGCAGTTTTGAAGTGTTACATTCAGAAGTTTGGCCACATCTACTGGGGTTTTATTTACCACTGAGCCTGTGATTTTCAGTCTCTCCCATCTCAGATTTGATCCCTGGAATATGCAACTTTTTTGGTGAAAGAGAAGAAACTTTCTGAGGCAGGCAGATCTTTAGCCTGCATGGTCACAGGTTGGGAGAGCTCTATCAGGAGCTGAAAATGAAGCATTTTCACCTCCCCAGACCAGGAGGAATGTATTTCCCATTTGGCATTCATGGAGCCCTGGGATCAGAATGAGTTTTTCCACCCTTCACTTGGTGTGGAAGGCACAATCATGTGTCAGTATTTCTTATGGAACAGTTTGCATCAACCTCTGCTCAGCATCTTCACTTTTTTGAATCTAGAGACAGCAAGTTGAGCTTGTAAGCCTGGCTTACCACAGTAGAATTGATTTTGGAAGGCAGCCACCTAAATGGTAGGCTCTGTGATACTGAGGGTTCTAACACTTAAATCCCCCTGTGGAGTTGTTTTCAAAGAGAGGTGATCAGATACGGTTCAATGCTACTTTATCAGATTTTTACCAATCATTTTTTTCGTTTTGCTCTTGCTGGGGAAAGAAGTTCAATTGAAGTGTAGTTCACTGTATCTGAATGGTAACATGAAGCCATTACATGCATCATTTTGTAAGCAGAACTGTCAGTTTGAACCAGTGACTGTCTAGAGGTGGTTTTTATGCAGTATTCCATATTGAAACCAATGATGATGTCTTGGATTTCAAAACAAACATTCCATTGAAGGCTTTGAACAAATTTCAGTTACAATTTTCTGATCTCATCTCTTTTTTTTTTTCTTTTATATTGAAAAAGAATGCTAATGTTGAGGCCAGTGTCAGTCTCTAATAGAGGTCTAGGGCAAAGCAGTTTTGAGAAACTGGCTGGGCTAGGCACAAGTTCTGCCTGAGTGCCTATCCCTACAAGGATTGATGGTAATGCAAAAAGCATTAATGATACTTTACCCAGCTATCAACAAGGAGTTGCCTGAGGTGAATAGAATTTGTCAAAACCAGCATTCAGTAAATATGGTTATAAAGTACAGCCCAAAAATGAAGAGGCAAAACAGCCCAAAAGCTTACAGCACTGTCATTTCTTTAATATCAGAGTCCAAGAAGAGCCAGAATTCCTGTGCAACTGTAGGCTGATTTTTTGCTGCACAATACAACCCCTGGGCCCTGCAGGCATGACTTGTCTATTTAAGTCCTATAAATGACCTAAGAGACTTTTAAGTTCTGTATAGATAATAGATGTATAATGTCGTGCATAACATATATATATAAAGGGATGACATTCTCTTCTGCACCTCTTAAGGCTAAAGTAGAAAATTCACAGCCTGGGGAAAGCAGGAGGCAATTGTGGGCTTAAATTAACTTGACATCTTCCTGATTCTGGTCTGCTGAAGGGGCAGCAGAGTCTGCCAGCATAGCATAGCCCTAGGAAAATGTCAAGTTGCAGTATCAATTCCAGGGCTTCCCAGAGCCTGGACTTATTGCCTGTGTTTAGCTCTGCCCTGCAGTGCTGCTGCAGTGTGGGTGCTGTAAGTTTTCCTGATGGGCACTGCTGAAACACCTGACACAGGGAGAGAACCCTCCTGCTGGCTGAGAAAGCTGGTGTTCTGCCATCTCAGTGTGTTTTACACTGTGTAATGTACACTCCTGGTAATTGCTCAGGAAGGATATTGATTTTGTGAACATGAGGCAGAATATGCATTATTAAAATACAGACAGCTCAATTTTGCACAAAACTCTGCAAACACAAACCAGCACACCCAGAAAACCCCATCTGTGAAGGTCTGCTGTGAAGGTAGGCTGCCACACACTGTAGTGCCCACGTTGGAAAACTGGAGTTTTTACATGCTCTGGTTCACTCTTTTGGGACTTCACATTGTGTAACAATGAAGTTAAACATTACAAAAGGATCATTTTTGTTTCAGATCTCCTTCTAAGCATTCAGTAGGTCTGGTCATCTCAGTCTCATGACCAAGTATGAGAGAAGTGGACTGTAATAAATTACACATTACCATCTCTTATCCTACTTCTTTCCCTTTTTAAAGGAAGAGGTTTAGGTCCATTTTGCTGAGTGCCCCATTTGTGACCACTTCCACTGTCCTCTCTTCTCTGTGGTTCCTTTGATAAGGTAGCACAAGAACACAGCCCAGTGGAGTGCAAAAAGGTGTCATTTTGAGTCAGCCAGGCTAGGCACAGCATTTTCTCATACTCTCAAGACTAGCTCCAGTGTTTCCTGTAACCTGGATGTGAGGGTGCACGTTTTTCTCCAGCCCTGGATTGCACATCCTGACCCTTCCTGAAGGTGGGGGCTTCTTTTGCAGATCCCACAAGGGTCATAGTAAAAGAAAAGAAGGAAGGCAGTGGAAAGTACTCTGTGTTCTTGCTCTGAATGGGCTGAACCTTTTTCAGGGCCAATATGGTTAAATGGCTTCCCTCCTCCTGTAAAAGAAAGGTGTTGCTAATGAAAGGGATCCTCTTAAGGTTTGAAGTCAAGATAACTGTTTAAATAGCAACACCTGTTTTGAACAGGGAATGACTGCCACCTGAATATACTGGGTTTTATTTGTCTTCGGCCTTTGGGTGAGGCCAGATTGGGTTTCCTGAACTTTCTGATATCACTGCTTGTATGCAAAATCGGTTCTTACACGGAAAAGTATGGCCCCTACTGGCAGCCAATTAGCCCTGCCAGCTTGCTGTGCCTGGTAGTGCCCCTCATTAGCCATTGCAAAATCCTACAGTAAATCAACTCAGCTTTCAGTTTCATGCAGCATCTGTTCAGGGTGGCCCAGTGCTGTGTCCATCACTTTTTCTGCTGGCTCTGGTACAGCCTAACTGAGGACTGATTGCTTTGGTTATCAGCAGTGGCATGAACATAATCATGTCCCATTGCCAGGATCTAATATGCTTTATGAGACACCGCCTGTTTGCAGGCAGGACTGTGCTGGGCAGAGAGCAGCCAGGTGCTGGAGGAAAAGAGGTGTTAAAGCAGAGCACCTATGCTATGCCTGGTAGGAGGCCAAGAGCAATTTTTGAGTCCTGCAGACTCTGGTTGTATGCTCCAGGTGGAATTTTGCTCTCACAGAAGCACATGGAATGCTACTAATGTCAGTGGAGAATTACCTGTTTATTTCAGATCCAAACTGGGTTGCTGTACCATCATTCATGTGCTCAGAAAGTTGAGTAACTCTGTGTTTTGTTGCAGAAATGTGTTTTATCATGATTTTTTAAAAGTGCCTTAGAGTCCTTTGCTAGAAGCTGCTTTAAGTATGTCCACTGTTAGAAAGGGAGAGGGAGGAGATGGGAAATACAGTGTTCCAGGCACATCTTTGGGTAGAACAGCAACAGTAAGCACCTCTGAATCTTGACTGTTTGAAATAAAAATCCCGGAGCCTTAACTGAGACCGCAGCAGCCTGTGTGTAACCTGCCCGCTCCTGGCTGGAGACAGGGAGATGTTCCTGATCGCCGTGAGTTTGGCCAGGGGGCTCTTGCCTTCCTTGTTTACTGCAGGTAGTGTCATCTCCATCTACTTTTCTTTCTGTATTCCTCTGGTCCTGGGAATAAGAGAGCTGTTTTCCATCTGGTCCATGCTACCAGGACCAGTTATGCTGTCTGCTGTCTCAAATCTCTCTCTGTCAGTCTCATGCTTAATGTTCTCTTTAGCCATATGTCCTGGTTTTGCCAGCTCTCCTGCTTCTGTTCTTTCTCTTCCTTGCTGCAAACTTCTCAAGGATGTGCCTTCTGGGAAACAAGATGTGTTTCATATATTAAAGCTGGAAACTATAAAGGCTTGCTCACTCTGTTCTCAGCTGTGTTTGCCCAATAATCAATGTGAAAGAATCTGTTTTGTAACCACCCAAGCTCAAAGATTCAAACAGAGCAGAAAATCAGTCTTCAGGCTTTGGGTTTAGGTTTATTTAGAATGTCATGTTTTCAGAGCACAGCTTTGTGACACCACGCAAAATGCTCAGGTGTGCAAAATGCTCAGTGCTCCAAAGGGGTTTGTGCCTCCTTCCACCTGCCTGGGACAACTCAGGTGGCAGCCTCTTGTTTTCTTTTTCCTGCAGCATCTCAGGCTATGGAGCTGCAGGTGGGAAAGGAGGGAAGAACACCATGGTGAGGTCCCATGGAGTGTCTGTGCTGGGAATTTTTGACCTCCAGAAGGATGATACGCTCTATATCTTGGTGGGACAGCAAGGAGAAGATGCTTGTCCTAGTGTAAGTGATTGCCTTTCTGTTTTGCCTTCATCCCTTCTACCATCCATGGAGTTTTGTCTTTTCAGACAGAAAAACGTTGTCCTCAAGGGGTTTGGGGCTATAGGAGTCAAGAAATAAGTACAGTTTACTGGGAGAGCATGAGAACATGAAGCACCATGTCCCTGTGCTTGCTTCTTTTCAACATTTGGGCCCCGTTGATAATACACAACAGGTTCCTGACTGGTCTGAGTATCTCAGACCACCTGTGTGGGGGCTTGGAGACAAAAGACAACCCTGCCTTCCATTCCTCTGGAGATCAGTCTTCAAGGCTGATTTTGCAGGGTTTTGCCCTTGTTCCACTATTGAGCCCAGCCCTGCCATTTTCATATACTCTGCACCTCTGGAGATACCCATGTCACAGGGCCTACTTGGTTTTTCTCCATAGAGAAATAGGAAATACAAATCAATCATGATTGGGTCAGTCCTGATTTTAATGTTACTGACCAACCCTTGCTGCAAATGTCTTGACAGAAAGATGGGCACTATTTTCATGCACAGTAGTTTATTAATTGTTAAGTATTCTTTGGAGGAGGATGTGGGAGTAGGACACTCTCGTGGAGCAAACTAAGCATTTTCTGATGAAATTTCACCTACAGGTTTGAGCCTGACATTTAAATGATGGGCATTTCTCAGCTGATAATGGCTGGCATCCAAGAGATGAAAGCTTAGCAGTCTGTTAGAGCAGAGAAAGGTTGAAGGATATAGACAAGTAAAAGGGTTCTCAAGGCTGGCTGCTGAAGTAAATAACGTTAAAACTAGAATTACACATATCTACAAACAAACCATTAATATAAAGCCTTTTTGAAATGAGAAATGGCCTAACTCAAACGTCCATCCAGCGTCTTTAACTAGGAAATTCCAGCTGAGGGTAATATATGGACTCATTAAATTGCAGGCCACTGTAATCTTAGTGAGAATTTATTGAGTGCTAATGTAATTCTTTCATTGAGGCAAAGAGATTGCATTGACTTGTAGAGGGGACTTTTACTAGATTGGATTGTAATCAGTTATGTCTTTGCCATGAAGGATTATTTTTTTTGTAATCTAGTGGTTCCTTTGGGTCATTGACTTTGTCATTTTATTAATCATTCCCACCCAACTCCAAATCAATTAAGGAGAGGGAAAAAACAAGGAAAGGAAGACTGTTAGTTCTTTAGGCAAGTCTGCACACAAAAGGGACGCCACTCATTCTCTAGCACAACTTAGAATATATGGTGTCGTCAGCAGAATAATTTGTAATTTGAGTATGCTTTTATCAGGCTCTTTGTCCAAAAGAAAACACACACATGAAAGTAGAAGGAAGCAGAAGGTCAATCCTACTATAACAAATGCTTGTGCATTTTCCCCTAAAAGTGTTGTTGGTTTAGTAAGTTCAGTGTGCATTACATGTGCAATATAACAAGATAGTGTTACTGCGTCAAAACCTGTAAAGTAAAATAGGCTAGAAGCAAAGTTTGCAACTTGAAAATGCTCACAGCAGGGTCCTGCTAGTCATGCACTTTAGTGCTCCAATTTTAAACCAAAACAGTAGTTAGGTCATGGTCCTGAAGTAGGTATAAATGGTGGTTTAATGTTGTGATTGAAATCAATTAGTGAATTAAGGGATTTGTCCCATACAGAAAGTTCGCTGTGTTCAATGATAATTGATGGAAGGGAAAAAATGCTAAGTAGGAAATGTGAAGGCTTTTTAGTAAGGTATTTTCATTAACATCAGGGGAACATTGCAGTCAAAGGTGGGATTGCTGCTCTTTTGGTAGGCATTGGTAGCTGCAGTAAAATTGCTGCTGAGATCATCAGAGGTGCACAGGGGCTGCTTGGCCAACCAACAAGAAATGAAGTAAACAAACTTGGGTTCTCTGTCTCTGACATTTGGCTCTAGTGTGACACAGGACAAACACATCCTTGCTGAGTTCCTCCCTTCCTCCACTTGTGAAACACAGACTGTTAGTGCTGGGAAATATTTGCAGCAAATTCTGCTACATTTTGTATGTTAAAAGTTTATGGAAGTGTATTACGTGATAACAGGTATCAGCACTGAGCTTGCTTCAAAATAATTCCATTTAAATGGCAACAAATTCTTCTGGTGAAGGCTGAGGCAAAAAGCCAGATTTTTCTAGAAGAGCATTCATTTGGCTCTGGTCATGTAGTTTCCCTGGAGAACAATTTCTTGCTTTGGGATGGTGAAGGGTTCATGAGGCCTCTGTGTGTACAAGGGAGTGGAGGTTTCTCACCTGAATTCAGACTTGGTCTTCTGTTGGCAGACAAATGATGTTATCCAGAAGGTCTGCATTGGAGAGAACAACGTGATTGAAGAAGAGATTCGTGTGAACAGAAGTGTCAATGAATGGGCAGGAGGAGGTGGTGGTGGGGGCGGTGCCACTTACATATTTAAGGTATGGAAACACAGTCCCCATGTACCTTCAGCACCCACACATCCTCCCTCTGAAAAATCCCTTATGCTCCTCAGGGAGAGGGTCCACAGAGTGACCTCTGGGTATCCTTAAATTCCACTTGAGAGATGCAGGGATCTGGGTTGGCCCTTCACAGTTCTTTGAACTGCTGTTCAATATGGCCACACTTGTTTCAGTGGCTTGAAGTATGCTTTCAAACATAATGGGTTGAACTGGTTGTTTGGGGTTTTTTTTTCAATAAAAACTGAGATGCTGAAGCAGAGTTCTACGGCAAAGGGCAAATTCTGTAGGACTCCATTCACCTCTGGCCTTGTAGAATGTGAGACATCAGCTGTACATTTAGCCTGACAAGGAAAGCTGAGGCTAGCCTGTATGTTTTCTGCTGGCAGTCCTGTAGCTGTGGACCGCTGATGTTTCCTGTCCTGTGCTAGCTGAGACGATATTCATTCCAAACACTGGTCTCACGGGAGACACTGTGCAGAGCAGTGCTCCTTAGCTGTTTCATTTGATAAGAGTCCGCACATGGGGCACTACAGGCTTTCTAAGAGCCATCACCATGGTAGATGCAATTCATAGAGCTACTGGCACTGCTGTTTCCTGTAGCAGAACTTGGTAGGACTAGGACTATTCTTTCATTTTCTATTAATTAATTTTCTGGGTGTGGGTACATAAATAATGCCATGACAGTGTGCAGTGCTAGATGCCCTAGATGCCTGATTGGTGCAGCATGCAGTAACTATGATGAGGCTGAACTTCCATTCCCATGTCTGACTCAGTTTGAACATTGCCTTTATTTCTGAATTTGTTAAGATGGAGAACGGAGAGCCGGTCCCCTTGATAATTGCAGCAGGGGGTGGTGGCAGGGCCTACAGGGCCAAAACGGACACATTTCATCCAGAAAGACTGGAGAATGATTCCTCTATTCCAGGGTTGAATGGAAATTCAGGAGCTGCAGGTAAGGAGAGTTTATTCCTTTTAAGAAAACCTTTCTGAATATGTGGTACTCACAGATTCCTCCTCCTCACAAGAAGGTGAGGCAAAACTCATGAAAATACAGTTCAGGGAGAACAGAGGGTTATAACAGATAAAAATAGAAGGTACCCACAGTGCTGGATACTTGGGTAAATAAGGGTTTCAGAGATGGTATCGCCATAACAATGGCTGCATTCTCCCAAAATAATGCAGTATCTCTCATAAACAAAGTTGTTTGATTTTTGATGTGGGAGTTTGCAGAGCCCATGTGACTGTCCTGGTCTCTGCACTGTTTTGTGCTGTGTGGACATACTCAGAGTTTCTCTGGCTTATGCAGAAAGAGAATAATTGCACCATGTCTAGAAGTCTCTGTGCAGAGACCTTGGACTGAGCAAGCAGCAGAGCTGAAAGTGAATCACTGGTAAGTGGTGTGGAGAGTAGGAGTGGGACATGTTTTCACACCCCTTACAATAAATTCAGTTTTTTCTACTTTAGAATTGGCATTGGTTTATTTCAAGAGTGTTTTAGTCAGAGAGAAGGGGAAGGCTCTGAAAACCAGAAGAAGGTGGTTGGAGAGTAGGTAGGGATATCTTTTTACCTTTTCTATAGAAAATACTTGTCCTTGCATGTATGGTAGGTGAAAGCAGGTGCAGATGATGACTTTCAGCTGAGGTGTTTTGTCTGGATGCTCATCCTGCAGACCCCTCAGTGTTTTTTACACAAAAAGTAAACCCCTGCCTGTGCCTTTTTTCTTCTCTCCACTGCAGGTGGTGGAGGTGGCTGGAATGATAACACTTCCTTCCTGTGGTCAGGAAAATCCTTGCTGGAAGGTGCTACTGGAGGAAGATCCTGCCCCCAGGCCATGAAGAAGTGGGGGTGGGAGACAAGAGGGGGTTTCGGAGGGGGTGGAGGGGGGTGCTCCTCAGGTGGAGGAGGCGGAGGATATATAGGTAAAGTGGCTTCGTGTTCAAGGTGTCCCTTCCCCTCCTTTAGTGCTAATGGTCAGCAAAATGCTGATGATAACTCTCCTGTAGCTAGCCTATTTGACTGTTATGTACTAGTATGTCTGTGTGTTGCCTTTTTAGCGCTAGATGAACTCATTGAGGCTTTGAGCAAAGAGCCAGAGGCCAGTCCTTCAGCTGCAGCCCTGGCTTTGCGCTCTGCAAAATGTGACATTAAAATCCTGCTGTGATTCCTGAGCCTTTCATGTTGGGGTGACAGTGCGGGAGCAGGAGGAGCCACAGCTATGTGCTCCCGTTGCCAGCACCTGTGTTTGGAGGACTTTGGTCCTGGGGACTGGCAGCCAGGCTTTATGCCAGGGGATGGATGCAGCTTCTCCCCTGCCTTGGTCCTGCACAGGTGGTCTCGGGGGGCAGAGGCTCAGGCTGCCAGCCAGCACCCCTCTTAATACGACTTCAGTCAGCAAGGAGCTCATTTCATGTGCCTCTGTGTCTCAGGGCAGCTGTCAGATGGCATTATGTTGATTACAACTGGTGTGGGCCAGATTCAAGATCTCTACTAACCCATAGTCTCCTGGGCCACATAGTTTCTGCAGCCATCTGCACTGTGGTGGACTCTTTAACCCCTGGTTCTCCACAGCTTAAATTAAGTATATGGTAGACTAGAAATCTCGAGAGGAAGTAATGAGTTTAAATGATTAAGTGCATGTTTTGTACCAATGTTCCTGTGTAATGCTTCTTTTTCCAACAGAATGACTCACATGATTTTTTTTTTATTTCACTGAAGACAATTAAAGGGGAAAAGCTATTTTTGGGTGGGGTGGGGGAATCATTGCATGCTTTAAGTACAAAATATATGTGTTTCTAATATTTGTTATCTATTGCCCATACTTTGCTTCTGGTATGCTCCATATGCTCAGGCAGAAATGAGAAACTCATAAATTCCTTCAGTCCCCACTCCTGGTGGACCACCCTGCTTTCAGGGTGCAAAGGAGAGGAAGGATATCGGGTTATCTCTTTCCTCTGCTGACACAGTCCATGCCTTGATCAGCAAGGGTACTGACTTAGCCCTGGAGTACTGGTGCTTTCCAGTCTCTTGGCTACATAAATTTTAACAAGGGCTTGTATTTTTCACAGCATCCAAATGGTTAAAGATTAAGTTTGTGGTGCCTTAGTTTGCACCAGTCTACCTAAACAGAGCTAATTGATTGATTGTCACAAGCTTCATTATTAAATTGAAGTTCTAAAGTCCAGTAGTTCATGCCTCAACTTGCTAAATATTCCCTATATCTTAAATGCTTTAATTTTTCTCTTTTTTCATTTGGATGCCTCCCTATATAGGCTGAATTCATGCATGTTGCCATGTTTATCTGTGTTTTATTGTTTTATGAGCCTCAGTCTGTTAAGGTAACTTCTGGTTTGACGTAGGTGGCAATGCTGCAGTGGACAATGACCCAGAGATGGATGGGGAGGATGGTGTGTCCTTTATTAATCCAATTGGTACTTTATACACTCCAGCACTTAAAGGTATTCATACTGGTCAGAGGTCATCTCGTGGGCTTATTTCATTTTAAAAATAGTAGGACCCCTTACAACCTTTTGGGGTACAGCTCAGTGTCATGAACATGAGGAGGCAGAAAGTATATAAAATACAGCAGAGAATAGACAGAAGTAGCAGGAAAAAAACAGGGAGAGGAAACACCAAGCCTATTAGGAAACACTCCCAGCAGTACAGTCTACCAGCCTACAGAATAATTTTGGACAAGGAAAGTGATAACAGAACCTCATAGCTCAGATACTTTAGGAAAGAAACAGACAAAAAACCTGACTAATCACCAGCAAGCAAGTTCCTTAGAGTGTCCCCTTGGTAAAATATCCAGGTGCTGCCCAGCAGTGCATGGGAGTGATAAATACTGCAGCTCCAACCTGTGTTTTCCCAGAAGTCAGTGTCTTTAATATGTTTGCAATGTGTTCAGAAAAAACAACAACAAAAAATCTACTTGTTTTTTAAATAAACAGAAGTTTCCTTTAGAACAGTCAGAAGTGTTTTCAAATGCAGATGCACTCTGGCCTGGTGCATTCAGCCAGAAAGTTTTGAAGGTATTTCAGTGATTGATCTTGGAGGGACTAAAGGCCGGGAAAGAAAAGGGTCAACCCGAGGAAATTATAAGAATGGTCTTTACAGTAATTAACTGAGCTTCTTCATCCACTCCTTAGTGACAGAGGGGCACGGAGAGGTGGAAATTAGGCTGCACCTTAACTGCAGTCACTGTGAGATGGACGAGTGCCATGTTGATCTTGAGACTCAAAAAGTCATTTGCTTTTGTGAGCCAGGCACAGAGTTGGCGGAGGATGGTGTGTCTTGCACAGGTAAGTAGGTGTGGGGGGTAATGCTAACATGTAGGACAGAAAATATGTGGCCAAAGGCTCTGGTTTGGACTGTAAGACGTCCTGAAAGTGCTGTCTAATCTTTCTTAAACCTGCCTGCAGTAGAATGTTATTTTCTTTCTTGCTTGTGTATGCTGCAGAGCTATTTTGCCAGGATATAGCCTCAGCAAGTCTGAGGACTGGGGCACTGAGCAGCAGTACTGCTTTGCTCTACAGTATGTGTTTGGCATCCTGGGCAGATCTGAGCAGAGTCAAATTTTGTGTCTGCTTGTGCTGGTGTTCAGAGTCTGCTCTGAAATCCTGAAAGTTTGCTCACTGAAAGAATTTTCCAGCTGAACTTAAATTTCAGACCAGCTCTTTAAAGAACCAAAAAAAAAAAGGCAAGGTTAAGGGAAATATGATTCCTGAGGAATTGGACATTTAAAGTAAAAGTTCAGAAACTGTGAGAAATTCTGTGCAACATTTCTCTGAGAAAAACTAAATACAGTAAATAAAACTAAATACTTGCCTTTCTTTCAAAACCAGGTGCTCAGAGCTCCATTACTGGGTTTGCTTCCTATTCTTGTGCAGCATTTAGAGCAGGTCACCCCAGGGGTTTGGGATCCTGCTTTCAGCTTGTCACTGGCATGGGAAAATTGTTGTGTTTTTACCATTCCTGCCTGTAAGATGGGTAAAAAGTATGGTCATTTTGTCAAGGTAAAGTAAACCTCGATAGTATGATCCCACATGAGGATGCAACTTCACTACACTGTAATCAGGTTTTTCTGCCTGGATTACATGCATTTAGGAGATGATATATTGCAGTCCTCCTCCTGCTTTTGCTGTGATTTGGCACCAATAGCAGCATTTTAACCCAAACAATGTAATGTTCTTTTCACCCCCCCCAACCTCCTGCCCCTGTTTTTTATGGTTTTGTTTTTGCACCCAGGGAGTTCACATGTTAATTCATTGATAGTGAACCATCTGTTTTAATGATTTGATATTAATTGAGGAAAGTGAAACAATGAGGTATGAGAAGTCATAGATCCTGAGAACTGGTCATGCCAGAGGTTGCTCCTACACTATTGGAGCAGCAGATGAGAAAATGTTAAGAAGAGCAGAAAAAAAATCTGGCAGCAAAGAAGTGGCTCCTGGAAGATAATTTCAAACATGTAATTCCTTCTTTCTGTTGCAGCTGAGCCGGTGGTTCGTCTCCCTTTCTCCTTGGTCTTGTCTGTAGTGACTTCAGCATTGGTGGCTGCTTTAATTTTGGCTTTTTCAGGAATCATGATAGGTGAGTGTTTCTCTGGAAAAGATATTTTCGTATGAGGGCTGGATCTGCGCTAGGGATAATTGGGCCCTGAGAGGCAAAAGGATTCAGGTCTTGAGCTACTGCTGTATTTAATGATACCTTCCCACACACATCTTCAGATTTCTGTAGTTGTTTCTAACCACAATGACCAATTCGAGGAGGCTTCAGTTACTGACTGCATCTCAAAAGAGATACTATTTTTTGTGTTGTGTTGTGCTGTGCAGCTGCCAGAACACAGCTGCTTCTGGTTTTGTGAGATCTGGTACTGTTTAATGCCTAAAAGCTTCTTTATTTGTGTGCCTGTGTACAGATTTCACCTCTTAATATATGACATTTAAGCTTAAACTCTCACATAGGTTCCCCTTTCACAAACAGCTCCTTAGTAGGATGTGGGTATTCTTGACATTTTTGCTTGAAATTCTAAAAGGTATTTTTCACCTCTTCATGTTCTTATTTTAAACATTCACTCTCCTGCATTTGGTGCAAGCAGAATAGATTTGAGTCAATGAAGAGGAGTCAGGGATTCAAACCACAGCTTTGCCACCTTTTTTTGTCCACACTGTGCGTGGTCTGGGAAGGAGAGGGATGAACCAAGAGCAGGAAATTAGATCTGCACAGCTGTTTCGGTTTTAAGAATTTCAGAGGTTATCAGTTGCATGCACATGGTCCTACATCTGTGATTTCTGTCCTGACAGTGCCTTTTTACAATGACTAAATACTTCTCAGGAGTGGAAGAGTAATCCTCTTTCCATCCAACGAGCCTATCATTTCCATCCTAGGAAAGGGCAACTATTTAAAAATCAAAGCAAAGGCAATGAGGAGGAAAATGGAGGACAGGAAGGGTTTGTGGATAGGTCATTACATCCATCTGCCTTTGCAAGTGCATGTTTACCCCTTCAGTTTTTCCCCTGAGCAACATCTGCTGGAGAAGATGCAATAACTATTGCCGTCACAGTCTTTGGGCTCAATCCAGCTCCCACAGAAATCAATAGTGATTTAACCTGCTCCTGATTGTCATCTTCTTTTGGAAAAAGTCCTGCAGTATCAGTTACTATTTCAAAGAATATCCTCAGGATGTCTTCTTTCAACGTGTGGTTATTAATGGTGTTGCAGAAGTATCAGTGAAGTGATGCAAGGAATATAACATATCATAAACTGACTTCAAATGTGGTCCTGCTCTCTTGTTTAGAAAGAGGAAGTTTTGGAAAATTGGCCATTTTTTATGTACAGTGTGTTATTCTGAGGAAACAGCTTAGGCTATCCATTTTGAACAATATGATGCAATAATTCATTTCAGACTTTAGTCGCTTCTGTGTGATTTAGGAAAGCCAGTTATACCCCACCTCCCACAAGTTTCAAACTGCACTTGTATTTGGAAGGTCTGGTTAAACTAAGCAGAGCATTAAAACAACATCAGAACTCTGAGATCTCTCCAAGTGAAATTCATTTTACTTTTCCAAGACAGTCCGTGAGCAAGCCTGTTTCTTTGTGAGATGTGTAAATCAAAGGTTCCTGGATATCTTCAGATCCCATTTCCTATCTGTAATTATTTGATGTACAGAAATACGCCAGTGTCGCTGGCTGGTTTGATTCCCTGAACTCTGGCCACAGCACAGTGAGTCCCAGTGAGAAGGGCTGTCCCATCCCAGTCTCTGGCCATGGCTAACTGTGTTCTCCTGTTTAGTGTATCGCCGCAAGCACCAGGAGCTGCAAGCCATGCAGATGGAGCTGCAGAGCCCAGAGTACAAGCTGAGCAAGCTGCGTACCTCCACCATCATGACCGACTACAACCCCAACTACTGCTTTGCAGGGAAAACCACCTCCATTAGTGACCTTAAAGAGGTGCCTCGAAAAAACATCTCCCTCATCCGGTAAATCCATCTTTGCCTTCCCCAGCCTTCACGTTGTACACCCACATGTCCCAGCTCTCCTAGAGAGGTGTGAATGCACGGCTCTGTGCAAATTCTTGTGCACTTTTAGGTCCATACCCTTTCCATAAAATGTAAAGCTGCAGTAGTTAGGTTCGTGTGGAGGGGACTAGATTCTGGCATTCATTTGACCTTCTGCAGGTGCAGTGTTCATCTCCTGGGATTGTGAGGAGAACTGAATAGTCATCACCAGTAATTTGGTTACATCTTTTACAGGCTGTGCAGTGAATGGCCCATTGCCATGAGCTGATGAAATTCTGGGATGGCTGAAGCTTGTAGAAGGCTCTTTTAAGTCTTTGATGGGGTCTCTGGTAAAGACAATGACATCCTTAAGTGCAATAGCAAGGAAAGGAATGGATTTGAAAATGCCAGACAGTATTAAAAAGACAGGGATATAAAGCCAGCAAGATAATTATGTCTAGATGAGAACTTCTGAAAAGCTTTAAAGTGTCTCCTAAGAAAAACTTAAATATTCTGAGTTCTTGCACACTTTGCTCTACTGCAGGATGCTTGTGAATGTGACAGTACCCTGGTACCATGCAGTGTTACATAAAAAAATAAAAAGTGGAAGCAGGAGTCCTTGGAAAATTGGGAAGCTTAAGGTGCTGAAAAAAAATTATGCACAGAGCAGTCTATGCAGTCTGCAATGTTTTGCTGTCTCTTATCTCATTTCCCCTTACCTGCACATCTTGCTGGACTGCACCTGGAAGTTTCCAGTGTACCCTGGGCTGCTCCCTTTGTCACTTGGACTTTGAAAGGATTTTTGAAGTGTGGCAAATAGACAGCAGAGGATACAGCTGGGAATTGACAAGGGAATGGAAAGTGGACTTTTTGGAAGTAGGGTGAGTTATGAGCTGTAAAGATCTGGCTTATCCTCAGTTTGTAATAGGTTGGTCAGGCAGAGCCAAGAATGGTGTCTCAAGCTGATACCTACAAAATGTTATTACACAAAGTGGTTGAGTCACAGGCAACACGAGTCCTCAGTGTGGTTTCCCTGCCCAGACTGGTTCTATCCTGGTAAAACAACAGACAGAGCTTATGGAACAGCAGAGCTGATTGTTCCTCCTTGTTCATATGGACAGGAGGGCAACAGCCCATGCAAAAGCAGTCCACGGATGCAGCAGAGAACAGAATCAATGCAGCCCTCAGCCCAGACCTGGCCCTAACAGGAGAGTGCATGCTGTAGCAGAGAGCTTTATTGAGGGCCTTTTCCCCAGACTGAGATGCAGGAATGCCTCAGAGGCTGGAAATGCTGCTGCCCAAAGTGCAGCCCATGCAGGATTAAGAGGGACTCAGGATTTGGGGTGCAGCCTCATCCCCTGCTATATTTCACCATGTCATTGTGACTGGCCACTGATGTGAAATAGCTGTTGTTGTACCAGTTGACTTAACGTTAAGTGAGGACTGAATAAACAGGTATGCAAAATCTGTGTCACAAGGGCAGGGAACAGGATCTATTGTATGATTATTCTTATTCCTTTCTCTTTTTCCGGTGATCTTATTCAAAATAAAACTGTACATTTCATAACATGATCACTGCCAGAAACGGTTCTCAGCACAAATTTTTAGAGCTGAGTGCTTTACAAAGCACTGTCATCACCATTTACTGGCTAAGGTACTTGCCCAGAATCACACAATAAGTCAGGAAAAGTTATTTGCTTTAGAATTCAGGTCTTTTGAGAATCATTGTGCCTCCTAGTTTCTTGCTCAATGTTTTGTTTAATGGTGAAGCAGAAATATCAGGGGAACTGTTAATGTGTTTAGGGTGTGTAAACATCAAGACTAAAGCCCTGTCTTTATTGATCTGTTTTGGAGCACCCACCACTGAGCACTGATGCCAAAGCCATAGATGAGTGCTCTCTGTTACATGCTGCAATGCCAGCAGCTTGATTTCACTGGGAATGTTCACTTCCATGGACTGCTTTCCCTTCCAATTAAATGAAATGTAGGTTCATGAAAGACCCCACCAAGGTCTGGTGAGATCATACTGTCAATATGCAGTCTTCCCTGTTACACTGCCATGAAATTTGTGAGCCAGTTCTGTGAGCTGTCTCCAGAGTGTTATAATGTGTGTTCTCTGTAGTAAAACCTTCTTGTCTTCTCTGGTCTGTCCAGGGGTTTGGGCCACGGAGCCTTTGGTGAGGTATATGAAGGTCAGGTGACAGGGATCCCCAGCGACCCCACTCCCTTGCAGGTGGCTGTGAAAGTAAGTGACAGTGAATGAGTTATCATGATGGTTTCATGCACCTTTCACCCAAGAGTCCCAATGCATTGTAACAATGAAGATGAGTGAAGCATTGCTTTAAGTCCTGATGGACGTGGGTAGAAGTATTGCTGCTCTGTTGCACCACTTTAATCCATCACAGCAATGGTGCAGCTTGTAGGATACAGGTATGTGAGACTGCTAAAAGAGGTCTGTGAATAGTAAACAGGCAAAGATTTCCCACAGAAACACAGTAGGCTGCAGGAATGAGAGCTAAATCCATCCTCTGTCCATCCTCCCCATGCTACACCTGGTTGGTAATCTGTCCAAAAGTCTTCCCAGGGCCAAAAGCTGCTGGCACGTACATCAAAGACCCTGCAAGTAGGAGATGGCTGGTTTTCCAGGGATCTCACCACTCCCTTACAGGATGGATATGCATTGGATGTGAAGCCAAATCCTAAGAGACCCTGGTAGAGCTCTCCAGGCCTTCAGCAGTCTAGCTGGCTTGTTTTCTCTTAGAGATTACATAGCAGCACAGTTCTGCTGCTGGTTATAGATCCCAGTCTTGCAGGAAGGGAGGATCATTGAACTGCAGAGAACTCAGGAGCTGTGATCTCACTCCTCACCCTCTGTACAGCAGAGTCCCATATGTTGAACACTTCTCTGTGCACTCTGGGCTATTTCCTTTGCTGGGAGGAGGATGACAGTGGCCTTGATGGGCCAGGAGTTTTGATATTTACCTTTCAACAGGCTTCACAGTCTAGTTTAGCAATGCTTTAGTGGTTGTCTCAGAGGGAGGTTTCTTTTGAGAAAGAAGGATTGCTGCAGACAGTGTTAGTGCCAGGTGTTCTAATCACTAAGCTGAAGTATCTTCTCCTTGTCAACCTGTTCTTTCTTTTCCAGACATTGCCAGAAGTGTGTTCAGAGCAAGATGAGCTCGACTTCCTCATGGAGGCTCTCATTATTAGGTGTGTATGAATCACATCAACACCACTTGTGTAGGCTTGCAAAGCCCAACAAAATAAAAAATGGTTTTTCATGGGTGGTGTTCTCTCAGCACATCTATACAGTAGTTTTAGCACAAATAGAATAGGTATTACCATCCTTTTCTGTTCTTCTTACAAATGAAGATGCACCAAATGATTAAAGGCTTAATTTTCAAAAGGATCCACATTGGTTTTCATTACCCAAAGTGAAAAATTTAAAGCCCAGATTTTAGAATTGATAATAAGATTTTTTTTTTTTTATTTCTCTTAGAGAGGAGAACATACCTTAGGAATTTGGGTTTGGCTAGTCAAAACTAACAGATGGCATTGACTTTATGGTGCTGTCATGTCATGTGTCAGTGTCTGAATTGCAGAATCCATGGAACTACTTTCCCATCACATTTTACAGGTGGGGACATAAGGAAGTATTAGAGATTCGACCTCAAGAAACATCCCCCACAAGCAGATCCCCATGTCAGTGTGTCACTTAGAACAACATTGCCCTAGCCCAACTTCTGCCTCTTAGATGGGAAATTAAGAGCAGAGTTTTCTCTGTTATCAGACATGTTCTGCTTCCTATGCCCCACCAGTCTTGCTGTAGCCCAAAAAGAATGCAGAAAACAGGGAGAGGAAAAGCAGCCAAAAGCCTCTGCGTCCCCACCTCTGTCTGTCACAACTCTATCCAGACAGACACAGAATGCAGGCGTAGTGCTTAAGCTTTATCAAGTTGCCCTACCTTTAAGATTTGTTATTTTCTGGGGGGGGGGGGGGGAAATGCAAAACATTCCCTGCAGCAAAAAGGTTTGAACGTTTTCTGCTCCTGTGCTTTTTGGGTCAAAGTTGCTCCACAACTGAGTGTCCCTGTCTCCACAGCAAGTTCAACCACCAGAACATCGTGCGCTGCATCGGGGTGAGCCTGCAGGCCCTGCCCCGCTTCATCCTGCTGGAGCTCATGGCTGGGGGAGACCTCAAATCCTTCCTGAGGGAGACACGGCCCAGACCGGTGAGGAGAGAGTAATTTGTGGTTTATTCAGGGAGCTCCTGCCAGAAGGTAAACATATAGCTGTAAACGAGCCCATCTATGCAGGTACCATTTCCCAGCATTTTAGATGGTCACAAAATTTCTGTTGTTGTGAGACCACTCTGGAGGCAGGAGCCAGCAGGATAAGGAACAGATGCTGCTGGGGCTATGCAGAGGTGCCTCATCCCTGGACTTCGCTAGATAACACTGCAGATACAACCTAGAAAAAGAACAAAAGCAAAGTCTAAAAAAAAAAAAATGTTAAACTCAACTCTTACCTTCTTCTCACCAGCTGGGGGCAGGCTGGGGGGAAATGTTGAGTTAGTAATATTAAAAAAAATAAACCCATTATTTAAACTGCTGATCAGATGCATTTTTGTGGATATCTGTCAGTTCAAATTGGGCATGGGCAAGGAGACAATCTGGCCTGGAGCTGTCAACTTAATAGAAAATATCTTTAGTCCAGAGTTTTAAAGATTTTCCCCACTGAAATCAGCATCAATAGGAAGAGACAGTCAGCTACAAATGTGGAAGAAATAAATTATGACTTCTAGAGAGAATTCAGTATTTCAGAAGAATAAAGCTTTCCTTGAGTCCCTGGGTCAGAAAGTCACATAGATATTGCTGAAGTTTAAGGCTGAGCCCAGCTTTGTATTTTGTCTCTAAGTTCGACAGAGGACAAAATGCTGCATTTTATCAGTACAAGAGAGACACAAATTTGCTCTAACAGGTATCAATAAGATTCTTCCTTGAGGCGTCTGGAAACAGATAAACTTTTTTATTTTTTCCATGCAGTGTGGTTTTCAGACATATAAAATGGTCTGGGAGACTCAGAAGCACTGCAGTCTTGAATAGGCTGCAATAAAGTGGCTCCTTCCTGGATAAGGAGGCTAAATACCCAGAAAGGAAAGTCTGCAATCTGAGCAAGCAGACTTTATAAATAAAGGTTGTTTTTCTGAAGCACCTAGAAATGCTCCTACAAATGGGCTGAACTTGGTGGTAAGTGAATGGGGAGATTCATGTTCTGCAACATGGTCCCCAGTCTCACCCAGTGCAGTGTAAAATGGCACAGCCAGGATATGCTGCAGGTAAGTGCTTTGTTCAAAACTGCCAGGCCAGGCTGTGCAAGAGGGGGGAAGGGGCAGGTGAAACATGCTGGGGTTTGGCTGCTTAAATTAGAGAGGCCAGCTCAGTGACAGCCCAGATCTTGTGAGGAACTACCAAGCACGCTAGTCCAGCACAGCAGGAATTTTTACCCACTTGCACTAAAATGAGCCAGATCCTTTTGTAGATGAAACAGCCCTTAATCTTGACAGGATGAAGTCATGGGAGCCTTTGATCTGAGGAGTTTTTTTCTGTTTGGCCCTACCTCAGTCATAAGTTCTTCCTTACCACAACTTCTGCTTTTGTCAGCAGTAGCTCTGTGCAACCCCTATGAAAGCCCATGGCAGAAGAGGCTGATGGGTCACTCCATTGCTTCCTTTGTATTTCTTTCTGCCTTCACATTCCTCTTCTTTCCTTGTTGTCTTGGTTTGACAAGACAGGTGTCTGCTAAGGAAGGCAGGAGCCTCCCCTGAAATGAAAAATATAAACCCCTCCCTCTGAATTATTCTAATTTTGAAATTAAAGGCTCTCAGGCAAAGATATAGGAATAACAGTTCTTTACTAGAAAAACTAAAACTAAAAATGCGATAGTAAAAAAAAAAAAAAAAAAAAGCCCACTGACAGAGTCAGAATACAACCTGACACCCTGTTGGTGAGGGTGGTAGCAGTACAATTGAAATGGTGGCTGCAGCCCTCCTGCTGTGCCAGATGTGGTTGTGTTGGAGCAGGGATCCTGTAGAAGGGTGGAGTTTTCCTCTGAAGGTCCAGTGGTGGTGTAGATGGGTCTGGTCTTCCTCTGGGAATCCAGTGGAGAAGAAAGCTGCTCCTCTGGGAATCCAGTGGGAAAAGGCTGCCTGTGGTGTTCCTAATCTCAGATTATATCCAGGTAGGAATGCTTGGCTCCTCCCCCTGGGTGGAGCTTCTCCCAATGGGATGATGTAATTTTATCAGCCATGCAGTGACACGCACTGGCCCACTGACAGAAGGTATCTCCTGACAGGAGGGGGGATTGGTTGTGGAAGAGATAAAGAAAACTGCCCAATGAACAGAAGATAAGTGCCCCACCTCCAACAGATGGCAATAGAATACACATCCCCATTTCCAACCTAAGACACTTGTCTTTCCTGACCTGTGTGAGGTTACCTGAGACTGACCATAGCACAAGGCCTTTTCCCATCAGCTTGAAGATTATCCCTGGTTTCTGCATTTAACTTGCTCCCAGCAGTGAAGCAGACCTTGGATCGATGCCCCTGTTTTCTGCTTCCTCCCATGTCTCCCACACTTTGGGAAAGCTGAGCTTCAAATGCAGATGGGTACTGCAGGCTGAAACTGATCCAGAAAAACAGTTTCCATTCTTTCTTTAACAGCTGGGTGAACATGGGCAGCCTGACTCAGTGCAGACACAAATCCACACTGTTTTGCTCCATTTTAATACCTTCTTTCCCCTTGCCTTGCCCTGCTTCTGCAGCCATCCCATGTGGTGTCTGCCTGGCAAGGATGACAGGGTAATTCATTATCTGGCTGCTGGGGCAGCTTCTGAGGGGCCAGTGGCACCTGTGAGTGCTGAGAAATCAGCCTCTGGTGCGTTTTTGACTGCTGGCTCACAAACTGCGAGGCAAGGAGACTATGACTGATGAGAACTGAGATGTGTGCAGGGCACTGTGCTCTGTGAAGTATGGGATCCAGCCCTGGAAGTGGATTTACCCTCTGCATACCCTCGAGGTGTGACAGTCTCTGTACATAAGGCCTGTGGCTCAGTTCTGGTGGATGTGTCTTTGCACTGCTCTTAATGAGCCCTGAGCTGCTTTGTTCCTCCTGTTGCTCCTTCAGGGAACACAAGCAGAAGTCAGGCATAGCAGGCTGGATGTCCAGCTTTTCAGGGCCATTAAAGGAAAGGAAAGACAAGGGACAGTGCAAAGTAAAGAGGCTTTGATGAGCTTTGCTTCCAAAAGGAATTAATTGAACGCAAGCCCTGTTTGACTGGGTGGGTGGCAGAGATGCACTTCTTACTCTGCAGTAAGCACCATAGGAATTACTGCCTTTCTCCTTATTTTCTTTCCACTTTTGTATTTTCCAGCTAATTTCTTTTACCTTGTCTTTCCCACCTACTTTTGCTTTCAGCCTAATTACAAAAAGGAGATTTATGTGTTCAGTCTCTACCTTCAGCCCCCAGATGCTCTTTGCACTTCCTTGCCAGTAACATCAAATTCATTTGCTAGTTTTGGATAGACTTAATAGAGGTGTGAAAGACATTAACTTGGCACCAATTCCAAGGCTTAGGGAAAAGGAAAGCACCAGGCTGGAGAGACCAGCAGTTGCCCCTGGCCAGCTACAACCTGTGTGGCTTGGACCAAGACACATGAAGCACACTGCCATGCACTTGCACACTGAAAAGCAGGAAAGGGAGCAGAGGGAATGGTGAAGGAGAAGGTGAATAAAGGGAAGGGGGGACTGAAGGCATTGCAAGGGACATGAAATGGAGAACTAAAGCAACTGCAGGAGGTATCAGAACACAGGATCCAACTTAATGAGAGATGGAGATGCTGCCAGCACTGTTGCATGTTGTTCATCTGTGTTCTTCATGTAAAAAATGAAGTTTCAGCTCAGCCGATATGTAGTGATTTTTCTGGACTCTAAGCAAGAATTATCATCACTGGTACAAGACCAGTGATTCTCGTGGAATATGTCAGTTTATGCCAGCTAGGTCCACTCCATAAGGTTCAGATTCATAATTCACCATGAGTCCATGGCTGACAGCCCTGAAGGCTTTCTCTGTTCCATTTCTAATAGAGTTTCACATCTATTACAGGATTACCTCTTCTTCCCCTCATCTGCAGGCTGGTAGATCCAGAGGCTCCTGGAATTGGAGCCTTAGCTCAGTGTGAGCATTGCAGAATTGTCCATTCTGGGAGGTTCAGTGCTGATATTTCTCACACACAGCACAGCAATCAAAGCCCAGCTCTGGGAGAGAAATCATATATGGACAAATTATTCCCCTCCTTTGTGCTGTGCAGCCTGTTGCACAGAGCAGTGATTACACTGAACAATACACACAATTTCATTCACCCTTGGCAAGATTCAGCCTCACCTGGGAGGTGTCACACCAGTGGTTCCAGCATGCCCACTGCCCTGAGCAGTGGAGCATTGCAGCTGGCACCATCCATTCATCTGGGGAGCAAAGGCTGTAAAGCAAATCCTCTGGTTTGTCTCAAGGCTGCCCCCTTGCAAAATGAATCCCAAACCTCCATTTTTCAAACAAATTACATGGCTAAATTGTCCTTGGCTGGGCAGTCACATCTGTTTTAGGATTGTATTTAGCCAAATAAAAGGTGGAAGGAATTCATCCAAGGAAGGAAAGGAAAGCAAAAAGAAAAAAAGAAGGGGAAAGAGAAAAAAGCTATACAGATCAAATCAGCTTGTGGCTTCAGCCTACAGACTGCTTTGCTGTATAGCCAGAGTCTGAAATCGATTGTAGAATAAAGAATTGGGCTTTTTACTCAGTTTTTCAGTTTTCACTTCATGTTTCTGACCCTTGCTCGAAAGAGCAGGGACTGGGTAGATTGAGATATTAATTTCCCCTTGGTTATGCCCTGCAAGGGAAAAAGATGTGCATTCTTTCTTATTGTAGCCATCTTGTGTAGCTGGTGAGTCACTTTAACTCACAGAGGTAAAAGAGATTATTCCCCCTTCCCCACAAAATGGCAGGGAAAGAGCTGCTTTATGTTTGCAGGAAATAGTTACTCTGTAAAGAGGGAACTTTAAGGGGAGATGCAGTCCAGTGTTTTAAAAAATCAGTGAAGTATATATATGCAATGAACTATACTGTGTAAATAATAAAATATAGGTAGGTGGAATGAGATCACATTTTGGTTTATGGCCCTGCATTGAACAAAACAGGTTTTGTTCACACAGAGATGCACCATTTTTCAATTATTTCATTTATTAAGTATTGAGGCCAGATTTTTCTTTTTTTCCTAATAACTTCAGAGGACAATAAGTTGGTTTTGGGGGTTTTTTTTTGTTTGTTTGTTTGTTTTATTGTTTGGTGGGGGTTTTGGGTGGGTTTTTGGTTTTGGGGTTTTTGGGGGTTTGGTTTTGGGGTTTGTTTTTGGCCTTTTGGGGGTTTTTTTTGGTGTTTTGTTTTTGTGTTTTTGGATATTTTTTGGTTTTGTTGTTGTTGTTGTTTGGTTTTGGTTGTGGTTTTTATTTGGTTGATTTTTGGTTTTTAGTTTAGATTTTTTGGTTTTTAGTTTTACCAGCCAATGACCACTGTTTAACTAGTGGCTGCTGCAGAGCCTGGACTTATTTCCAGCCCCAGTCTGCAGTGGTTTCGATGAGATGGGATGGCCAGCCCAGCATGGCATGCATCTGGAGATGGGCTGGAGAGCCAGCAGTCCCTGTCACTGGAGAAGCTGTGCTCATTTGTGCACTGGTGTGAGAACCCCAGGGGCAGGTGTGCCTTTTGGGGACTAGGCTGACTTGTTGGTGTCCTAAGAGAGAGCCAAGGAGTGTGATAAGCTTGTTTGGTCCAATAACTAAGGATGATAAACACTTAGCCATGAAATGTTTGTTGTGCCATGAGCAGTCACTGCCACCTGGATGTTTCTCATCACTCAGCTGGCAGCAGCACTTTCCCCTCTCCCACGGGACTGGCCACAGGAATCACTGATTCTCACCACAGGGAGCACTGAATCTCACCTCAGGCATCACTGATTCCCACCTCAGGGCAGCAGCTGTGGTTTGGCTGCAGGGGCTGAGTGTGAATCCTGCCCTTTCCACTAGAGCATCTGGCTCCTCCTGGCAAGGGCTGTGGGCTTCATCACAGGGGCAGGAACAAGGAGTTGGCAGCCTCAGCCTTCCATAGCCATTGGCTGCACAAAACTGTGCCAGTGCTCTGAGGGGCAAGATAAAACCTACACAGATGTGGAGGAGGGAAAGAGCAAATGTGACTCATGCCATTATACAAAATGTCATTCCCGTGGTTCAAGGTGACTTTAGAGAGGAGCTGGCAGTAATACAGAGAAACTCAGTGAAGAACAGTTCAGGCTACAGATCTCAAAAATCGTGCTGAAAATTCAGAAGATGTGCCCTGAGAACTGGGGGAAATTCTTACAGGGGCATCCCAATGGAGCTGGAAAGTCAGATCCAGCTGATTCTGTCTGTTCTGATTCTGTCTCTGGGATCTGTATAACGTTGTGTCTGCACATCCTTTCAGAGTTCATGGGTATGAACTCTCTCTTGTGCCTTTTCCTGATCCCTTTGTCACTTGCTGGAGAGCTCCCAGTGCTGCAGCAGCAACAAATCACACCGTATTTCTGCTCTTAACCCATGTGCGTCCCTTGTCTTTTGGCAGAACCAGCCCTCCTCCCTCTCCATGCTGGATTTGCTGCACGTGGCCCGTGACATTGCCTGTGGGTGTCAGTACCTGGAGGAGAACCACTTCATTCACAGGTGGGTGAGCCCAGCCTGGGCAGGACTTGCAGAAAGGCCAGCAGGGGTTCATAATGCCCTGCTCCGTCTGTTTGTGTCCTGCTGCACTCTAGTGGCTGGATGCCTTTAAACAAGGGAGACAGAATCCTAGAAGCAATAAAGAGCTGCTATGAATCAGGCTGGCGAAGGTCTGTAGTTTGGCCAAAGATCCTGAGCCCTGTCTCAGGGCCTGCACTTGTGCAGCCTATTTGGCTACTCTGCAAATGGACACAGTCTTATGACAGAAGTCTTTAAAGCTCTCCCTGTCATGAATTTTATTTAGTGCCTGTCTGCTCATTTTGGAAGCTTTTTCTTCTCCCCCTCTCAAACACCTGTACAAGCACAGCCAGAAGGGCAACATTAGGTGACCACTGCTCCGGCAAAACAGGGTGTTTGGCAAGCACCTAGAATCTGCCTGTAGAGTAGAGATGAGCAGAGAGGTGGCAGTTCGCAGCTCTGAGAGTCACCACAAGGTGTGCCATTGTGTTATTCAGACCTCAAGGTTTACTCCAGCCCAGCAGAGGTGGAGCTTGGAGCTTTACCTGCATACACAGATTCAGGCCCACAGCTTCAGTATTCAGAGCAACACCTGCACACTGTTCTGGCAGTGTTCTGACACCTGTCTCTGGCCGTACAACAGCCTTTTGACAACACTTGAACAAGCACAGTAGGAACAGATCAGTGGATCATTGCCCAGACAGCTGGATGTTGGGACTGGTACATTCTGAAATCAGCTCCTCTTCTTGCACTCCTTAGAGACATAAAAATAACTCCCAGAGGGAAGGGAGGCTCGCAAGGAGGCCCACCCTTTCAACTGGAAGATGTTATGTGAAGTTTAAAGAGAAAATGTTACAGAACAAAACTGTTCCTGCTGTGGGGATAGATTGGAACTGGGGACATTGCAGGTGTCCATAAACACTGACTTTTCTGGCTGTTTGGGATCTCTGCAGCTCAGGAAAGTAGGTACTATAATTTGTTTTCTTTTTGATTTGCAAGACTGTCTAATAATTAAGTGGGTCTTCTCTTTTTGTTTCTTTTCTTCCCTTTCCTTTTAGGGATATTGCTGCCAGGAACTGCCTCCTTACCTGTCGAGGGCCTGGGAGAGTGGCTAAGATTGGAGACTTTGGAATGGCCCGGGATATTTACAGGTAGCAGAGCCAAGGCCAGGGTACCTGCAAGTGGGAGGTCACTGAAATGGGGGAGGAGCAGTGTTTGTGCAGCCTCTTGTGCTGCTCTGTGTAATCCTAGTGAGGCCAGAGTGGAGAGATGCCTGCCTGGGGAATCCCAGCTGATGCCTTCCTGGTGTTTGCCTTAAACTGCCCTGGACAGTTTTCTGCTGGGCACCGAAGTCTAATAGTCTTGGAAGGTTTTTCCTCCCTCTTAGATTCTGTCCTCAGTTTCCTTTTTTTACATTCTCCACGCTGAATGGCATTGATGTGCCCCTTTGTTTTGTGATCCCAAATCATTCTGAGTTTAATCTCTCTCCTTGATGCACCTTTGGTTTGGTGTCATCAGTAAATTTCCTCAATTTACTGCAGCTAAAGGAGGAAGGTGTAGAAGGTCAGGACAATGTAATCACCCAAACTGGAATTCAGCCAGGGCACAGGGTTACTCTTGCAAGAAGTGCCAGAAAATCTTTAATGACCATGAGCAGTCAGGGCTGCAGTTTGATGTTTCATCTTTCACAGAGCACCTCTAGAAGTGCAGCTCCATACCCTGCTGTGCTGAGGAATTGATTTGCCCTGACTCAGAAGAAGGAATGCCTCATGCTCAGTCACCTGCACAGTTTATTCCAGTGCCTTGCCTTCATTTTTTTCCTTCTTGGGGATTCTCCTGTGCAATTACTAAGCCAGGTTTGGCTCTGCTCAGCTTGAGCTCTGACAGTATCACAGCCTGAGGTGCTGCAAACAGAGTGCTGCCTTCAGAAACCCAAGTGTATCAGAGCTGCTTGGGTTTTTCCCTCCACAAAGAGCCTCCATGCAGCCCCACTGGCAGATGGGGCTCTGCTGGGACAAAGCAGCATCTGTCACCCTCACACAATCAGCAAACTGACTGCCAAGATGAACACTTTGGTGCTGAGCTTTCAAAGGTGCCTTTGAAGCCTGCATGTGTTTCTTTGTCCAGGAGCACCCTTTGGATGCCCAGGTTGTGCTGCTGTGATCAGTGACAGCAGCTTGCTTGAGCAGCTCCTGCAGCTGCCAGCATGGGATTTGGGCTTGCAGGTTTTATTTTAAATGACAGCAACTCCAAAGGACTGTTGTGACTCCTGTCTCAGGAACATTTTTGTGTCACTGTCCCAGCTCTAGTGACCTGGCATCCTCCTCAGCCAGCTCCTTGTTCCTACAAAGGGGTTTGGATTTTACTCACAGGGCTTTAGACTGGGTATATATGGGATAGGTTTGGTTTATTCTTGCTGGGTATGCCCAGGATGACCATGTGTGAGATGAGGTGAGGAGATCTTGCTGTGGTTGAAAGGGGCAGGAGGAAGCTCTGCCAGCAGCAGTTACTGTGTTAGTAATTCCCTAGGAGGATGAGGATAACTGCTTTACCAGATCAGGCCTGAAGTGATGTAGACTAAACAGCACTTCCATGATTTGCTCTTTTCCACTACTTCTATAAGAAGAAACAGGTCATTCCAGCACTTAGATTGTTCCACCTAAATTAGTCTCTCCTCTGGCTCATCATTTGAATATTTGTAATTACAAAAATCCCATGTTGATGTCATTTTCTGAATCCTTGGCTGACTCTTTTATTCTCTTTTGTTCTCTTTTGTTCTGTTTGTTCTTTGCAGAGCCAGCTACTATCGTAAGGGTGGGTGTGCAATGTTGCCTGTCAAATGGATGCCCCCTGAGGCTTTCATGGAAGGGATCTTTACATCAAAAACAGACACATGGTGCGCTTCCTTTTCTCCGCTGTCCCGTCTGTCCATGTTGGAACCCCTTGTGTAAACTGTGAATATTTTGTAAAAAACACATGTTCTTGTTCGTTTCTCACATACTAAAAGGACAAGCTGGGTCTTTCAGAGGCAGCAGTGTTTGAGGAGAGAAGGGAGCAGAAAGGTCAGGCCTGTGCAGAGGTGGGGGCTGCAGGGCAGGGAGAGCAGAGCAGATGCAGGTGCTGCTCCAGCAGGAAAGCAGCAGTCCCACACTGAGGAAAGCAGCAGGCACGATCCATCCTGCCAGTCAGGGAGAAGGGTGTCCTGCATTGTGGGTTTTGCCTTTCTGCTGGCCTACAGCAGCACTTGGAGCTCCTGAGTGGCCAGAGGTGGTGAGGAAAATCGGGAGAGCAGGAGGCAAGAGCTGAGGGAGTGTGTGGAGGGGGACACAGCTCCTGAGCAAGCCCCAGCAGAGGGGTGAGGTCCCCACGCTGGTACAGCTGAGCTCTGCCTGCCCCAGCACCAAGCAGAGGAGTTCCCCATTGCTGCACATCTCTCTACAGTTTTAACCACCG
The DNA here is from genome assembly GCA_024865655.1 of Emberiza elegans. Taxonomy (NCBI): domain Eukaryota; kingdom Metazoa; phylum Chordata; class Aves; order Passeriformes; family Fringillidae; genus Emberiza; species Emberiza elegans. Next base: position 698,384 of record JALJVW010003617.1, read on the forward strand.
GAGCTGTGGTTCCCAAGCCACTGACCAGGGGAATGCTTTGGAGGGGCACTGTCCGCAGGCCAGGGCTGTGTGTGCTGGGGAATGTTTCCATTGTTCTCTGAGTGACAGACAGGTGGGGCCTGTGGGCCTCGGAGCACAAGTGGGGGTTCAGTAGCAGGATATTTCATGCAGGGTAGCTATTCCAGAGGAAATTTTGCCAAAACTTCTCTCTCCAGCAGTGGTCGGTGTCTCAGAAAAGGATAACCTGACTTGCACTTTTGTTACCTCCAGTTGAGCAGTGCTGAGTACAAGGGCAAAGCAACCATGTTTACCTACCTACATCATAGGCTTCACTCACCTAACAGTCAACTACTGGAATTTTATATTAAAGATTTTAAAGTTCACTGTTACAACTGTGCAGCTTATTTATGTCTGAATCCTACAGCAGGATTTCCACTGGCTGCCTGATCAAAGGTTGCAAAGAGCAATGCTGATGGTCCTGAACCTAAGGGCACTGCCCACTGGTGATGGTCATTCCAGTATCCCTCACTTTGTTTTCCTTTGTTTCTCTTTGTTTCTTGTTTCTTTGTTTGCACTCAGGTCCTTTGGTGTGTTGCTGTGGGAGATATTCTCTTTGGGATACATGCCCTACCCCAGCAAAAGCAACCAGGAGGTTCTGGAGTTTGTCACCAATGGAGGAAGGATGGATCCACCTAAAAACTGCCCTGGCCCTGTGTATGAGACCATAACTTTGATATATTCATGCAACTATGTTTCTGTTTCAAATGCTTTTTCTCTTCTCAAAAGAATTTTAAGATTGACCTAACCATGGTTAATCTGCCTTGTTAAACTCTAGTGCCAGTGATTTCTCTAATATTTAATTTTTCTGTGGTTTTGGAGAATAATTCAGGGCCCATTTGAGAAGTCCTGGCCACTGCTTGTTTGGTCAAAGATGACACAGTATTTCTCTATCTTAGGTTAGCTGTGAAACTTCAGTGCATCAGACTGTTCACAGGCAGGGAAAATGGGCTCCTTTATCTGTAGCCCTGCCTACCTTTAGTGTGTTGTCCAAGGGATTACAGGTGGATGAGTAATTCTCTGAAAGACTGTGCATTTCACCCCACTGGTGGTCACACTCCAGTGGTCACTAGTGCATCAGTTGTCCAACTCCATGGTGTCGCAGACATCTTTTCATGAAAATACTTTCCTTAGGATTTTTTCCTCCTGAGAAGCTGAGAGGCTCCAGGAACAAAATGCAAACAATGGTTATCTGCTGCTGTGGAATGCAGCAGGTGGATCTGTGATTGGCCCATCTTGGATGTTTATAATTAATGGCCAATCACAGCCCAGCTGGCTCGGGCAGAGTCCGAGACAGCTGCCTTTGTTATGATTCTTTGGCATTCTGTTCTTAGCTTAGCTAGCCTTCTGAGATGAAACCTTTTCTTCTATTCTTTCAGTATAGTTTTAATGTAATATATATAATAAAATAATAAATCAAGCCTTCTGAAACATGGAGTCAGATCTCCGTCTCTTCCCTCAACATAAGACCCCTGTGAACACTGTGACACCAGGGAAGGCAGAGAACTCTCATTTATTAGAAGCAAGAATGGTGATGAATGTCTGTGATTCACAAGCTGCCACGAGCAGTTGGCACATCCCACAGGATCTGCCATTCACAACCATCTCCTGTTGTGCCCTTCCAGCTACCGCATCATGACCCAGTGTTGGCAGCACCAGCCTGAGGACCGGCCAAACTTTGCCATAATCCTGGAGAGGATTGAGTACTGCACTCAGGTATCTGTGTTCCTTCACCTCTGATGGAAAGGTGGAGAGGGTTCCTCTTGAGGAGCTGTCTAGACAAGCCAGGACTCCAGATGAGGAGGCAGCACTGCTCTATGCAGTCAGCAGTCCAGGGAGACTGATGTCAGCCTGGGACCCCTGGCTGGGATGTTCACCTCACCAGGTGCTTGATCCTCTTGTCTTTTGCTGCTGAAAGGCACAGGCTGACACAGCTTTACAGAGAGCACACCTGTAGCCCTGCTTCTGCTTAGAGAGGCACAGATTCCAAGAAGCAAAAGAGCAAAGACAGGGCAGCACCTGCGCTGCTTTCTCATGCCTCATCCCAGCCACTCCATCCCAGTGTTTACCCTTAAGGCACAATCAGCACTGATCAGCAGTGGTCCCAGCTCAGAGCCCCCTTTGCAGGTGGTTTCAGCAGCTGTTGGCAATTTTTTTTTAATCTGACAGCGCTGGAGTAGGCAGTTGGAGAGATGGCCAGGCTAAAGGAGTGGGGATTCTTAGGCTAGGCAGTGGGGAAAAGATGTGGCTGTCTTTCCAGCCCAAAATCTGATTTACTTATTTGTTTTACCACCAGTTTGCTTGTGAGGAATAGAGTGGTTTGGAAAATGTTCTCCTGCCTGCATCAGTGCAGGCTCCTTGTATGATCTCACTGTTGTTCACTTCAATCAGTTTGCTTTTCCTTACTATTTGGGAAGCTTGATCTGGTTTTTATGTGTGTTCGGATCCTGGGATTGGGAGGCATTTTTTTCTGCTATCTGTAACTTGCCATGGCATATAGCAATAAGTAAAGGTTGCCAAGATCATTGCATTTTCTCTCAGTTTAATTTTCAAAACTGCTTAAATAGCTCAGAACCACAGCCCCTGTGGATTCAGGCTTCACAGGGTCTGCCAGTATTGTCTTCACTCTGCATTCCCATTCCTCCCTTCTCATGTGGAGGCAATACTTACATGGTTCCAACTTTCTCAATATTGTCTGAGAGTGTTATGAACTCTGAGATGATAAAAGATTCCAAAAAGCAATTCCCACAGGCAATTTTGCTGGACATAAAAAATGCTTTTCAGTGGTTTTGTGCCTCTGCTGTTCTATGGTGAGCTTAAGGGTTACTTTCTTTAAAAGAGTTGGATTTTAAGGATATCCTGTTGCATCTCACACCTAACTGCACTTTGTCTGCATCCCCTCCTCATGGAATGTGGGCTCTGGGTGGTGGGAGGTGTTGAGATCATAGCATGACAGCTGCTAGGTGCGTGATGGCTGCAGGCTTTGAGGAATTCCCATTGTTCCCTTGGGCAGGATCCCGATGTCATCAACACTGCCCTGCCAGTGGAATACGGCCCGTCGGCTGAGGAGGAGGAGAAGGTGGCGATGCGCCCCGACGATCCAGAAGGAATTCCTCCTCTCTTGGTCTCAACACACCAAGACAGAAAGGATGATAAGCAAACCCTGCCATCTCCACCGCCCCTGGCGTCAGCTGTCACTGCTGGAAAATCTCTAGGGAAAGTGGGAGCCCTGGAACAGCCAGCGCCGGGGAAGGTGCAGTCAGCCACAGGAGGGGGACACATCAACATGGCCTATGCCCAGTCCAACCCTCCTTCTGAGCTTCACAAAAGCCGGGGCTCCAGAAATAAGCCCACCAACCTCTGGAATCCAACCTACGGCTCCTGGTTTGCGGAGAAGCAGGCCAGCAAAAACAGTTCTCTGCTGGAGAAGGAGAGGCCCGAGAGGGAGAATTTGGGACAGGAAGGAAACTGTACTGTGGGGCCCAACATTGTGACTGGCAGGCTGCCAGGCTCCTCCCTGCTCTTAGAGCCATCTTCCCTAACAGCAAGCGTTAAAGAAGTGCCTCTCTTTAGGCTCCGCCACTTCCCCTGTGGGAACGTCAACTACGGATACCAGCAGCAGGGCTTGCCCTTGGAAAGCTCCACAGCACCTTGCGCTAGCAGTTACGAGGACCCTGTCCTCAGAAACAAGAGCCACATAACCCAGCAGGGGCCCTGAGAGCCCTCGACCCTCTCTTGACTTTTCCCCCCCGTGGCCCCTGAGCCTTGAAGAGATGCCCCGTTACCCAACACACCGCGAGCAAGGCATGGGACGGCATCACCTCCTGTTTCGTGCAGACTTGCTCCAAAAGTGCCACCCTTGAGGCTGTAATTTCTACTAACCCGAGAGGCTTCAAACCACCGGGGCCCCAGCAGAGTCAAAGGAACGAGGGGGAGGGAGGATGCAGGGAACTGTTGTTAACTGCAAGGCCCAGCTGCTGTTGCATCAACTCATCCGCATGGTTGTCGTCATGCCCTTCCTGTGAGCTTTTCCCAGTTGTGCGTCCTCTGCTTCCGTGTCAAGCCGCGTCTCACTGCCATGAGTGTTTCATGTCTGGGCTTTCCCGTGCCAAACTTGTCGTTGCTGTGGAAGACCTGGAGGTCTCCTGCTGCTGGCAGGGTTGTAGTGGGTTTGGGAAGAGCGTCCTCTATCCAAACCAAAAAAAAAGAAATACGACAGCGCTGAATGGTGACGCGATGGCACGTTCTCCAGTCTGGTTCCAGCTGCAATCCAGTCTTCAAAAGTCCTTGAATGCACAGTGTTGTGGGGGTGCTGGCAGGGCAGTGGAAAAAGCCTGGTCACACTGCATCTCTTGAAGGGGAGGGCAGAGGAGGCAGAGGATGGGTGTAGATGCTACGAGGCATTCAGGGGTCGGGCATTGTTTGGCTGGGGTTTTCTTTGGTTTGTTTTTGTTCACCTGTGCTTAACCACCAGAACCGAGTAAAGCCCTTTAAAATTCCTTCTGTCCTACAAAAGTAGAGATGCCCTTCATCAGGAACATGGAAATGTCAAGTGGAATCAAGGTGAAGCTTTAAAGGAGAGACTTTCACCGTGCCCTGAAAAGGGACAGCCACCTGCATACCTTGAAGGTTTGAAGTAGCCTTTGACATACACTGTATGAACAACACCATAAAGGCAGAAGACTACATCGTGCCACTGTCTGAAAGCCAGATACTGTCTGTACTGAAGGGTTTAGAGCCCTTTTTCCTTTGGCAAAATACATGTATGATAGTGGTTTAAGGACAAACACTCCATTGACTCACTTTGTACACCCCGTGCATGAAAAATATTCCAGTTAAGTGTATTGTCAAAACATAGATATAGGAAATAATTCATGTGTAAAGATGTGCATTAGTAACTTCAGCTTAGGGTTGGGAGGAGCTGTTTTAGCATGATGGCTATCCAAAAAAGGGGTGCTTATTTCCATAGAAATGGGAGTACTGGAGCATCAGCAAAGGAGTGGGAAGGTGTTCTTCAGTCTGAGACTCTTCATTTCAGTGAAGTGACCCTGAGTCTGGCCCTGGATCCAAATGTGAAGGTAAGCTTTCTGTCTTCATAAGGGAACAAACCAGAATCTCTATACAACCTAAACTCTGGGATGGGCAGACTGAAATTGGATGACTTGGCTTGGGCCACCCTGTAGGAGTGGCGGGGGGTTGGATGCTCGGGATGGACGAGATAAGAGATCTCTGAAGCCAGGTCATGGAACTTGGGGTTTGTCGCAAAGGTGTGGGTGCTGGGGCCCTGCTGAGAGCTGCCAGCCACAGCTCAGAGCAGGCCCCAAAGAGGGAGAGAGTGGGAAAGAGAGAGAAGGCAAGAGCGTGGTAAAGGGGATGAGAGAGTGAGCGAGGTTCCTGTTACAATACAATAAATCTTCTGTGTTTAATATTCTGATTCTCACTAACCGACCTAATACAAGATACAAATCCTATAGCATTTACATATAGTCTATAAGAATCACTACATTACCATACTGTGCTACATTTTAAACCCTAAAAACTACTCTTTGGACCCCTTCTGCCAAGCTGGCAGGGTCTGCTCTGACCCTTGGACCTGTCTGCCAGCAGAGAGTATTGTCTAATCAAAAGGGGATTACCTTCAGCCAGCCACACCATTGTTTTCCAGTTGTTCAGTAACGAAGGTATCTCAAAGCTTTCTTTCATTTCAGTCTCGCCTATAGTTTCTATATTCTCAAAATCTTTTGCCAGGCAATCATATTTATAAGGCTTTCCTGTTTCATCCTCCCCAACACCGCCCCCCTTGTACAAAACACACTGCAGGGGGAGCCCTAGTGTGCTCTCCTAATCTGCCATTCTGATGCCTCTGATTCCCAGAATTGAATCCTCTTTTTAGACCAAAGCCAAAAGCAGGTGTGGTGGCTGGTTAACAGGCTGTGCTCCTGTTGGGAAGCTTGGGTCAGGGGCTGCTCTGAATTTCATGTTAATCTGCTAGAGATCCATCCCACTGCTGCTGCATGGGTTAGGGGGATAACAAGGGTCACGCTTACAGGCTTCTTTAGGCTGAGCTAAGAGGGTATTTGTCATCTCCCAGGTTATTGGGCTCACAGCTCTCGCTGTGAAATAGCCACTGGGGAGGGATTCTGTCTAGCTCAGGATTGTGTTAGTGTCACACCAGTCTCTCTCTCTAGCTCAGTAAACTCAGTGGGGCAGTTTCTCGAGTCTCAGGAAAGCTGATTAATTCAGGAGGCAAGCACCATCTGAACAATTTATTACAGTAGGACATTATTCACATATAATAGCAATTTTCATTTAAGTATTCCAGCTTTCTCATTTTCAGAAAAGCTGAACTCCTCATTGTTTTCTTTAGCCTTTCTTTGGAAAGGAGCGCACTCTGAGTTTTTGCTGCCTTACAAAGTTACTGATGGCAGAAGCTGACCTGTTTACTGATGAGCGTTTTCAAAAGAATGCACAAGAACAAAAAGTTGCTAAGTTAATGATCTTTGACTAGCTGAAATTATTAATTCTTGGATCTGGGGCAGCAGCTTCGATGCTGCACAAATGCAGATAAGCTGCCAGGTTATGATGTTAAAGGTGGAATTTCTAAAGAAACTTAAAAAGCACAAGCAGCAAGAGATTATTTTAAATCTGTAGGTGTGGAAGCAGGCTCTCCCAGCCATGGTGAGGGTATGGTTACTGCTTTGAGCTTGAGCTGTGCAGTTATTTTATCATAGAATTTCTTACAGAATGGGAGTTGGAAAAAATGAAGGCGCTAAACACAATCCTGCTTCTTACCTATGGAATATGTCAAGAGATAATTCTAATCAGGGAAAATGGTGAATTGCTACTGAAATTCTCCAGTCTGCTGAATACAGTGCATTAGCACAAATACTGTTCAGCACTGGCAGCTGCTTTTAACTGAGCTTCCCTCTACTGTATCCAGTGCAGAATGCTTTGTTGTGGGGTCTTTAGTGGTTTGGAGTTTCTTGATTGGCTGGGGTTGGAGTTTTGGGGTCTGTTTGTATTACTGTTGTTTGGTTGTTGTTTTTTTTTTTTTTTTAATCCCTCTCTCTTAACTCTTGGAATTCAGAAATCCAGTTTGGGCTCATTTTTAATGTTAAAACCATACCATTTCTGAGCTCTTCCACAGCAAGCATTTATTTTGGTATCTCTGTGCTATCCAAGCACAGTACCCCAGGTGGCAAAAACTGTTCTGTAAATATTGCTGGTATTCAAATCTCCTCGCTTAGAAACAGGACCTGGAGCACTTGCCTGTCCTCTTTCTTAGAAAACAAATATTACCAGTGATTGTTTGGACCAAAGGGTGCTCTGTTGATTGTATTCAGGCTGCAGTTGCCATGAGCATGAACCAGAAATTTTAATTTCTGCATCTAGGACAATTCACCTGTTCAGTACTCAGAGCTGCAGGGAGCAGAAGGGATTTAAGTCACCATGGGCTCACCAGACCAAAGCACTCTGTAAATCCCAAATTCCTCTATCAAACCCCTCCATGCTAGGAGAAAAACAAATTCAAGTTTATTTTAACCCTCTTACCCATTTTTGTTGACAACTTATTTTTCAAGTTATAGTTTATTGACACACAGTATATTTTTAAGGAACTTGTTTTAAGACTGTTAATCTTTTGTGTTGGTAAAAATGATGTTCTGATTTATGTCTTCCTCATTCTGCAGTGGAAAAGCGGGAAGCAGTGTGATCTACAGGATGTAAAGCACAACTGGGGAAAAACCCTGTTCTTGGGGAAAAACCCTGAAAATGGCTTGTTTCCGTGTGGATGTTACCTGGTTTCCTATAGAAGTTAAGCAGGTGGTTCCATGAGCTGCTGAGGTAAACTGGGTTCGGATGCCTGTCTCTCTGCCTTTCCAGCTGTCCCATCCCTTCCCTTTGTGCCACTGAACCTTGTTTCCCCACCACGTGCCTGGGAATGAAGCAGGGCAGGAGCGAGGGTGGTTCTGCTCCCCCGAGGCGCAGTGAGGGAGTGGGGTGGGAGAGGGGCCACAGCCAGAGCAGGTGCAGGGACCATGGTGGGAAGCCCCAGGGCTGCGTTAGTGTGGCCGAGTCGGTCTCGGACAGCGGTGTTGGAGCGGGAGCAGCCGCAGCACGCGAGGGCTGGAACAGGGAATGGCAGTGCCACACTGCATGTCTAATCCTGGTAATCCTGGCTGCTGGGGCATGAGAGCCTGGAGGTGGGATTAGCATCACACAGCCTTCCACAGCAGCAAAGACATCGCTGTTCGTCTGTCCCGGAGTTAAACCCATCCCAGGGAAACGTCCCAAGTGTCCCCTCCTGGCTTCTTTCAGTACTGAGCTTCATTTTAGGAGTGTCTGTCTCATGTACAGCCGTTTATGCAACATTGTTTATAAAGGAAGGGCCTGTGCACTTCAGGGATACTATGAAGAAAAATACTAATATATGGTCATTGAGTATTTTGTATTGAATAGTGTATTTGTATTGTAAACAAGTGTAGTGAACCACAAGGCATGAAGACAAATAAAGTGACAGTAGCTGGATTTGTCCGTGTTGGGCTGTGCAATGATTGCGTCAATGTCCAGATGTCTCTGAACATCCATGTTTTACTTGGCAAAGTTTCAGAATTATTAAGGTGATGAAGACCCTAGGGAGTAGGTTTGGTGGTACCCCAAGCCATCTTTTGGCTTGCAGCAACTGTTCCAGACCTCTTTGCATTGCAGATGTGTCTTAGTTTGGAAAGACAGGTGCCTGCTAAGGAAGGCAGGAGACTTCCTGAAATGGAAAATGTAAACCCCCCTCCCTCCGAATTGCTATAAATTTTAAATTAAGGGGCTCTCAGGCAACAAAAATGGGAGCAGGAAATAACAGTTCTTTATTAGGGAAGAAAATAAAAAGATAAAATAAACAATGCAGTACACTAGAACAACACTGACAGAGTCAGAACACAACCTGACACCCTGTGGGTCAGGGTGTTGGCAGCAGTCCCATTGGAATTGTGGCTGCAGTCCTCCTGGAGTGTCAGGTGTGGTTCTACTGGAGCAGAGATCCTGTAGAAAGGGTGTAGTCTTCCTCTGACAGTCCAGTGGAAGAAGAGGCAGCTATTTCCATAATCTCCAGATTATATCCAGGTAGGAATGCTTGGCTCCTCCCTCTGGGCAGAGCATCTCCCAATGGGACGCTGTAGTTCTTATCAGCCATGCAGGGACATTCAATAGCCTGTTATCAGCAGGTGTCCCCTCCCAAGGGATGAGTGATTGTGGAGGAGATAAGGAAAAACTGCCTACTTGGCAAAAGACACCTGCCATACAGATGGCAAATAATGGAATACATCTTGCCTTGCAATCTGGAACAAGATGCTACACACCAAGTTTCATACAGGGGAAGGTGCCCTTCCCTCTGCCCCAAGGAAGGCTGCCTTTTACCCACAGCAAACTGGCCAGTGCAAAAACAGAACAAAGGATGTGGCTGAAGATGTTCATTTGGGTGTTTTCCTAAATGTATCTAAGACAGCCTTTGAGTCTGGACTGAAGGCAGGTCTACCTACAAGATGTATTTTAATTCATAGTCAGTGTAGAAAATGACACTATTGAATCTTGTGACAATTCTAGGAAGAGGTAGCTTCTGACCTGAAACCCTCACTTTTTATCCCATCCCACATCACTCCTATGGCCCAGGCAGCTGCATTTTCATGAAATGCTCCTTGAAATTATGACTAACTTGCTATAAATAAACTTTCTCCTTCATGTGCTCATTCTACAGCAGGATAGTGTTCTGGTTTGGTTAACAAGACTTTTCCATAGGCACCTCTCCCCTCCCTCCTTTGTTTTCTTCCCTGTCTTAACTCACTCAAAAGGGAGCTCTCCTGTGCTCCTCCAGGAACAGGGCTGGTCAGCAGCCAGCCGCCACAGCCTGGTTTAGATCTGGCACTGGCTGGAAATCTCTGTTGTAATTCCCCTTTTTCCCAAAGTTGTCAGTCTGCAGCCAGGCAGGGAAAGAATGCAGGTGGGTGCTCTGCTACGTGGCTTTCATGGACAGTTTCAGTTCCCCCTCGTCCTTCACAAGGCTTCTGCAAACTCTGAACTCTGAGCAGCCATGACACAAAGGCTGGATTTGCCACCTCCCACAGGTGACAGAGTTAATTCGTCAGAGGAACTGTGCTGTGTCTTGCAGCTCTGCAGAGCCAGCCTCGGACCTGTGTGCAGCACTCTGAAGGCACAGGCTCCCTGCCCACAAAACCATTACTGTCACCATCCGAGTCCAGCTGAGCTGAGCTCCCTAGAAATTAATTCCCCATCCTCAGACACCTCAAGAAAATTCTCATCCCCCTGTCACATGCACCTGTGGTCTCTCCCTTCCAGCCAGTGGTCAAGAAAACTTGAAAGATTTAATTGCTAGGAGTACTGAGGGACATTTTCTTCACATGCTGTGGGACAAGGACTGGCCTTGTCTCAGAGTCTGCACAGAGAGCACAGAATTGCTGGGGACCATCTGCTTATTTATTTATAAACCACATATTATGTTTTATTTATGTAGTTTCTTGGGACTTTGAGGATCATTTGGATTTTTCCTAACCAGTCAGGGGCTGTGATAGTACAGTCCTCTGCACAGCACCTAATTTCAAACTTCGCTGCCACTTATTTTCAGAATTTTCTTTATGACACAGTATCTTCCTACAAGAGTTGGAGTAAAGGATTACGGCAACTTACCTTGGATTTAGGGAAGCACAAATCCCTTCCCCTCATCACCTTGAAGAGAGCCATCAGTAATCCTTTCTGGAATGGACTGATTTATTTCTGTTTCAGACAGCATAATTTTACAGTGCCTCTTGCTTCCTGGCAGAAGATTCTGAGAGCTACCAAAACAGCTCCATGCTGATAACAGTGAGACCTGCTCCTCTGAGCTTCAGTGCTCGAGCCACTCGCAGCCAGAGCTTCCAGCAGCGATGTGCTGCTGGCTGGAGCTGGAATGGAAGGCAGAGCACAACACACCAGTGCCAGATGGTGTCCGTGCCCTCTCCCTCCATCAGGCAGCTTCAGTGAGGCCCAGGTCCAGGCCCTGCTTCCAGCTGAACTGTGTGGAGCTGCAGAGCTGTGCAAGGTGCAGCCTGACACCCCTGCAGCAAAAACAAGCTCCCACTGCATCATCTGTGCAAGACAGACCACAAAGAAATGCTGTGACTCCAACAAGCTGCCCCAGCTTGCTGCCTCACCCACACACTTCTTCCCATACCCACCTCCTGGAGAACTCCAGCTACCCCTCAGATAAAGCACATCCACCCTTCCAGCTGGTCAGGCAGGGAAAAGAGCATTCCTGGTGATGTCTCCTCACAGGAACACCACTGCTCTCCCAGGAGCACCAGGCAGTGACAGAAAGTGCTGGGCAAAGGCTTTGCTGGGAGCTGGCAGTTCTGTGCTGAACAGCCAGGAGAAAGAAAACCTTCTGGCTCACAGCTCACTGAACTCCCTGCACTTCATTTGTACAGGAGAACAAGAAGTAAGAAATGTACATTCTGTAAAGACCCAATGAAAATTCTTTTTGCTCTACTATTTAACAGGGTCTCATTTTATTAGTATCAGCAGGAAACAGATATTAGACAAAGTAAAGTTCAGTACGTCACTGAATATCTGCATCTCTAAATATAAAGCATTACTTTTTTTTTACATTCAAAATTTACAGCTTCTATATTCAATTAAAATTCCCATGAGTTAGAGTACAATATGCATTATTTTAAATACAGATCAGGAAAAATAACTACAGCAACATTTAAAAGAAGGTTACAGCAGCAGGATTCTGTCTAAAAATAGGATATTATGATTTAAAGTATCACTTCTTCAAGTAGGCAAGAGCAAGCAAATAATTTAAGAGTAAAATGACTGTTCTGGAATACAAACCCATCCAGTTAAGATAATGTTTACATATGCTGAGCAATTAAAATACATTCTATGTTTAAAACATGGACAAAAGATTAGCTGCTCTAAAAGGCTGATACGCAAATGATGTCACACAAAGGCCCATTACAGTGCTGTACCTAAAATTATCCGTAAGTCATCATAAGAGCTCACAAAAAATTTACACTGAAAACTGTTCCAAAGCAAACAAAAAGAAACAGTGTCACAAACTAATCAAATAATGGCAACAGCTTGCTTGAAAACCCTGTTATCTATTCCATACCATTGGCAGGAATTACCTTGCTGTACTTATACAGACTTAATATTTATGATAAGGGAATTATGTATTCCACTCTGGGTTTATTTGCATTTTACAACTGTGATACTCATTGCCTGCAGCACCCCAAACAAAAAAATAGTCTCTAAAAATGAGGGTAAGCTCTCCAGGAGAGTGCAAAGTGCATTATTTTAAAGAGTGCATCTTGTATGTAGCTCGTTCTACAAATGCAGAACAAAAAGTGCTTGTTACTGTACAGACTAACATGCAGCATATTTGTGCTTTTTAAAGGCTTCTTATTAATTGCTGCTCTTCACTAGGAGAAGGGCAAATCCTTGTATTTATCAGCCCTTTTGTATTATGGAGAGGAGGACAGGAAGAGGGAGAAAGAGGAAGAGAGATCTGAACAGTAAAATGCAAAAATACTCCACAACTGTTTGAAAAGGGTGGGGAGGGTGGGGGTTTGGCTTTTACTTTTCCTCCTTTCTTATTGCAAGCAGCTGGTATTGGAATTGACAAAGTGCCCAGGAACCAGGCTAATGTCACCCATCAACCACCTCCACTGTCAAAAGCAGGCAATGCACAAACATTTCCAGTTCATTACTACATGGAGAAAAACCCTCTGAATACTGCATAAACCACACAGGAGCTTTAGAGAATGCTGCAGACACTCTGTTCTCCAACTGGAATAGTTTTCAAATGATGCAGCATCTTAAAACCAAGATACTTTAATAACCTTCCAGGCAAGGGTCATTAAAGTAAGAGAAACTCAACAGTGGTTTTACTCCTTAACATGACTGAACACTTTATCTCCCTATTTTTTTTATATATATATATATATTTATAAAATATATATATTATATACACACACATACGTATACACTTCTATATCCAAAACGCAAACGCAGATTTAAAGATCCCAAAACAAGTTTGCATTCCTGGTGGGGCTCCTTTGTGCTTTGAAATCCTCCTTCCCCACGGCATGTGCGCGGGACTCAGCAGATGTCATCCACGAGGCGGGCCCCGTTGATGCCGCGGTAGGTGACCCTGCTGGGGCGCACCAGCACGCCGTGGTTCAGCCTGCAGCTGAAGTAGCGCCTCTGCCCCACCGAGCCGTCGTTCTTGCCCTTGGCGCTGCGGAGCTCCAGCCCCAGCCACACGCCCGGGGCAAAGTCCGTGGGGCCGATGTACCTGATGGTGCCCATCTCATTGGAGCTGCTCAGCAGCACCTGGGAGCCCTCGTGCAGCTTCACGGGCCCCTCATAGGGAGCCGCGCCGCTGCTGCTGCTGCTCCAGCTGCGCCGCAGCACGGAGCTCTTGGACCTAGCCAGGAAGGAAAGGGAACAAAAGAAGTCTTTTTTTTGTTATAAAACATCCAAGGGGAATCTGCAAGGATTCAAGGAAATGTGTGGGGGAAAAAACCTCAAATCCCTTTCTAGAAAAACTGGGTTTGATCTCATGTAACTAACAAACCATGAAATAACAGTAACAGGCTGCTGCACTTGGCAGTCTGAAGTATTGGAAAAGCAATTTCCTCCACCCAGTGCTAGGATCTACAGTATTTACAGCAGGTGATAGTATTGGTGAATTAAGCCATACAAAACATTTTATTTGGGGCTTAAAACAGTTTAACTGAAACAACTTTTAACATACAACTGTCAGTCAGGATCACCAGAACAAAGTGAAGTCCTTTACCAAGAGCCTCTGAACTTCACCCAGCTGTGTGAAAATACAAGAATCTGGAGAATATGATTGGAAAACAACTTTAATGCCATCCAGAATTCTAGGACTGTACTGCTGGATGCCCATGGAAAAACAGTGTACTACTGGTTCATTTTGGAAAAAAAAGAGAACATGTAAAGGTCTAGATATCCTATATGCATGAAGGGGTCTTTTTGAGCAAAGCTAACAGCCACTTGAAACTCATAACACTCACCTAACAAAGGCATTTCTTCTGTTTATCTCCTTTTGTGAAGAGGCAGAAGTGCTGCTTAGACTGCGTCTAAAACCTGAGTAGAAAGATTAACAAGCTGTGTAGGACTTCTTAAGGAAAAAAAAGACACCTTTATGAACACATATTCTTTGTGGGTGTTTTTATGCTGCTTCCACTACATTTGCTGCACATTCTCCCCTCTAATTTGGAAATTAAATTATGAAATTTCTCACAAACATATATGCCTATAATATGTTTGGCTTTTCAGAAGGAACAGAAATTAAATTAAACAAACCAAACAAGGGCAATTTGAAGGTCTTTTCATGAGAAGGTAAAGTTGAGGAAAAGAAAACCAACTACTTCAAGTACCTCGCACAAGTTTCAGTAATTTCATATGCACATCCCTCCCCACTGATCCCTTCATCAATCTCAATTTGTGTTAAGGAGCAGGTTCCATTTCCCTTTCCCTCTGATTAGAATGCAATATTAGCAGTAAGGGAAGACTGCCAGCAATCATAACTGACAATTCTTTCTGCCAGTAGAGTGTTAAGATCAATACAGTACTGCACAGTTCCTTCTGCAGGCTAGATTTTTGGGAAGGGAGCAGTCAGACTATTGGCAGGCATTTGGGGTCCCTGAAAATCTCTTGTGCTTTTGGGGAAGTTGGCTTTGTGCAGATGGTTCAGGCTGCAGAGCAGGGCCTGCCTCACCCAAATCCCAATGTCTCCCACTCCTACCTGGATAAGTGTGAGTTACTTTACTCCACGAAGTCTCTGTGAGAGAATCCAGAGAACCAGTCAGTCTGAAAAGCAATAACACAATAAAGAGGTCATTTCAACTCAACTCTGAACAAACCTACTGGCTTCTTGTCAAATATTGATGAGGTTTTCATTCTTTCCTTCTCCATCTGCCCCCACGAGGCACCAGCACTCCTGCTGCACTCAGGCTGCTGTGCAAGAAGTGCCTGGAGAAAAAGTATTTGAGTTACTTGCCTCTCACTCACTGAGACAGCAGGCATGATTCTGAGGCAAGGTCATGAGAGTTTGCCTGAGCTGGCTTATTCAGAGAAATAAAAGCAAGAACATGTCTGGCAGAGTAACAACATACAAACACAGGAGGAAAGAGTACAGAACTCCTTGAATGCTCTCCCTGGAACCTAAGGAAGTGACAACAAGCAAGTGGTGCATGTTTTGGATCCTCTGTGCAGTTAGCTGGGATAAAAAGAACCTTTTTTAGTCATGTCCAAGGGCAATTTCCTTTTATAATTGAATTTAGCAGAACACATCAGGATTGGGTCATGAAACTAAGGTTTAATTCATTAAACTAAGGTTTAATGAACACGGAATATCAGAGGATCTGGAATAAAAATACTTCAGGTAGTTGCAAGAGAAACAGGAGGGATGAGTCTCTAATTTTACACTCTGCTTTCAAAAAGCTGATCTAAAACCACCAAATTTTTAATGGAGGTTATAAACTTACATTTGCAGAGGAAAACATTTTTATCTTCTGTATCTGTTCAAAAATTTGTTCCACGTTGGAAAAGTATTAAAAATCATTTGGCAGCCCCAGCATGACAAGAGCTGCAGTGCTCACCTCTGTACACGAGATGGGGGTGCAAATATGCCATATCTGGGAAGGCAGCTGAAGTACTGCACTCCTCCCACGGAGCCATCGTTCTTCCCATGGGGCTTGTCCAGTTCAATCCCACACCAGAACCCTACATTGCAAAACAGTCAAATCAGGGCATTTGGAACGAAACACTACAGCCTTTTCTTCATCTAGACCACTGGCACAGTTGGCATTCATCCACATCAAGGATAACAGTTTCTAGTCAGAAAATGTCAAGATGCTAATAGTAAATAGGAATATTATAAAATAGCTAGATGCAAAAATTATACCCAAATCTAATTATCTCAGCATTTTCATATGTTTTTAATAAAATTATTGACATTTTAATTAATACAAAAAAGTTAAAACATTTGAGGATATATATATATATATATATATATATATATATATATATATATACACACACATGTACACACTAAAGTAAAATAGAATGTTACTGGCCATAACTGGCTACTGGACAACAAAGAGACAGCAAAGAGCAGCACTGCTGTTTCACATCTCCCTCTTCATTCCTCTGACCACATGGTTTATGGCTCATCTGAGATCATCAACAGTAAAATTAAAATTTTGATATTAATTCATTCTTTCTCTCTATCTAGCAAGTTATAATTAATACAAATTGCAAGGTTGGTCGTGTGATATCAAGAGAAGGGTGCAAAAATTGGAACTGGCCATCAATTAATCTCATACAGAACACTGAATAGGCAGCAAGATGTTAATGAGCTTGATCATTCATAACCTGTGATAAATGTGAGCTAATTACACAAAGGTGCTAAATTTCATACTCCATTAGTAGTCCTTATGCTATCCATCCCCAGAAGATTCAGAATTTAATTCAAGTCACTTGGTACTAAGGCACTGGATAAAACCGTAATTCTAATTATCAGCTCAAGAAACTCAAGAATGACAGCTTATGAATTAGAAGGGCTCAGTATATCAGAAGTTCTCCCCTTCCCACTTTTAGAATTAAATAAAGATCTGCATTGCAGCAGAAGGAACAAACCTTGGATAACTTCCAGAGCTTTGATACACATTAGAACTGAAATACTTAAACATGCATCTGCTACATTTTCTATAAATTACTGGGTTAGCAAATGGTGATGATTTGTCATCTTTCCATCCTCACGTCTTACAATAGCGTGTTTTCCTCTAAAAAATTATGTTCTTGATTTAAAGCAGAGAGGGAGGAGACTTCACATTGTCAAACAGCTTTCAGATTTCACAGTTGTCAGTATATGAGGGAAACAGCCCTTTTCTCCCTGATCACTTTGTCAGCAACAACACAAAGAGTGGTGACATTGAAGTGCCCCTCAGGGCACTGCAGTACCTGAGCAAGGGCTGCCCACAGTGAAACTGGGAACGGGGCAGGGATGAAACAAGTACAGAGCCTGTACCACGGCCTTGCATCCTGACAGGGTTTTTTAAATGCTGATGCCACCCAGTGTCACAACAGAGCATTGCCAGTCAGCCACCAATGACACAGCCCTCAGCCAGAGCAGGTGCTCACACCATCACTTACCAGTGCTTCTGCATTACTCTTGCACTAACATTATAGATAGGGCCATAGAGAAGATAAATTTGGTTACAATATTAGATTCAGAATTAATTTCCACAATGCAGAACAACTGGCTGCCTTTGACAGCACCTGGCTTCAATGCAAAGTGTTTTTTAGCAAAAGGGAAAGGGAGAAGCTGAAAGGGAGAAGGATGAGAAAACGGTGGTAGGGGTTGAGGCTTCTTGAGGTATTTATAATTTTATTGATCTTGTGACCTAAAGGTTTGTTAGTTAAAATTGTCATGTTCACAATCACCCTCTTAAAGATGCCAATAAGAAATGAGATTGGTACATGCATAAGAGTGCCACTACTGCAAGAGACAAGCTGTGTCAAAAAGCCTTAATACAAAAACTGAGGAATAAATAAATGTGATCTCAATAAACTATATACCCCTTTGGAGACCAAACTGAGGATTTTCAGAAAACATTATTAAGAAGTTGGAATCTGTGATCCTTGTGGCTCCCTTCCAACCCAGAATATTCTGTGATTCTGTAATACCTACAACTTCACCATCAAAGTATCTCTCCTACGTAAAGTGGACAAATAAAAGTCATATTTTAAACCATTATTTTTTCCTGACAGTTGCATTAAAGTAAAATATTCAGAGAAACATAAGAGGGAGAGGGGGGGGAAAAGAGAGAGAGAGAGAGAGAGAGAGAGAGAGAGAGAGAGAGAGAGAGAAAGAACAAACTTGGAAACAAACCAATTTAAATTTAGAGTTCTTTTGGAATGAGTGAGGGAAAAGATGGGTTTCCACTCATGTGCTCACATGTAAGCTGTTCCATACTGATTTGGCAACATAAACAGAGCACTGCACATACCTGGTGCAAATTTTGTTGTCCCACAAAATCTAACAGTGCCTGTTCTCTGTCCCACCACCAGTACTCTGTCTCCAACCTGGATTTCTCCATCAAGAGCATTTTTCCTCGTGCTTGGGGAACTATACAGCCCTGGTCAAGAGAAGAACAAGATCTGAAATTAGTGAGATTAAATCTTTAAGAAAGTTTTCAATAGCAAGCCAAGTGATTAGTGAGCAGAGTATTAATCTCTAACACATTGTACCTTCCACACATGGCAACACAAATTTTGCTTAGACAAAAACTTGCTTTGTGCAGCACAAAAACTGAACTACAGCCTTTTCTCTGCTCTGAAAAGGTACAGTGGCCAACTATAAAAGCACTTTACATCATGAAAACGTTACAAAAATCTTTCTAAAAGTTGCCAAACTTAGGTTTATGGTTAAACTACTTCACAAGTGTCTTTCTCAAACTATGTCAGATTCTGAAACAACACAAGCAGTTCTACATAAGTACTTAACACAGCAGTGAACTCCCCCCTGTGAAAATACACCTCAGTACAACAGACCATACCAGCACTAATCTTAGATGAGGCAGAAGACACTCTGGTCAGGGCCTTTTTACTGCTGCTTGTTGAGTTCCTCTTCTTGGAGTAATTCCGTTTGCCTTCCAAGGAGGCAGTAGAAGAGGAAGAGCTGCTGTACCCAGGAAAACCTAAAGACATAAATGTAAGCTGTCCTTCAGGGATTGTAATTTGGAAAAGGAAAGATTAAGCAGAAGGGAAAGCTTTTATAATATTGAAGTTATCTGCTCTCCATGGACCACAGAATACAAACTGAAGAGCCAGAGTTAGAACTTGTTATGCAGTGTTTGCACAAACAAGTGTCAGGAATTCATGGGTGCACGTGACCCTGCCTTGGGAATGTGGTGATAGCTGATGCTAGAAGAGGTCTCCAAAAGCCCATCTTTATTATTCTATGAAAGTTCATCTAAACAGTCCCAAGCATATTTATTAAAATACGTGAGCTTTAGTAATAAGAGATCATACCACCAGCCTTTCAGCATCCAGCCTGCTAAAGATTTGGCCTGTTCTTAAAGATTTGATGAGAAGTGGAAGGAAGGTGATATTATGTGAGTGAATTATTGCCTGCATTAAAGCCTACTATATTCCATTACATACTGTATTAATATTAAAATCTGTACTATAAAACAAGAATGGGAAATAAATCACTTTTATTTCCATTTGCAAACCCTAAAGTATAAACTGTCCAATAAGACTTATGTTCATTTTTCCTGCTTCCTTTTCAAGGCTCTTCCTCTTCTCCCCTTTCTTAACCCCTTCTGCCCAAAATAAGGCAGGGGATGCAGCAAGACACATCTATGCCTCAGCTTATCGATGTGAAAAATTAAGATAATATTGCTTATCAAACTTTCCAGACTTTTGAGAAGCTTCATCCATTAGTTTTGGCAAACAGCTTGATATCAACGCAGGGATCATTTGTTCAATGCAATTTAATTCTCCAGTTTTGCAAAACAGTAAGGAAGAACTGGGGAAAGGCAAAAAGCAGTGGGTCCAAACCAAAGCTGAGGACAGAAATCTGAAGACTCTGAGATACTCACTGCAGTTACGCTACAATAAAGAAAATGCAAATTACTGACTAAATAGTGACTGAACAGGCAAACTTCAGCTCCATGTCCAAGGTATAAACACACATGCACATTTGCAGACATACACCACAGGTGTTTATTTAAAAGCCAGTCCAAGGATGGATTCACTGGAGGTCAGACCACCATTTTTACAGGGATGCAACAAGAACTGCTCCAACTAAACCTGTCATCAGGATACTTCATTTTGTGGGAAATCACAGTGTGGGAGAAGAAGAGCAGAAAGGACTTCAGCAGGCCATATAATTGATTCCTTTTCCTTCAGGCAAAACAATTATTTGTTACAACACTCCTGACAGGTGAGTATTTGGCCTGTTCGTAAAAACTTCCTGTCAGGGAAATCTCAAGACTTCCTCAGTAGTGTATCTCACCACATAATTAATTATCCCTAGTGCTACAGGGTTTTTCTCTCTCTAATATAAAACCTCCATCACCACCACTTTAGATCAAAGTTTTTTACTCCCACTACACATGCAGAGTGGGTTATACCAACCCTTGTATTCCAAAGCTTCCAGTTTTATGCCTCTCATCTTCTGGCTTTTTAATCACACAATCACAGATTTCAAGTCTTTACTCCTAAGTCATGTTTTATAAATCCAGTTGTTGTTGTCTTTTCTGAATTCACAACTGTTCACACACAGGAGGTATAAAAAGATGCTTCCTTCACAGACCTGCTAGAGCAAGTCCAAAGGAAGCCATGAAGATGTTTAGAGGGATGGAGCACCTCTTCTGTGTGGAAAGGCTGAGATAGTTGGGCTTGGCAGCCCCAGAGAAATCTCACTGTGGCCTTTCAGTGCCTGAGGGGGAACTGCAAGACAGATGGACAGACTGTTCACGAGGGGAAGCAGTGACAGGACAAGGGGTAGAGGCTTCACACTGACAGAAAGGAGGCTTAGGTCAGATATTAGGAAGGAATTCTTTCCTGTGAGGGTGGGAGACACTGGAACAGGTTACAGAGAAGCTGGGTGATGATATTTAATGACCCTTGATGATCTTTAAGGTCCCTTCCAAGTCAAACTATTCTGTGATTCTGTGCCTTAAAGAAGGAATATTCAATTTCACACTTCAAATTATTCCAAAGAAACACTGCTTTTACCAACACTTACAATATGATGTTATAGACAAAACCTCGAAGGAGACACAACTTTTAGGGTTTGTTCAAGACAGCTGAAGGTGAGGTCCCTTTGTGTTTCAAGTTCAGCAAAGTACTGCTGTGGTGGGAGTTACCCAATTGTGAAACTAGATAATTGCAGAGAATGATTCATATGCAAAAGGCACTCTTTAAAAGTTAGTTTCATTTTTCACATTTGAAGCCTGTTCTTGTGAGTCTGCCGTGACACAACACCAAGACTGTTAAGCACTGTTTGATGATAACACCTTATTACAGAAGCAGGAACATACAGATAGAGGAGAGGGAAAAAAGGCCAACAGAATATTAAAATCTAGGCAGCAACAATACAGGGTAAAAGGTCTTCCTCAAAAACCTCAGCTGGTAGATATTCTGCAGATATTCTGCAAGATCATTTACCAGGAGCCAGCTTTAAGGGCTTTCCTATGTTCCTGCCCAAGTGTTCAGACAGAAGTGGTTACCAAACCAACACAGAACATCAGCCAAACATCCACACAAATCACTTTGCTCCTAGAAAACCAAATACCTACAGCCTGCTTGAGACTTGAATTAAACAAGCATGGCAACTTTTTTCTACAGTGGAGATACAGGGCTTTTACAGAGGTAGGGCAGCAATAATACCACTTCTACCATACAATGAATTTTTTCAAGATGTTAAAAAAAAATTTAATTATTTCATTACCATCTTTTGCAGGTACAGTTTTTCCCCTGTTAGCAGTCAGGAAGTTGTTTTCAGAAGCACTGTCTCTTTTTGCAATATTTAGGCCTATAAAAAGAATATATACAATTAAATATACACATCCTAACAAGGAACAATTTTACAGGAAAGTGAGATACAAAAAAAAGTTTTTGCAGATTATGCAGATTTGCAGATTACTGGATGCAGTAAATTGAAAAAACTGTACAATTCCTTAGGCACTTGATAAATGGGTAAATGAGAACTGCAGAATTGTTTTGATGGATAAGCACAGACATTAAACACTTTAACACATTAAACCAGTCCAAACTATCTTGCCAAGCAATAAAAAAATGGTTTATAAAATACTAATTTTATATTGAAGGACTTTTATTTAAATCTTTCAAACATTCATATCTGTAACATTCACTTTAATAAACTTAAAGTCTACTATTCACCAGTATTAATTTCATAATTTCTGCTTTAAAGATAACACATCAAGGTTTTGAGAGAGATTTGACATCAAATCTTCATTCAGACTACAAATAATGATGTAAGCATGCCAGCATGATTTTGAAGAGCCTAACTCTCAGAGCAGCAATGTTGTGATATGTGTAGGAACTCATATTCTCACCTAAGTTATTTGCAAACACTCGTTTTGCATTTCTGACAGTTTCCTACCCTAACTCAATGAAGAACAAGCTTATCTATGATTTATCCCCTCTGTGTCATGAAAAAAAAATCAAATTTGTTTTATTTAACTACATCTCTCAGCTTAATTCAGCCACAGGGACTGAACTAGTTTGTGAATGTAGAGTTATTTCCCAAACTTTTATGGCCATAAAGGCATCAGATCAAAAAACTAGTTGTTTGTGACTGATAACACATTTCTTAAATTTATCTCAGTAAATTTATCTTTTCCTAGAAACTTGAAAAAGATCTTTTCTCATCAATCTGATGGATTATTCAAATCCAGTAGAACAAAATAAAATTTCAAAACCCCTATACAATATTCTATCTTACTTTCCAGCTTATAACCTTACCTACAAAAAGCATATTAATTTTTCTTGAATCATCATAAACCAATGTATTCCAGGGAAAAAGTTTAAAGGAAAAAAATGTGACCTGGTGATGCACATAAACACTGCAAACCCAAGTTCTGCCTCTGCAGCTCTGTCCTTGCCCCGCTGCTGCCAGCCAATCAGCCAGGCATGTTAATTGCCATGGAATTCTGTGCTGTGTTCCCTGCACACAGCAGCTTCCAGACACACACATCCAGTGGATGCAACCTCTCCTGGGCAGATGATGCTTAACTCACTCTGATTTCTGCCTTAAAACAATGTATCAAATGTTTAAATTTTACAAAGACACAACTGCACCTTTGGGACAGAAAAGGTGGGTTATGACTGAACTAGGTCAGTGACAAAGGAAAGTCCCTCCCATTACAGTTTAATGGGTTACAAGCAGTTCACAGCAAAGTGAATCAAACACTGGAAAATATTTAACAGAAGAAGTCAGCTTGGATATGCTCCTGAGCAATACTCCTAACAAACTGCTTATCCCAAGAAGCTTTTTATGCAAGATGCCCATCTATAAATAGCTTGAATCTTGTGCTGATTGTAAATACAGACACTTACTCCCCCCTCAATCTATGCAGAGAAGTTACAGAAGTCACCCAAAAAGCTGTCAAAATGCATCTTTTCCTGGCACCAGCCTGCTGCATTGCTTCTATACCCTGCATATTTCAGGTAAAGTGTGCAGTGTTTTAGGATGCTTGGGTAAATTCAATGGGAATGTGTGGTATCTTCCATCCCTTAAGCTGTGCTGCCTTAGTGTGAGTCACCTGAACAGGGCTTAAAAGGCAGAAGAAGTGCCAATGAAATATTTACTGACATTATTACATAGGCAGCCAAACACGGGGGGCCAGATTATGCATGGCCAGCACTGCACACAGCAGGGAAGAGCCTGTTCTGCAAACAACTTGGAACCTGAACAGTCAGAAAACATGGATCATTCACTCCACAGGGAGGGAACTTACACAGAAGGATTAAGTCATTTGAGCAAATTACTAAGAAAGTAAACCAGAGCCAGAGACTGAGCCCATAGCTCCAATCAGTAGAGTGCGGCCTTATTACAAGGACAACCTCTCTCTTCTAATTTGGCACTGGTTTTACTCAGATAATTTAATTAGCAGATAAAGCACAATGAGTTAAATAAATAGTTTCTTCATAGAAAGAAAATAAATCTCTTCAATTTCTAGGCATAAAGGTGTATAGATTACTTACTAGATTTTCATTCCTTGCAAATTCCCCAGGAATATCTTAGTAAATAGAACCTCATTAGGTTGAGACACTTAACTGTTATCACAGCCAATTAGAAATTGCTTTAATGGCTCAAGAATGAATGTTGTGGTGAGAGGTTCTCTATATAGAGTATGTAAAGAGTAGAAACTGTCACAGTGCATCAGATCACTGTAATCATAGCTCCACACAACATCCTTCCAGCAGCACTCCACAGGCCAGTGAACTTCCAACCAGGACAACATGGAGTTAATGAATACCTTATCACCTCATCCCAGGCTATGAACTAATTCCAACAAGAATTTTAATACAAAGATTTACTAATTCTTGAAGATTAGTATCTCTCCATCCTGTGTCAACATGCAAGAAAATACTCACCAGAATTCACTTTGGAAGTTACGTGTGTCACATCTACTTTCTTGGATTTGACCAAAGGTGAAGAGCGCGTGGAAGAGCTTCGTACGGAGCTTTTCTTCAGATCAGAAGCCTTGCTTATTTTGGAAAGGGGTGCAAAGATACCTGGAGAGAAAATTGTATGGGCCAACAAAGAACCACGGATAATGGTAAAGTAATGAGAATTTGTAGCTAGTCTCTCTCACACCAAATAATTCAGGGTTTTTTTTAGCCACCATCATAACTTGCTGTGCTGACAAAGCACTTGCAGGGTAGGAAGGACAAGCTCAAAAGAACAGTGAAACCAAAATCCTTATCAAGCAACTCGAACAGAGTTGTTGGAAACACTCAGAGTATCAATTAGAATCTCCTTTTTATCCTAACAGTAACGTTCAGTCTCCACCGCTACAAAGCACAACACCTTTGTATGCGCTGTGTGGCCACAGCACCTCAATTAAAATACCTCAAGCTCAACGTTAGAAAACAGCTACAAGCAGAAAGTCTGACCAAGGAAGACAAAGCAGTTAAAGAAGCACAGCTATCATTGTTACAGTACAAACAAGTCCTTTCAACAGTATCAATGAAAAAGCAGGAAATCTCACGGTTTCAAGGAAACAACCAGAAATTTTGACTGGTTGGTTGTTTCAGTCATTTTGCAAATAGCTGCAGCCAAAACTTTAGGACCAGCTAAAGAACAAATTAATCAAACAAAGCACTACAAAGAAAAGCAACAGAATCTGCTACCTGTTTTTATCCTCCCAAACAGCTCATGCCTTCCAGTCCTCTTTAAAATTTGGGGGTTTAAAAACTGAAGAAAAAATAAAATAAAGGCTATACCGCGATTTTGGTGCACACTTGAAGTACTGGACTTTTCCAACACTTCCATTGTTCTTCCCTTCTGGTTCATCCAGCTCTACACCAGCCCACTGGCCACTGGCAAATTCTGTTGTGCCACAAAATCTTAGAGTACCAACCTAAGAGAAAATGCATCAACACAGAATGGGTTAAATAAGTATTGTTTATGAGAAAATAGTATTGGTTACAAAAGAGACAGCAAGTCATTTCCAAATGCAAGACAAGTCATCACAAAAATGCAAACATCATTTCCCTCACTTATTCACATTCCTACCTTTCAACACCACTCAATACATTTTCCAAAAGGCCTTATTCCTTCTGTGTGCATTTTGCATTAAACATTATGGACAGATGCCACAACAGACAAGAATCAGACTGTAAGAACCACTGTAAACAGAGCTCTAGGTCAGCAAAGCACATGCCCAGTGAGAGGTTTTACTTGCACTGTTTATCCAAGAATAATTCCAGAATCAGGGCTAGGTATCTCCCTGAACTGGAGGTTCCATAGAAATATTAGACAAATCTGTGTGTGCATAAATACACACATACATATATATATATATATATATATATATATAGCAAAGGTTCAAGGGTAAATTTCAGAGCATAATTTTTTCTTTGGAGAAGATTCATAAAGATTCCCTCCTTATGATTAAACAAAATTTTAAAAGCCAGAAAATGTTTTTTAAACATTTGCTGTTGCTTCAATAAATACTATAAACTCTGAACAGGTAAGCATATGAAGAATATCAAGACAGACCAGTCCTGCTGGTAGACCTCATTCTCCACAAATATACATTATAAGTTCACACACTTCAACCAAACGGGAGGAACAACTACAAGAGCTACATTTAACATTGATTTAAATTCATTTCTATATTTGATTTTTAAATTAGTTTTAGTAATAAAAAACTTTGATCTTTCAGTTGCTCAGTTTTTCTCATCTCATGTGACCTTAATTTTAGTTCATTTACACTATGACTCCACTGTTTAACCCAAGCCTCAGGGAGTATACAGATAGAAACAATTTTTTTTTAACACAAAACCTTCCAGCTACTCTTTCCTAATGTCTGTAAAGAAACAAACACAACCCAGAGCCTCTTCTCTTATGCTGAAGATCTCCTTAAACTTGATTGTTATAGGCAGGCATGTCACACTAATCTAGACTGAGACCTTTTAGCTACTGACACAGGGATCAAATTCAGCCAGGGGAAGTCCAGCCAAGCATCCCCACAGATTCCTACAATTCCCCACTTACTTTCCAGGCACCAGCCAAAGGGCATTTACTGAGCAGACAGGAGAACAGCCAGCATCTTAAACTGGAGGTGGGAGATAGCAAAACTGCAGCTCCAGTTCCGCCCAAGGACCTGTGCAAGCAAGGAGCAGGGAATCTCTCTTGCATGAGACACAGCAGGGGCAGCTTTCTCCCAGCTGCTGATCTCCCTTTTCACTCCCATATTATCAGATATGATCCAAATGGACACTCAGGCTAGCAGAGCAGGAGCTGGTGGAGCTGTGGGGCTCCAAATCACGTACACACAAACACCTGCTTACACAGCTTCCTACCCTGCAGGACAGCCAGAACGACAGGCACAGTAGGAGACAGGAGAGGAATCCATTCTCCCTCTGGCATCTACTGTGCTTGGCTTTCAAGCTTCATTAAAGCTGACATATTACGAGACTGCAGAAGCAGGAAAGACAACAGGAACCCGTAAATATAGCTCCAAAAAATGCTGCTGTTCCAAGTGCCCTCATCCCAGCTTCCATATTCCAGAATGAGAACTGATCCAGGAGGTTAAAAACAGGGCACCATTTTACTCATCCTGTTTTCACGTTTGCTCCACCCTGCAGGAATTTAGGAGTATCGAGGGGGAGGGGAAGGCAAATTGTATTCTATTTGCCATCTGTATGGCAGCTATCTTCTGTTAAGTGGGCAGTTTTCCTTATCTCTCCCACAACCACTCCTCCCTCCAGGGAGACATCTGCTGATAAGAGGCTATTGAATGTCCCTGCATGGCTGATAAGAACTACAGCATCCTATTGGGAGATGTTGAGCCCAGAGGGAAGAGCCAAGCATTGCTACCTAGATATAATCTGGAGATTCTGGAACACCAGCAGGCTTCTCCACTGGATTTTCCTAGAGGAACAGCAGCTGCCTCTTCTTCCACTGGATCATCAGAGGAAGAATACATCCTTCCACTGGATCTCTGCTCCAGCAGAACCACCCTGACACTCCAGGAGGACTGCAGCCACAATTCCAGTTGGACTGCTACCAATGCCCTGACCAACAAGGAGTCAGGTCATCTTCTGACTCTGTCAGTGTTGTTTTAGTTTACTGCATTGTTTATTTTATCTTTTTATTTTCTTCCCTAATAAAGAACTGTTATTCCTGCTCCCATATTTTTGCCAGAGAGCCCCTGAATTTAAAATTTATAGCAATTCGGAGGGAGGGGATTTACATTTTCCATTTCAGGGGAGGCTCCTGCCTTCCTTAGCAGGCACCTGTCTTTCCAAACTAAGACACAGAATGAGAACTGATGCAGGAGGAGGTTAAAAACAGGGCACCATTTTGCTGATCCTGTTTTCACTTTTGCTCCACCCTGCAGGAATTTAGGAGTATCGAGGGGGAGGGGAAGGCAGGACTGAGAACAACTTCTCCATTCAGGCAAAGGGAGAAAAGGGGTGGGAAGCAATGTGGGAGTACTGCACAACAGCTCCTCGCACACAAAGGAAGGAAGGGAGGAAAGCTGCTGTGGAAATGGAAGTTCAAAAAGCACAATCACATTCCTTCTTCCCACCTGCTCTAGAACAGATTTGGCTCCCTTGAAGAAAAATAAGCTAGCTGCAAAGCCCTGTTGGCCTTTGGCAGCACAAAAACAGCTTCTAACTCCTTAAAAAACACTGCAACAGCATAATCAATTAGAAGAATAAAAGCAACCAAACCCAGGCAGCTCTGTCCATGCACAGTGAGCACATTACAGCACAAACTGTTCTGTGGGCCTTACTTACCCAAGAGCACCAATTTCATCACTTTCTTGCTCTAAAGCCTCCATTAACTTGCACTTACATTATCTCCTCTTGCTGCCCCTGTGATTTCTGATAAAGAAACTTCTGTCTTTAAAGAATAAGTGGCTTTCTGTACATACTTCAGTTAAAATGCCTTCTGCATAGCTAGTGATTCCTTTGCTTTCCCTGACCCAATTTCAAGAATACACCAAATTAAAATACACAATGGGAGCTGCTTCACACTCTTGCTGGAGATCACTTTAGAATCTTTCAGTTGTGACAGTTACAAATGTGAAGTTATATTAGGAAAGCTATTAATGTGAAAGCTATTCAAATATAAAATTTTGCTCAGAAATGCTTTCAGTATTTACCAGGAAAAAAATACTTCTCTGAAAGAGTTCTAGCACTTAGATCCCTTGCTATCACAGCAAATAAAAAGTCAGAATACTGAATGCAGTATCAATGCTACAGTTTTAAAATGTTTTTAGAAAGGTGGCTATCATGGTAGCTTCTAAAGAGCTATTCACATTTGAGCTGGACCTCTATTAACTACATCCTTATACTTCCACAGAACCATGTAACAACCCTGCTGGCACAGCACTGCTTCAAAGATTTTAGCTGCATTGCACCAGTGAAATTGGGTTACTATAGGCTAAGCAGAACTGAAGGGTTTTTCCCTGCCTTCTAGAAACTATCAGGAGTACTTCAACAAATGCACACTCCTAACAAAGCTGGGCAACTCACAAAGTAATTTTCCAATTTTACCATCACTTTGACGTGACACCAAAAACGTTAATAAAAGCTGAGCCGTGCTGATGTACTATAGGAGACTGTTAAAAATCATTTTCAGACACAAAATGCAGCCTATGCCTGTCAAAACTGCTCCTCATAATAATGACTTTATCACACAACTCTGCAGCTTATTACTTTCCCTAGCCAGCTCCTTGATGCCATCCAGAGATCACACCTTCCAGAAAGCATTTCAGACCCTCAAACTGAGGTATGTCTCCAAAGTGGTAAAGAAATGGACTCCCCAGGAATTATGAGAGTAGTGCAAGGTTCATGGCCATACCTTCTGTCCTGCAATAACAACACGATCTCCCAGCTTCAGGCCAAGTGACAAAAGCATGGCCCTGCCTGTGACATGGTCATAGGTTGGAATCATGGCTTTGGAGATGTCACACGAGAGAGGCACTGCATCCAGCAGGATCTGCTTGATTTCCTTTGCACTGGCTGCTGCATCTGCCATTTCCAGTGGCATATCTACTGGATCAGGAACCACATCTGCTGGAATCTGCCCTTTGTCATTCTGTAGAAACATAACATAGCACAGGATTTAATGTTGTTACAAGATAAATCTGACCAGGTGAAAACACAGTGTTTCACAAAGTGTTTAATCCTCTTTATTAGATATTTTTCCTAGAATATAAACAACTATGAAAAAATCCACATCTTCAAATAAGGATACCAAAACATCCTTAGATAGATCAGCTAGCATGCACAGCATCTCATTTTTGAAACTGACAAGTAACCAACATTTTCAAATTTAAGAACATGATTAGGACTCAGAACACCTGAAACAAGACACTTGAGTCTATCTGTGTACCTGAACACAGAGTTAGGAAAGCAAAGCAGACTTCCGGTCTGTAATGCCAACACCAAAATGCCAACTCCTCCCAAAGAATCTATCTTTACCCAGCACATAGCTTGCTCCCTGGTGAGGCTTATTCCAAATGTAAGAGGGAATTTAAAAGTATGTTGCATGTATAGAATATGCAAATGTCATGGCTCACATGAGTACCTGAATAAATCTGTTCAGGTTTATCTAGGCACAGACTATCCTATGAGAGATGGATTAAGGACAGAGTCCTTTCCAAACACATCCTGGTCCCAGAGAGCCATGGCTGTGATTCCCTGCATGCCCTGTGTGACAGCACAAGTTGTTGGAGCACCACCAGTTAACCTCATGTCCAGGCAGCTGCCCAGACAGGAGGTACTGTCAGGCTGCTCCAGGGACAGTCCTACCTACACTCTTTAGCAAAGCCACTGGTGTGGAGCTTTGGCTGTCTGCCTATTTTCACAATGTTTGCAGCAAAATAATCATCTCACTCTTCCAAATTTGTCTCAACTGAGCCCCTGGACTCAGACATTACCAGAAGGAATGATGCAGAGTAAGATTGTATCTGTTTTGGTCCCTTCAGAACAGAATAGAAGTTTAATGTTTCCTAAACCCCCTCTCAATCCATCTCAAAGCTAGAAAAGTATAATCCTTACTCAGAATTTACACTGCTGCTACCAAATAATCCAGCTCTACACACTGTCTCTAGTCAAAACGTTATTGCAGGTTTGAGCAATTCAACACCCAGCATTCCTTTAAAATTTCCAATCACTCTAAGTAAAAATCACACTACCTTAAAAACAGGAAATAGCTGAGTTAAAGTTGGGTGGGGAGTTTGAGTTTGTAGTCATGACTTTAGAGATTATTTTGTTCACACCAGCCCCACAATTCAGCCCACCAGGTGCCATGCAAACACAAAACAGGGCAGAGCAGTGGCAGGAAAGCGAAGTGGAAGCTCAGGGGAAGCTCAGGATTTCCCTTCTCAAGGGCACAGCCACCCCTGGCAGCTCAGAAAGCTTGTGCAGCTACAAAGCAGCACTCCCATTGACAAGAGACTCCCAAACATAACAGCTGCCAGAGAACTTGAGACACATTCGTGCACACTGAATAGACAGACAAAAAGAAACCCACAATTTTCCAAGAGACCTAGACTGAATATCTTGAAGAACTGTATGGACAATAATGTTCTGGAAAATTTCACAGCAATACTGCCACATGAAATAATGACTTTTGAGTATCCTTAAAACAACTATGATTTCTCATTTAAAATAACCCCCTGCATTTGAAAATGGAGAACTGAGATACTGGTCTTGCTAAAATAAGAAAACCTTCCAAGCCCTTCCCCCGCAAAACACAAACAACAAAAAAATCCCAAACACCCAAATCAAACACAAAACTCAATCAAAACCCAAGATTCTGGCTAGACGCATATTAGCAACACTCTGCCCTGTAAGCTATGCCTATTATTAGGTTACTAAGGAGAGCAGGTGATGTTTATGCATTCTCAGTTACTCATGCTAACACCAGGCTCACTGCTAAGCACAGCACTGCACTTCGGGAGGGCAAGGACTGCACTCCTCCATTTCTGAAAAGATCCCCCACTGCCATGGGGACCCAGCTGGTGCAAGACACGCACGAGTATTAATAAATGAAAGCTCAAACAACAAACAGAAAAACCTCTGAAATAATGAATCAGACCATGACACAAAAATACAAACTTCAACACACAAAAGGACAAAGCACACAAAACCATCCACTATGAGTTGCAAATATCTTTTTCTGAGGCACTCTCACTTCATGTAGCACACTTTTAGCTAGTCAGAATCCTGGACAGACTGTTCAGTATTTCCAGATACCTTTTGCCCCTTCTGGTGAATCTACAACCTAACTCCTTACCCTAAAGGCAGGATTTGCTCCATGTTCCAGTAAACACTTGACAGCTCCTGTGCATAGGTTAAATGCAGCAATATGCAAAGCTGTTCCAAAATCAAAATCACTACAGGTGGCATCCACATCTGCAATTAAACATCACATGTAAGGTATGCAAGTCTGTTACATGAACAGTTCCCCCTAGATTCCTTGAGAGGACATTCATTTTTAAAGTTTATGTTAGCATTTATATAGACATACCATTATTTATGTACCAAATGCATATAAGAAGCAATTCTACATAGAATATCAACCTTATTTGCATCTGTTTATTCATACCACGAACCAACCTGGAAGATGAGCATGTACTATCACTCATTTTTTAATACTGATGGCTTAACTGCAAAATTGCTGCTACTCAGGGTGCCCAATCTACTGTGCCAAGATTAACAAGTGAGTAACTTCAGGTTTGCAAGTAAATTAATTTTTTAATGTTTCAGAAACATTTATGTTTTATTGCTTCTAGGTGTCAAACATTAAAATGAGATGCATCTTCAACTAGTTGTTTTCCTTTGTGAGCAGGCAGTAGGGCTAGGGAAAACTGATTATACATCTGCTTTACACTGATTGAATTACTAATGGCCAAGAATGAGGTAAGAGCTGGTGATTGTTACAATTTTTTTGTTTTCAAAGAATTGCACTCTGAAGGGTCTCACACTGATAGTCTGGAAAATGGAGAACTGCATCTGACTGGAAGTTATTTAGCACAGTATGTATTTCCATCAGTTGTTCCCAATATATCCTTCAATCTGCTATGAAGTTATTACTGTTCTAGAAGATTGGAGTTTAAATGTCGGTTTAATCTGAGGCTCCTCTCCTAAATTACACAAGAGAGATGTCATTTTGAGTCAGTTAGGTACAGCACTGTTAATTAAAAATGCCAGCTGATTTAATATACAAGCATAAGACCACAAGTATTAGCAATCATGTTCCAATTTGAAATACCAGTGAGGAACATAAAACTTTCCACCTCAGGGCTGAAGAGTCTCCTCATATTTTCCAGTATCAGTCTCCATCCCAAGAAGCACTAGCCCTTCTCAAAATGCCATAAACAAAGTATATCCCAACTGCATCAACATCCTTATATAGTTACACTAAATAAACAAATAAAACATGAACAATATAGAAGATACACAGTTATATATGTCTGTATAGACATGTTAAGTTCATACATGCTAATAAAACTGACTCAATTTTATAAAGATCAAAGGTAACAAATTTCCAATCAGAATTTAACAGTTTTGCAACTGCCCTGATTGAACACAAACATGAAAAAAGGCTGCATTCACATGCCTCAATCCTAATGAGAGCTATTCATGCAGATGTACCAAAGGTCAGAAGACATCACCAGTTTAAAACCAGCTAGAAGCTGAGGAGCTGCATACAGCCATTGAAACGTCCATGGGATACAACCAAACATTTTCTGCACACACAGGAACCAATTTGCAGAAATACTGGTCAGTAACATCAGCTACTGAGCCAGCAACAGCTGCATGTATTCCTATTTTGTAAAATAACTGATGTATGGTTTGATTTTTTGAGTTAGACTCTGTGACTTCTCAGACTTGCAAGCTTCATGCTTAGATTTTCTGAACAGTTCTCTTACAGCTTCAATCTAAGTGGGCATAGTAGAGGTGACAGAAAGACAAATATCAAATGTTACCTGGTAACTTCCCCCAAACTATCTAGAGGAAAATAATATACAATTTTTGTATTTAAAACCTCTAAAAACCCGAACTAGCTCTCCTGTAGCAACTGAGGAGTAAAGCTGTATGAAGACTTTAACTACAGAGTGTCATAAAGAAAGCAGTTTAGTAGTGAATCAAAAGGAAACACCTGTGCTTCACAATGGGTGTCTCAGAGTCAGCACACCACTGTCTTAAAAAGTTATTTTTATATTAACAACCATTTTTTCTCCAGTTCAGTATGGATCCATCCAAAGCATGTTCACCTTCTACGTATGTTCTTCCTTCCCTGCAAACTGCCTGATGAAGTATGGAGCTAAAATTGTTCTATTAATTCAGACTATCCATTGTTTCCATGGCACAGGGCAAATAATTTTACATATTTCCTGAGATTAAAAATATCAGCTGCTTATCCAAGAATTGCCAACTGCCCAGTAACTGAAGTGGTTTCCTTGGAAATCTGAGCAAAGTCCCGCCCCTTCTGTAGGAACTGCACAGGAGGAGAACACCAAATGCCAACAAGGTCTGAAAGGAAGCTGCTGATGCAAATTATGGAAGCCAGGCTATTGAAATGTGATGTGGACTTAACTACTGTGCAGTCTGATTTTGTCTTTTGTTACCCACCCACACCTGTCACCTCCTAAGCAAGTCACACCAGTAACAGCACTGCTTAGCAATTACCTCCATGGAGATTCAAGATGTGGTAAAGCAAGCCCTGGGTACTCCAAAAGCCTACCAGCTTTTCAAACTGCTAAGACAGAGTCCCTAAATAATAAATCCTTTTGCAAACTACCACAAATCAGAAGGATATTCAGTAGAACACATTCACATTTGTACAACTTTAGTGATAAAGTTGCTTACTGGTTTTGCTGTCCTGACCAAATTAGAAATAAATAGTTCTGATCAGAACCATTTCTGTATTTCCATGTGCATTAGTATAAACAGGTCTCCAACTACGAATTCTTCATAGTATCATTCCAAAAGGTGTTACCTGTTTATGCCAAACACTAAAGTCAAATTGCTCCTTAAACAGGACCTTCTACATAGCTGAGAAATGGGAAAAACGAGCACATCAAAATTGCCTCAGTTACAGGTTTGCCACATGAAATTGCCAAATCCCCACTACTCCTTTAACCTTCTCCCCAAATTTCAAACATACTTCTCAATGTTTAAGCAACCTTAAAAACCACAAGATTTTACTGGAATAGTTGTATCTTTGGTTTTCTGCAAACATTCCCTTAGTTCTCAATAACTTAAGATTAATCTGTTTGCTTTCCAGTCTATTTGAAACTTCTATTGTCTTATACAAAGCTCAAGTTTAAAAACTAGCAATGGAAACAGTACAGTAAAGCACTAAAAAATAGCTTAAGAGAAAAATGAACCAATGAGGCTGAATAATAGAATAAGAAATTACTTATATATAATGGATAAATGAACACCAGACTTACAGACCACAATACATCAGCTCAGGATCTACAAAATATGGACAACTACATGAAACAAAGGTCACAATGCCTACCTTTTGGCTTTGCATTTTTCAAAATAACACTGATGAGTTCTGGAACATCAAAGTAGGCAGCATAGTGCAAGGCATTCATATTTGTCCAGCGGCTGCGCAAGCTGCTGTCAGCACCCAAATCAATCAGCTGTGTTGCAAATTTTACAGCAGTTTCAACATCACCTGCAGGGTAATTTTTGTAAAGAATGCATTAGTGATTTATTTGTTTGACCTCAAAAAACACACACATGTTTATGTGTAAAACAAAACATACATTAAGCCCTTCAAGCTCACAGCAGAACTATTACTGTGCCTTTCTTTTTAGGATTAGGATACAGAAATCTTTGCCCTCTACCACAAAGGGCTGAAATCTCTAGTGTATAATAACACTATCTGTTTTTCTCTAATGTAAGTACTGTGTCACCGAGCAAACCCAGGAGTTTTAGGATCTGGAAGGAGAAAAAGAATTGCACATCACAATTTGATCAATTTGATGTTGAAGTTGATGTTAAAAGATGTGCCAACACCAGGGAAGACGACCTATGCCAGCCTTCTCTCAAATTCAGAGAAGTGGGCTCAGGTCAACAAAAACATAGAAGAGTTAATAGGGGTGTTCAAACAGAGTTAAATGTGCTCTCATTTCCAGTATTTATGACCATAATAATGCAAAGTTTATTGTTCACTTCTGATATGAACAGGGTGATAGAAACAACACAAAAAGAACAGCCAGTCACCGAAATGTTCTGCTGTAAGAAAACCACAGCAAAAATTATAGCAAACTTGCAGCTTGCACCTCAGTCTGAAACTGCCTTTGCTACATGAAGTATCTGTTTAAGCTGGTACTACTGTGTGTAATACCCGTACCACTAACTCAGCTTGCTCCCCATGGCTACGGCTGCAGTTCTGCATCTTCCTTGCTCATGGCCACTAGAACAGAGAAAACCAAGCACAAGGGAAAAAAAAATCTATTGCAAGGAAAAATCCTGTAAGTGTCAGTGGGATAAGCTTATGTGAGTCAATTAGGTTTTACATCTATAATGACTTTTTTTTTTACTCACCAATGCCATGAGCCCCTGATTTGCAAGTGTAATGCAGGAGAGTCATATCAGTCAGTCCATCCCTGTCATTCACATTGCATCCCCTTTTAATGATCTGACAGGCAAGTGGAAAACAAGCACATTTTAGCTCTGGCATATCTCTGACATCACTACTATTTCCTAAGTTATTGCAGATCTAATTGACTCCTGGATTCATTGCAATGGCTAGGAACAAAGAAGCCTGCCAGAAAAGACTCTTAACTGCAGAACTGAGCAACATATACAAATGTAATAAATAGCATTATAATTAACCTTCATTATTTACAGATTAAAAAAACCTTTATATTGCTCCTTCTAACATATACTTCACATGCTAAAAAGTTAAGCAATTAACTGCGTGAGAAAATGATTTATGAACCTCTCCCCTTGTTCTTTGATCTCTCAACAATTACCCAGCCCACTCCCACGCAACCCCAACAAAAAGAAGCCCCCAGTTATAATATGGTAGGGTTCATCGTCACTACACTTCCCCAAGAAAACCTGTAATTCAGAAGAAAAAGAAGAAAGTAGGATAGAAATACTAAAAACACATTTTGTGCCTTGGAAATATTGCCCTTAAGGTCAGGCTTTAACAGTAACTTCATATATTTTTTGGGTTTGAGTTTGGTATTACTGTTAAGTAGGAAACTGAAACACCAAGGTGAAAGGTCTCAAGACAATTGCCTTGAGAGAAACATTGTTTATACCATCTATGTAAATGTACTGAATTTTATCCATCATCTTTCTTTTTTCAAATAAAACCTGACAACATGTGGAATACAAGGCATGATCAGTCACTACTTGTTAAAAGGCAGAAACTGCATTTATCATTAATTCTGCTTCTGAATGAACTGGTTTTATTCACTGTCAACACAGTGTTTAACATTGAGAGCACTCAAGGATCTTCATTTGTATCTCACCTCATTCCCAATAATATCAATATTCTGCTGGACCTGTGGAACCCACTGCCTTAAGATAGCAAACAATTCAGAAACTGATGTTTTGGGGTCAAAGAGTATTTCTTGGCATGCTGCATCATTGGGATCGAAGAAGGAGAACTCTGTTAAAAAAGAGAAGAGTCTTCATATCAAAAGATCTTGATGTTTAACATGAATCTAGTTTTTCAAACTCAGAGGCAAAGAACAGCAGAGAAGCAGAGAGAAAACATCTTCCTCCTTCTTCTTCTTCCATCACAATTTACATGGAACATACTAAAATATAAACACAGTCTAATCACAAAGGCATTCTGTGACCTCTGCTATTTTCAGTATTTCATTAATGCATCAATCCCAGCTGGTGGCAGCTGCAGGAGACAAACACCTTCAAAAATTAAGACACCAAACCAAGACCAGGGGGAAAAAAAAAAATTAAAGATTTTAAGCCTCATGTTCTTTCAGGCAACCCAAACTGTAAGTGCATAAAACACCTTATTACAAAACTGTATGTCACATTGCTCACAGTAATGTGTGTGTGTGCTTGTATATACACATCCTCTATTTTTCATCTGTGGAATTTCTTCCAGCTCTGGAAAATTATATGAAAGAATCTGGATAGCAATGGCTATGAGGAGAGGGACTGAACTGAACTACCATCAGCAAATGAACCAGGGCAAACACTGAACTTTTATCCCTCCCACAGCTATCAGGGAGTTGCCTTTTAAACAGGTTTTGGATAAATGTACAACTCAGGTCACATCCATCACAGATTCAAGGCTCTCAGACAGGACAGACAGGTTAAGCAACACACAGCATCACCCATCTGGGTGTGTGACATGGCATGAACCACTCCTGGGTGAATCATCCCAACCCTTCCCCAAAAACAGCATACCTGACTTCTAGATTGGATTAACAGATAACAGCATGTACTGAGTTCTCTTCCTGGCTATTCAGAGTTCCTCAAACTTCATCACCTTGACTCAACAAGAATGGAAAAGGAGGACAACTTTCACTGATATTTACCATTAATTTTTATTTGCACCTAGCACATTAAAAAACCCCAAACCATTTATCTCCTAGCACTACAGAAAGTGTGCTTCTTCCCTACATCCAATGCATCAACACACATCTACTGATTTATCCACCAATATTTACCTTCCACATAAACCACAGCTGATCTACAGCTGAAACTATGAAGTAAACACACAACTAGGCAACAAGATTAATGATCCTGCACAATATTCACAGTTCTTACTCTACCAGGAAGATTTCTAGCCACAAACCTGATCCAAATTATCTATCAGAGATCAACTCTTACAATCAGCATGGTAGGGTAAAAATCTGAGACTGTATCAAGGATTAATAACAACCACCCTAAGTGCTTAACAGGTGATCAGCTGTAGTCTTTGCAACTAAAGCAATGCTACACAGAATCTGTTAAAGCAATGAATCCCATGAAAGGATGGCAATGGCATCTAGATAGCTCAAAATATTATTTTCTCCCCTCTATCTTTCCCAAGGATTGATCACAGTGTCCAACTGCATTAAGGAAAAATAAATGCACTGAATGTAAAGACCGAGAATCTCTTTCTGCAGTGGTTTAACCTCCTTTACAGTAACATTCAGCAATGTTACTGTTACACAGTGACAGCAATCTCCTATAAAAGGATTTTTTAAATTTAATGAGTAGGCAGAAACCAGGTAGAACACACAGCAGTGAAATCATAGGGTTATTAGAAGATAGCACAATAAAACAATGTTTAAAGAGGGCAAAGGGAAACTTTATCTAGGGGATAAAAAAATAGGATGGAATAAATCATGGCAGTACTTAGAGCAGACAAGACAAGTGATGAGAACAGGGCTAAACTATGTAAAGACACACGTTCATGCACTGAAACATTTCACATGTAACACTTACATTCCCAACCTGAGCTAACTTATAAATCAGGTCTTGAGAATGCTGAGCCTGTCAAAGACAGAACATTACATGCATTTATTTCTTCCTGAATACAGCTGATTGCTCTAATCAATGCATGGGAAACAGAGAGGTGGAAGGAGTGATTTTTGAAGTATACAGATGCTATTAATATCTTCTGCAACATTCAGAGGCATTATAATTGCAGCTATCAGTGAAGTTCCTTACCTACAGTGACTTTTTAACACATTATATACTGTCAGAATTTTTATTATCATTTGTAAATGTGAAGACAGTTACTGAAGACAAACATTATTCTGACAGCTGATCACTGATACTTGGTATAATTTTCTACCACTCACTTTAGAGTCCTTACCCACCACAAAAACATACACTTCCAACAGAAATATCTCCTTCTAGTACTTCTAGTACATAATTTACATACTCAAGCACAAGAAAAAGTGTAACTCTAGAGGTTTTAAATGTGGTGTAGATTAACTTCCCTCACTTACTCCAAGTTTATATTTTAACACAATATCCAATTCTACAGAGAGATGTGAAAGAAGTGCAAACCTGACCACACATGCACAGAACTGTACAAAGGAAAATAAATAATTTATAGTACATGCAATAAGAAAAATGGAAAAAGCATGGGTCTTCATCTTTCATTTCATTTAACAGATAATCCATTTAATAAGAAGAAAACTTTTTCTGGACAGAAATAATTAAGAGTTGACAGCTTTTCTTAAAATTTATTATTCAAATTTATTCTCTGCTGATCACAAATTCATTTTTCTGTTTAAAGTACGTACCACAGTCTGAAGGCATTGGTGCATCTAGGGATAAAAAAATAGGATGGAATAAATCATGGCAGTACTTAGAGCAGACAAGACAAGTGATGAGAACAGGGCTAAACTATGTAAAGACACACGTTCATGCACTGAAACATTTCACATGTAACACTTACATTCCCAACCTGAGCTAACTTATAAATCAGGTCTTGAGAATGCTGAGCCTGTCAAAGACAGAACATTACATGCATTTATTTCTTCCTGAATACAGCTGATTGCTCTAATCAATGCATGGGAAACAGAGAGGTGGAAGGAGTGATTTTTGAAGTATACAGATGCTATTAATATCTTCTGCAACATTCAGAGGCATTATAATTGCAGCTATCAGTGAAGCTCCTTACCTACAGTGACATTTTAACACATTATATACTGTCAGAATTTTTATTATCGTTTGTAAATATGAAGACAGTTACTGAAGACAAACATCATTCTGACAGCTGATCACTAATACCTGGTATAATTTTCTACCACTCACTTTAGAGTCCTTACCCACCACAAAAACATACACTTCCAACAGAAATATCTCCTTCTAGTACTTCTAGTACATAATTTACATACTCAAGCACAAGAAAAAGTGTAACTCTAGAGGTTTTAAATGTGGTGTAGATTAACTTCCCTCACTTACTCCAAGTTTACATTTTAACACAATATCCAGTTCTACAGAGAGATGTGAAAGAAGTGCAAACCTGACCACACATGCACAGAACTGTACAAAGGAAAATAAATAATTTATAGTACATGCAATAAGAAAAATGGAAAAAGCATGGGTCTTCATCTTTCATTTCATTTAACAGATAATCCATTTAATAAGAAGAAAACTTTTTCTGGACAGAAATAATTAAGAATTGACAGCTTTTCTTAAAATTTATTATTCAAATTTATTCTCTGCTGATCACAAATTCATTTTCTGTTTAAAGTACGTACCACAGTCTGAAGGCATTGGTGCTGCAGCAACAGAAAAAGTAACAGATGTTTCAGAGTTTGGGAATAAGAATCGCTCTCTTTCAGCGAGGGAATCTCCTTCAAAGGAAGGTTCTGGGAGATCCTCTATGGTCATCTTCTAGAAACCCACTTCAGGAGGAAAAATAAAAATCAATAAACAACCTCATTGGAAATACTTTGGATTGGTTCTATCATAGTAAGATACAACATGCAATGAGACTAAAATCTTAAATTTGCAAACTGCCATGACATTCTTACAAACTGATATGTGAACAAGGCTCACAGAGTATGGTGTCCAGGTTAGCCAACTTCTAGTTTTGACTTCCACCACTAAACTTGCACTTAACTAATGGAAAACATGTTTCTCCCCAGTTTCCCACTTGAGCAGTAAAGAAAATATTAATGCTCTACTAGCCAGTACACACTGAGGATAAAGAGATTAGTGAGTTGCACAGCTTTATGAAAACCTGAAGCACCAAGTACCTGCCCTCACACTCTGCATGCACAT
This sequence comes from Emberiza elegans, assembly GCA_024865655.1. Classification (NCBI taxonomy): domain Eukaryota; kingdom Metazoa; phylum Chordata; class Aves; order Passeriformes; family Fringillidae; genus Emberiza; species Emberiza elegans. The sequence goes on from JALJVW010003617.1 coordinate 739,487, forward strand.
TTCCTCCCTTCACCATGAGCAGGAACATGCTGCCAGCTACTGCTGCCTCCTCTTTTTAAATTCTCAGCTTTTTCATCTTCCCACACACAGCTGCAGACAATTCATCACCGAGTGATTCACTCCTGGACTCACGGTTCCATATCAGCTCCTTCCCAGCTCTGCTCCTGCCTGGTTTAAAATAGCACACTTACCACAGCCTCGGAACCTTCCCCCTCTTCTGCTGCTTCCAGTCACCTTCCCAGGCCTTCCAGCAACCTAGGAGAGAGAATCAAGACTAAAACACTGTAGTGATATAGTGACAAAATCTAACAACCAGCCCAAGTTGCATCCTAGTTATGGTTCCCAGATTGAGATCAGAGGAAAGCTGGCTACCAGCTGTAAGACAGTTTATCAGGCAAATTCATTAACAAATACCAAAATATCATTATTCTTAATAGAAACAGACATGATTGCACCATCAGAAGCTACATCTCACAACTGAAAATTTTAAATTCTGCATCTTGAATGATCATTATTAAACACTTGGGGTAAAAGCAACATTTCTACTAAACAACCTACATTTGTATTCTGGAGATTGCTATACCATGCTGTTTTCTCAGGAATTTGTTTAGCCAGCCTGCTTGACAGAAAGAAGCCATGGATCTTGAAGGAATGTTTGTTTTTATTACATATAATTTATACCCAAGTAAATATGAAAAACTAAAAGAAGACTTATTTTGGTTTTTGTATGTAACACACAACAAGCTATATGAGTAGATTTAGTCTGATATTTCCCCAAATAAATCTGTCATGCTGCTTGGGACCTCACAATCTATATGCTAATATAAAAAGCATTTTAGCATTAGCAGATACTAATCTTGAAGTAAAGAAATTAAAGCCTCCTTTTCTTGCCCATCATACACAGTTCACCTTGTGCTCAAGTTGGAAATAAAGGTGCACATGAAAAATGCTCATTTTCCTCCCAATTAGTTTATTTCCCTAGTCTTATACAGCTGTACAAATTCATGCTCTGGCACGAAGATCAAGCAGGAGGCCACTGGAAGGACAGGACTATTTTTTCCCACAGCATTATCAAATTGCATTGGCTTACGTGTTCTTTTATTCAACAAGGCCAAAAATAACTCTAATTATTTCAATTAGTATTTTCTTACAGTCAGGAAAAGTTAAGAGTTTGCATTTCAATGGCTTAACAGCCATCATAAAGATGACAGCTTTCTTGTGTGAAGGACTATAAAGTCCCTTAAGCTGCAAATGCCTAATTAAATTGCTTTTGAAGGGCAACAGTGAAATAAATCTGCTACAATCTGATATTTCTTCAGAGGCTGTGGCAAAACAAAACAAAGGTTTGTAAGACACTGAATCCACAAGTTTCTCACAGGCAGCACCTCAGAGCTCTCACGACATGCACAAAGGAACAAGTAATATGCATGAGTATAAAAGACATATTAGCTGAGCCTCTTAAGCTGGAAAGACACAAAAGAAATTAAAAGCTTTTTGCACAGCCCTACACTGAGGGAACAAAAGGAGCACAGTGAAAAGTAGCCAGGCCTGATTGAGCAGATGGTAACAGGAAAAGGTGAGATTTCGTGAAGTAGGACAACCTAAGTCGTTGGATCTTGAAATCAACAGAGACATTTCAAAATGAACACAAGAAAGAGTGTTTATGGCACACAGGAAAGCAGACCAGACAGAACACAACCTGTGCAAGTAGCCAGGGCATCTCTTATTCTGCAGGGCCAGGGACAAGAACACCATCTGTGTTCTGCCACAGCAAAGCAGGCAGGGCAACAACCCATGCTGCCAGGTAGGCAGCACCAATCCCAAGGGCTACAGTGCAGATGCTGACCCAACTCCATAAGGAATAAATTTACATGCCAGCACCTCCAGTGGAAGTGTGCACACCCTCACACTGTGGGGTGCTCATCTGGCTCTAGAACAGGGCATGTATCACCACCCAGCACTGACGCACGATGTCAAGGTGACACCTTGTGCACCCACAGCCACCTCCAGGGGCTGCCAGCTCAGCTGTGAGAGCTTCCCAGCCAGTAACAGCACACACACAGCTGGAAAGGCAAAGGAAAAGGCTGAAAAGTATATCAAAGGCAGTGAAAAGGCATCCCCATGCCATCCTCACAACAAGTTCTGTTGCGAGCAAAACCAAAACAATACCCAAAACGTACTTCCCACCAAGATTCAGCTGGAAAGTCCTGGTGCAGTGGAATGGGAGGCCTTCCAAAAGAGCAGTGACTTTCCTGTATTAGTAAAAGAGTTTAGAGCAGAAACTATTAGAGAAATTACATAAAAGAGAGAAATTTTCTATTCACAGCATTGCCAAGCCACCACTCAGCACAGCTGAGCACAGCAGAGAGTATCATACTTACTATTTGCCAGCCATATGTTCTTCCTACTGAATTATACCTGAAATTGAAAAAACAGCAATATCAGGGAAAATCTTCAAAGAGTCATGAGATGCACACACCCTTTTGTTGGCAAAACTGAACAGCAACAACAGGTTTCTTGATATCCACAGGATACAGGAATGCATGGTAGCTCTGCATATACATATAAAAAGTTCCATAATAGAGGATCCAACTTTTTCATGTACTCATTTGTAATTCATGTTAAAGCACAAAGCTTTTCTGCAAGTGCTGTAAGAACCTGCAAATGCTAAAGTACTTCAAGCTACAACATACAGTTGTTCTGAGCTTTGATAGCTGAACCTGTCACAAATGTGATGCTATTTTTGACAACAACTATGTAAAATGGACTCCTTATCATGCACTTAGATGTGCTCAAGAAAACTTAAGTTCAGAGAACAAGTTCCTTGTACATACACCACCTGCCCACTTCAGAACATTTACAGCACAGGTGGCAGACCTGCTATACACATGTAGGTAAACCCAAGATTTGGGTAGTGTGCAGGGCCCTTTTGCAACATGGCAGTGTTTTCACAGATTCACCGAACTGTCATGATTGGAAGGAAATCATCCATTCCAACCCCTCTGCCAGGGCAGGGTCACCTGGAGCAGGTGGCACAGGAGCGTGTCCAGGTGGGCTCTGAATGTCTCCAGGGAGGGAGACTCCACAGCCCCTGGGCAGCCGTGCCAGGGCTCTGCCACCCTCGGGGTAAAGAAATTCCTCCTCACGCTGAGGTGGAACTTCTTGTGTTTCAGTTTACAGACACTGCTCCTCATCCTCTGGGCACCACTGAACAGAGCCTGGCACCGTCCCCTCGGCACTGCCTTCGAGATATTTATCCGCACTAACGAGATCCCGTCTGTCTCCTCTCCGCACTGCACGGGCCCAGCTCCCGCAGCCTCTCCTCACAGGAAAGATGCTCCAGACCCGCACCCTGTCCGCACCCTCCAGGCCGGCTCTGCCCGCCCACAGCGCCCGGGCAACCTCCCCAGCACTCCCCGCTATCCCGGGCCGGTACCAGAGCGCACCCCCGGAGCCGGGGTGACCCCGCCCGGGCCGCGCCTGCCCCCGGCCCCTGTGCCGCAGCCCGGCGGGGGGAGCCAGGCCGGCCGCGGCCCGCCCGCTGCGGCGGTCCCTGCGCCGCCACCCCGCCCCCCGCGACGCGTCGAGCGAGGATGGGAAGCACCGGGAGAGCGCTCGGAAAGCACCGGGAAATCACCGGGAAGCGCCAGCCCCGCCCCAGCCCTACCTGCTCCCGGTGGAGCGCACCGCGCCGCCCGGGCCCGCCCGCAGCCCAGGGAGCCCCGCGAGGCACAGGCCCCGCCCACCGCGGGCGGGGCCACGCCCCTTCCTACCCCTCCGGCCAATGGGCGGCCAGCGCGCCCCGCCTCTCCTCGATGACCACGCCCCCCGCGCGGCCGGGCGGGAGCGGGAACGCGCGGCGGGAGCGGGAACGCGCGGCGGGAGCGGGAACGCGCGGCGGGAGCGGGAACGCGCGGCGGGAGCGGGAACGCGCGGCGGGAGCGGGAACGCGCGGCGGGAGCGGGAACGCGCGGCGGGAGCGGGAACGCGCGGCGGGAGCGATGCGGAGATGGATGTGGGGATGCATGTGGGGAGGGATGCGGGGATGGATGCGGGGATGGGGCCGGCGGGAGGAACCGGGCTGGCACCCACGCGGCACCACTGGCACGTTTCAGCACTCGGCTCAGGCATCCCGGCTGTCTCAGTAGTGGTGGAACCCCCAAGGATGATTTTCAAAGGGTGCTCGTCCCATGCTGTAAAATCTAACGAGGATCTAAATCCACAAAGATTGGCACTCTCCGGGAAACGCCTACGGTGGTAAACCCAGTATCGTACTTGAGCCCAGGTTGCCTGAAGGGAATTCGAAGTGGATAAAACCTCAGCCAAGTCCTGCTATGTTTTTGTGCTCTGCGTGGGTCACTGTTAAATAAACACGACTGATGTGTACAGTCAGGTCCTTGGTGTTGTTTTTCCAGTGATGATATTAAAAGGGGTGGGGGCAGGAGAAATAGTAGGTAGGAGTGGCAAGTGGAAATTGCCTCAAGTGAAGTGCTGGAAAGGTCAAGAGTTGCAAATTCTTTGAGCTCGCAGAGACTCCAAAGCTGAAAGAAAGAGAGCATTGAGTTGCAATTGTGAGAGTAAACGCAATAGAGATGGCTACGAAAAAGCTAGGAAATTCTTCCGCTTCTTAGAGGACGTTCCATACCTTGGAAAAGGCAAAGAAAACATGTTCCAGGAAAATGCAGGCCTTCTATTTTCACCTCAAGGCTACTGAGGTTCCAACTCTTTTTATAAAGACAAGCTATGTAGATGTAAGCAAGATCAGATGTGAGCTTTGCACTGGCAGTCAATGTTTGTCTTTTTTGAGATGCTTGGCGCTGTTATGTTTGCCCAATTATCTCTTCATAAAAACACCCCAAACAATATTTGAGATAGCAGTAATTTTAATTAAATAATTTAGAAAATATATAAAGAAGGGATAATTTGGTTCTAACAATAGCGCATAAGCAAAGGATAACCGCGGGGTACGGAGTGCAGGGCTTTTGGACCCGTGCCACCCTCTGTACGAGCTTGCCAAGTGAAGATTCCCCCCTTATATACCATGTGTTAATACCTTATTCTCCAGTTCCGGTTCGTCATCTACCTATCTCCGCTCTCATGAACACCTTTACTGCGCATGCACCACCACTCAGTTCGGTGGTCGCACCAGTCTTTGGGGGTCTTAATTGATGAAGACCTCTCCTCTTCCTCTTTGTCCTTTAATTCACCTTTGGGTTACACATGCGCACTAAGCCAATACATCGTAAGCCAAGAGCACATATCGCTACATCTACATATCGAAGCAATAAATACCCTTATAATTAGCATTTTTCTGGGACCCAACCAGGTTTTTGTTCATTTTTAGCATCTGTATCTTCAGTTTCTTCCTCCTGTCCTTGTGAACATCTGCCAGGAGGGGGGGGGGTAGAGCCCCTCCTCTCCCTCTCTCCTTTTGGTATTACAACTTTTAACTATTTTTATTATTCCCAAATAGTAATTCTTATATGGTAGGCCCTGTCCTTGTGAACATCTGCTGGAGTGGGGGGGAGTCCTCCTCCCTCTCTTCTTTTAACATTACAACTTTTAACCATTTTACCTATTCCCAAATATTAATTACAGTACCAATATTGATTACTCTTTCAATTTTATCAGCACGAATCATACCTATTTATCACAGCGCTGTGGGCAGAGGAAATGTTTTATTGCTGGTACTGAATAACAGACTTTAGTGAAGAGCCTGGAATTGAAATTATTAGTCCTGGAGAAGACTGGAATTTAGGAGAACTTCAATTTAGGAGAACTTCAATGAAGGTAAAGCACAAGCACAGGGAGAAACAGAGTGAAGTAGTGTTAAACACACAGTACTGAGCTGAGGGAGGCTACTGATGGCATCCTGGGGTGTTATCCTTGGAACTAATCTTTGTTTCATGTTTTCCTTTAATTTTTTTTTTGGGGGGGGGGAAACCCCAGCAAACCAATGAGATAAAAAAAGCAAAAAGGAAAGAATTGCAGTTAGAAAGGAATGAACTGATACAAGATTGGGATATGGGATCATTGCATGGAAGCAACTGAGGAACCAAACAATGCAAGGCAGCTACACAAGGGGCACCATTACCAACATGAAGCAGTGGCACAAAAATCAATTTCATTTCTTGAAATGTGCAACTGGGGAGTTGTGTCAGGGAAGTGAAGAGTCCGTGATGTGATGTCCAGCAGGTCTGGCCGTCTCCTTGAGGAGTCACATATTGCTGTGAGCACCCTTCTTCAGCAGCAGCTAAGCCAGCCTGCCTGGAGAGGGTTTGTCAGCACAGCCAAGGAAAAGAACAGTCTGTTTGAGGAGTTTGTTACCAGAGCACAGCTTGTTTGATGCAGCAGAATGAAAGCTGAGACACAGGATGTAGTTGCCATCTGCCATAAACCGCGGAAAATGGGGTGTGAATTCAAAGGTGGTGTTGAATATGAGGACAAAACTGTGTGTGATTCTTTTTCATGCTAGAAAATGAAAGCAAGTGTGAAAAATGCCAGTTGCTTTTTTTTGAAATTTTAAAGTTTAATAGTAATAAAATGGTTATAAAAATAGTAATAAAATTAGAGTAATAAAAATTTGAACAATTGAGATTAGGACAATACAAGACAATAAAAACAGAGTTACGGACATCCAGGTACCTTTTTCTGGGCAAAATAAGCCCAAAAAAGGGCTTATTAAGGACCCACGTTAACAGAAGATTAACCCTTAAAAACAATAGCCTGTTGCATATCCATACACGTCATACATGATGCATAAATTCCATTCAAACACAGGATTTTGTCTGGTCAGAGTCAGCTTCTTCCTCTGAATCCTGACAGCGTCTTCAGGGCTGAGCAAGGCAGGAAGAAGTTTGTTTCTTCTGATAAGAGAGCAGTAATTTTTTTTTTTCTCTGAAAGATTTAGGTGTCCTGTGGCTGCTATCTGGTGCAAGTACCTCATTCCTTTCTTTAAAAATATATAGTTTCTATTTTAACATTATGATATAACCTAAAACTATATTTAAACACTACTTAAAAAATTATTACAGCATAACTTTTAACATAACACATATAATATTCATTTTAATATTTGTGAAAAGCCAATAATAAAATACACATTTTTCACAGCAGGGACCTAACAAAAGGTTGCAGGTTCTAGAAGATCCTTCTGATCAGGCCAGCAATGGCAGAACCCCAAACGTCTCAGCTGAAAGTGAGTCCTGAGTGCTGCAGCTGCAGAGGAGGCTGGATGTCATGGCCTGACAACACCCCTGCCTGTCTGGACTTCCACCTCTGGGCCCTGCAATGGAAATTTTAAAAGAATATATATTTAAACCACTTTCTGTACCTTAGCACATTGTCTTTTTCAGCCACTCCTCCACAAGCCAGGATATGAATGAAAATAAAAAGCCTGTTCAGCCTATCCTGTCTGACTCATTTGGTGCAGCCACGGGCAGCAAGGCTGCTGAACACCTGGAGAGCTCAAAACAATGGGCTGCACCAGCTCTGACCACCTCGGGAGGAAAACAGGGAAACAATGTTCATGAGAAACAAGCCTGTTTCAACTGAACCATTATTTCATTTCTTGTCTCTTCTTGGGGCAGAAATAGAGCATTGCTAAGCAGTTTGTGGTATTTTCGGGATCCCTCATTGTTGGGAGGAAATGATGAATCTGACTCCATGTTCTTAGAAGGCTAACTTATTATTTTATGATATGACATGATATGATGTGATATGATATGATTGATATAATGCTATACTAAACGATAGTAAAGAATAGAGAAAGGATACAGACAGAAGGGTAAAAGATAATAAAGAAAACTCCTGACTCTCTCCTCACAGTCCGACACAGCTTGGCCCCAACTGGCCAATAAGTAAAAGCAATTCACCAGTTGGATAAACAATCTCCAACCACATTCCAAAGCAGCAAAACACAGGAGAAGCAAATCAGATAATTATTGTTTTCTTTTTTTCTCTGAGACTTCTCAGCTTCCCAGGAGAAAAATCCTGGGCAAAGAGATTTTTCAGAAAACGTGGCGGTGACACCAGTTCATCGGCACAGATTGATGGATAAGAGGGAAGCAATCCTTGAAATGGCTTGGGAAGGCATTGCAGCTTCAGTAGAGCCATTCTGGAGCAAGGCTTAGGGCAGCAGGGAGGTTCTGACCGTGAGTGTGCACACACACTGTGGTTAGAGACACTCTCTGACAGAAAGCCAGGGGGAATCCTGTGCTTACCTCAGTTTTCAGGGAAAACCTGAGACTGTCTAGGTAAGGAAACCCACTGGGAGCTGGATAAGGCATAAGGCTAAATAGCTGCAATCTTTTCTGTAGCATCTTGGGATATTTTTCAGGAACATAAATTCCTAGACCTCATTTCTAGATCCAAAATCAATACTGCCAGCTTCCATTAGGAAGTGCTGCAGCCCTTGCCAGCAGTTAAATTGCCAGTCCCTCACCTGAAAGGAACTCACTCACCTTGAAATTGTTCCACAACCACAAACCTGATTTCCCTCATGAGAACTGATGTAAAAGTCACCAAGACCAGTGGAACCTTCTCCTTTTAATTTTCTAGATTTGCATAACTCTGGGAATCTATGCTTAAAGCCTCGTACTGTTTCACAAAGTTTGTTTTCCCAACTCTCACCTTTTGGCTGTCACTGTCTTACCCACTGAAACCAGCAGTGAATGCATTGGTTGGGGCAGATGGCAAGCACCTAAAATATTGATGGAATGCCTAGCAAAGAGAAACTCTGACTAACTGACCAGAACACACTTTCCAAAAATAACAGACTAATGTAAATATATCTCACAAAACTACTGCTGACCCTAGTCATACAATTCTTCTCGACCCCTTTGGGTCACCTGTGATTTACCTCACACATCACTGTAGTGGACAAGAACTTGTACATCCTCTAATAAGAAGCTGCTCTAAGTTTTGTGACAAACTCCACAAGAAAATTTCAGACACTTACTTATTTTTCATTCTTCCTGTGTTCTGTAGCATGCTCAACCAAGTCATAATTGTGGCCACATCCAGAAAAAGATTTTTTTTCTGCTTGATTTTAAACTCTGGTTTAGATGTGTTTTTAGAAGCTTAGCCATCTGTCTAAATTTATTGCGAATAAATTGTAAATAAAATTGTAAATCTGTGTAAATTTATTTATTGCCCCCCAGTGTAGCAACAGCCCTGTGCAGGCAAACCTCCCAAAATTGCTCTTTAGTTTTCTACTTACATTTCTTCCTTCATTAATTCCTTTATAAAGTACTTTTGCTGGAGAGGGAAGCCAGTTTCCTAGCTGTTTTCAAGATTTCTTTTTAATTTGTTCTTCTGCTGTTTAAAAAATCCAGATGTTTTTGCAAAACAGGTTTTTGAAAGCATTGGGTCACATTTATAGCCTCATGCAATCAGAGTGCACCACTTTACTTAGAAGCTAGAATTAAAAAAAAAAAAGCCAATTTTGAGAAGTGTATCATTGGCTCAGAACCAAGATTAATTTTGTCTTTCACTTGCATCATCACCACTAGTAAAAGCTCTGTATAGCCTCATTGGTTCTATTCAATTATTTTCAAGTACATTTCCTTCAAACCATGGTGCTCCCATTCTTTACCATTGTCAACAGGTATCCACAGGGGAAACAAAAGGAAGCCTCCCATGTATCTCTGCAAGTGATTACAGAAAGGAGAGAACCTTCTCTATATCCCAAACTAGAGTCAGCTCTGCAGGAGAAGCTGAAATAAAAAGAGACTATTTCTTATTTACTTAGTGCTATCTAGGCCAACAATATGAGCAGCTCCCTGGTTATATTCAATTTGCTCACACAAAAGAAGAAAAAGGGCATTTCTTTGAGAGCAAAATAGCTCTTTAAAATTGTTGTGATCACTCAAGTTCTCCATAATTCCTCAGTGAGCTCTTTTCCACAAATACAAACCTTACATTTCTAAGACCTGGCATAATCATTTATGTGCATTACCTATTTTAGCCTCTCTTTTGTTGTTTGATCATGAGATAAAATATTTTCCTTATAATTTTTTTGTGAGGTAAAGCATTGGGATTTTTCTGAAGTGCCTCAGAAGTATAAAGAAATATATGGTAATAAGAATATTGATAAGAAAAATGCAGCTACATAAAATTTGAAAAAGCCACATCAAAGATCTCATAGAAGCTGATAAATCTGGTGCAACATTAAATAGTAATATTGCAAATACATGCAGATAGCAATGAGAGCCAGGATAAAACAGATTCCTTGTTAAAACACATTTTCTATGAGCTTGGATCTTGATTTAGTAATAAATAAATAATAATAAAATGTGTATTGGTTTACTATTAATATTTAAAATAACGAATGACTGCATAATTCATAATCATAAACCAGGATTTTGCGGTTTTTAACCATACATTTATTTCTTGTAAGACATTAATGCATGGTGTGAAAATGAGTAGAACAAAAATTCAGACAAAAGTAATATGACTGATCAAAGACAAAGAGAAGGAAAAGAACTTCCTGAATACTACGACCAACTCACAAGGAGTTTGTCAAAATTCCCAGTGTGAGCAATGGAGCTGTTGGAGCTGCATTTTGAAAAAAGACACCAGAGATTTCATAGCACAAATATTAAGCAGTTACACAGAGATGCCTCTCAATTCACACTGGAAGCAGCAGAGGGGCAAAAAGGCTCTTTACCTGTTCTCCTGAGCTTTGCCTGTTCTCCTGAGCTTTCCTAGGCTAACTCTGGAGGGCTACAGCATCCTGACCATTAGCATCACCAGGATGAAGCAGCTGTCTAAATCTGCTCCACTTCCCCACTTTGAACACATTAGATACATGCCCAAAAGGGAATACAGAAGTGTTGGAATGGCTCTGTAGAATGCAGATTGTGGTGAGACACAGAAGCAGCCGGTGCATGAGCTGAATGACTGGCCAGAAGCTGAGTCAGGAGGTTATTTATTACCTGATGCTTCCCAGAAAAGCCTTGTGGGAAATGACCTTGTCATCATGTACATTCAGTGCAATGTGTGTGTTCCTGAAAAATTACTTTGGAGAAAGCACATAGAGTTTTAAAAATCTTCCTGGGAATCCCCGTAGTGCCTTCTTCCCTGGAAAGCAAGGTAATTTTGCTGCCTCTGCTGAAAAGATAAAAATATTTGAACAATAGGGCTACAGAGAATAACAGCTTCCCTCTCGGACTGCAGTCCAGCCCTGAGGAATCAATCTTGTAAGCAGTTACTTAAAGTCTTAGAATGTTTCACAGGCTGGGCAGCATGCAAAGATTTTTGGGAATTGGGCAAGGTATGCATGACCATGCAGGTGGAAATTGCTAGAGAGAAGCTTCAGACTTCTAGTCAGCATTTGAGTTGGCCACTGTTGTCTGTAACCCCTGCAACACCGAGGAGGGGCCACCTTCAGGACAAAAGCTGTGTCTGGAAGTTAAAAAACAAGTCCATTCGGCCAGTCTGAGTAGTAAAGAGGGAGGCTGGGGGCAGTTGCTTCCACATGCCACCCTTCACAAATAAATACTTGGAAAAGACAAGCATCTTCTGCCTCATCCAATTCCTACTTTGGGTTCCCTAGGTTCTCTTTCAGAGTATTACACCATCCTGACCTTAGAAGTGATTCAAATAACAGGTTTTTTATTCCCTTCCTTCCCTTCCCTTCCCTTCCCTTCCCTTCCCTTCCCTTCCCTTCCCTTCCCTTCCCTTCCCTTCCCTTCCCTTCCCTTCCCTTCCCTTCCCTTCCCTTCCCTTCCCTTCCCTTCCCTTCCCTTCCCTTCCCTTCCCTTTCTTTTTCAGATATGGGTCTATATTTTTTAAATTTCTTAGTTTTGTTCCTTCTTAGAGTCCTAGCCCATAAAGCCCTGCATTTAAGAGAACTAAGCCCTGGCAAATGAAAAAGAAATAACAGTAAGCAAGTCACCCTTGCGAGTTCAAATTTTATCCCAAGACACTCAGACAAAGGAAAAAAATGAATTTTCATTTGATTTTTAACTTTAATTTGAAAATAAACAGTTTGGATCCACTAGATTTTCAGATGCTGTCTTAACAAGATATGCAAAACTTATTTTACTGAATTACTTAATTCAAATACCATTGTTGTGCAGTTAAGATTTGCAGGTTGGGAAACTATATAGAAAGAAAAAAAATTCAATAATGATCACCTGAAAAGAAGGAAAAAAATGCAAAATCTTGTTTGGAAGTCTTAGAAGGAAAAAGTAAACAGCTTGTCACTTGCAAGTAGGGGGAAATTTTGAAGACTCTCAATGCAGAAGTCTTCACAGGCATTTCTGACCCATTTGATTTCCTGTCTTTACTCTCCAGTGGGTACATCTGTGGTCAAGGTCACCCTTCTCTTAGTTAGGGAGCATCTAATGATGCGTACATGCCGTGTTCAGATAGTTTGCCTTCAAAAAGACTTCAAAATACAGCCTTTGGATCTCTGCATTCAATTGTATGTTGTGTTTTTGCAACAAGGGAAAAAAGCAGGGACAGGTACCAAGTCCTTCTGTCCCCCAATATGCAGAAAAAAAAATATCTGCCTTTATAAATACAACACTGATGCTGACTGGCTAGAGCCTGCTTACCCTAATGAGCTTAAAATCTTATTTGCAGGGGACATCTGTCAGGGCAGAAGTGAGGTACGCAAGTGCTCTTAATCCATTAGCTCTAAATCCAGCCGAGCTCTCACACTCCTTTTTTTGAATCAAAGAAGAAAACCCAAGTGGGAACCTACAATGGAACAGGGCACAACTTCAAGAGCAGATCCTATGCAATAAGCACATGGGAATTTAAGGAGAGGAGCAAAGGAAACTGACAACAAAACTGGGACCGACATGGAAAACTCCTGAGACACAGGACGGTCTGCAGCTCAGGATGACACAGTGAGTTTGGTTTTTTTCTTGTGTTCTGGATTTTGACCAAAAATAAAGACGAAGAAAAGATGGGCTGCACACCTTCTCGCAGTGAGATTGACAGTACTGCTGCAAGAATTGGTCTTAAGGCTTTGAATAAACCCAAAAGTGTTTTGCTGATTGATTCGAGAGATAAAGGAATCCCTCTGCTGGTTAAAGGTTCATCTTGCTACACTATCGATGAGTATGGGATCCAGAGGAAGGACTGCCTGGAAGAAGAGGAGGAGGATAGACTATCAGAGCTGGACAAAAATGATAATTTGCACTTATCTTCCAAGGCTCATTCAGATTCCCAGAATTCCAGGGAAGACAAGAAAATCGAGAGGACAGCCACAGACGCTGAAGTTGTTATGTCTGAGCTGATTGAGTCTCAAAAGCACATCACTGATTCCATAGAGATCAGAAAGCAAACCTCCTGCGAATCAGAAGCATCAACTTTCATCTGGGATGACAGGAATGAAAGCAACACAAAGCAAATCCCAAAGAAAGGGAAGAAGAAAAAAACCCATAAGCTGGCAAAGCAAGGTCAACCCAACAAAAGTAAAGAAAAGTCCATTCTGGCCCCGTGTGAGACAGAGAAGAAGGTGGACTTCCCAGAGCTGCTGGTCAAGGCTCACCAGAGTGCGTACGCCTACTTACACCCCAACCTGTCCAAGTATGAAACAATCCTGCACATGGCCAACCAGGCCACCCAAACTCAGCTCTTCCTGCAGCAGATGATCAGCTTCCTCGTGCTTCGCTTTGATGAAATCAACCAGCTCTTGGAAGAAATTGCCAACGATGGGGAAAATCTTCTCAAGGATGTAGGTGGGAATCTGGCATGGCCAGCAGAAAAGGATGATTTGAAGGAGCACCCTGATCTTCTGCAACAGCTACTGCAGTACACAGTCAACAAAATGCAGCTGGTGAGTGGGATGCTGGCCTCCCTCACGTCCAATGCCCTGCAGGAGACATGCAGCTACCTGCAGTCTGCTGCAAGCAACTTGGAAGGCAAACTGAAAGCAAAGCAGAGCTTTGATGAGCACCTGCTACGGACGGTAAAGCTGCTCGAAGCCTCAACTGTGGGATCCTCTCAGTCCCACGGTGATGACAGGACTCTCTGTTCTGAGGACAGCGGCATTGGTGTGGACAATGAATCCCTCAAAGAGTTCAGTGCTGTCAGCCAGCACGGAGCACAGCCAGGTGACTCCTGTGCATACGGACATCCATCCCGAAAGCATGCCGGAACCGCGGAGCGTGTGAGCATGGGCACAGCTGCTTCCCATGGCTGTGCTCTTGGAAGGCATTCTAAGGATGAGTTTCATTCATCTGTGCAAAGCAGGGAAGCAACTTCTTGTCAGGGTGGAGTAGCAGAAGGCACTTCTACCATGCCCCAGTACACAAGCTTGAGCAAAAGCCGTTCCCACAACTCCTTGCAGTCTGATTCTACTCAGGAAGGTGAACATTTCAAAATCTGTGAATCAACAGATTTGCCTTCGGATGAGGATGATGACGATGATGAAGAAGAGAGCACACTGGGGGAGGATGATGACAGCACAAGTTTATCAGAAATGGGGAAGGATGCTCTGCCGAGGTCCCTGTCTTCACCTGCGCTCACTGATAACATTCAAAGGCAGTCCATCAAAAGGACAGAGAATGCAGATACAGAAGAAATCATTTTGAAGATGAAAGATGCCATCAGTGAAAAAATCAAGTTTGTCCCAGCTAAATCCAGGCGTAAGGAGTGGATAGAGGATGAGAGTGGAAGAGCAGTCCTAGCAAAGAGGCCCAGTACAGCAACAGGCAGACAGAGAAGGTTTGGGAAACAGCGACGGTCCAGGTCAGAGGAATCCCTCAGAAGCCAGGCAGAGGATCCAACTCTCCTAGAGCTTCAGAGGACTCAAAAAGAGCTCAGCAAAAGGCTGGAGATGTTGTATGGAAAGGATAGAGCTAACAACCTGGAGTCGTGGAAATCAAGAGCAGCATCTTATTTGCAGGATGATCAAGTTACATCTAGGTCCTCCCGCAAGCTGAAGGCAGGCCTCTCAAAAAATTTCAGCATCCTGCCTAACCAGGATAAAGTCCCTTTGTTCACATCTGATCAAAATCCTGTCCTGCTGAATGAAAAGAGAGTCAGGAAGCCTGTAATAGCTACTGTGCCTACCCAGGAGACATCAGGAGGCAAAGAAAATGAGCCTCCTGGAACACAAATGTTGAGTTCCAGCAGCTGTACCCCCCGGCAGTCTGTCAAAAAACTGATTGAAACCTTCAGTCCTACTGAAGATCTTGCAAAAGCCAAACCTCTAAGATCCTTAGGACCAATAAAGTGCATCAGAAAATTTGGACTTCCAGTCATTCCCACCCACTGCTCCATTTCAGAGAGGCCTGGCACCTTTAAATCTTAAGCATCGCATTTCGCCAGTAGAAGACACAAACACCAGTGATATTTCTTCTAGCTTTCCAAATGCCTTTCTTCCTGCACCACCTGCAGAATTAAGCAAGAAGGACACAAAGGAAGAGACTGATGAAGACACTGAGAACCTGCCACCACCACCACCTGAAATGTTAATGGACACTTCTTCTGAAAATTTATCCGAGCCTGAAGAAACTGCAAGAATAGAAGGAAATTCTTCGGAAGATGCCAAAAAGACCACCAAACCAGAATTGCATGCTGCTAAGAGATCACAAGTTTCCCCAAAAATGAAAGCCTCCCTTCAGTCCATCGACTTACTGCCAAGCAAAAATATCAGTGGCCCCGGTGGGGTGACTAATAAAGGTCTAAGGAGCACCAGGTCAGGGGAAGAGAAACCGCACAGGTACTCCCTGGAGCTGAACCCGACCAACGTGCGCATCCCCAGCCAGGAGGAGATTTTGGAAACCCAGAGGAAAGAGGCTGCGGATTTATACAAGCAAACCCATAAAATCATTCCTCTTCAGAACCCCAGTGGGGTTTCAACCCCGCACAGCAGCAGCTCAGAGAGCAAGGGGCCCGACGCACCCGCGCCTTCGGGGCCGCGCCAGAAGCACGGCTCTCCCGACCCGCTCCGCAGCGGCGACAAGGCCTCGCTGTTCTCCAGGAGGGTCTCCCCAGCCAGAACTGCTCCTTCTTCCCCAACTGAGAAACGGCTTTTCAGCCCCCCAGCGCACCACAGGCATTCTCTGCACGCTTTCAGCAACACTCAGCTGAGCTCACCCAGCATGCCGAGGAAACCCAGTCCCCCCTCCAGCCCCAGGGTGCCCAGCCCTCCTCTGCAGAAGAAGCTGCCCTCTCCACCAGCGCAGCGAAAACCGCTCAGCCCTCCCGCGGGGCACAGGCAGGGCTCACCCACAGCACAGCGCCTGGCAGGCTCCCCCACTCCATTCCCCAGCACCCCCTCCCCACCAGCCTCCCCATCTCGCTCCTACAAGGGGCCCAGAGCTGGGCTGGATGCTGGGGACGAGCACCAGCTCTCCTCCTCCAAGAGGGGCAGCAATGTCCGCTCCATATTTTGCCCGGCCACCTCTTCCTTATTCGAAGCCAGAGCTCCAGTGGCGCCCAGCAAGTGCCCTGCTGAGGTGGGCAGCCAGCCTGAAGCTGCAGGACACCCCCAGAGGAGCAGCCCGCTGCTCCCGCAGCCCGGCGACCGCAGCAGGAGGCTGTCCCTGAGCACCAGCCACCCTCAGCCCTTCGTGAGGAGAAGTTTCTCCGACCGCCGCCCAGGGGTCCAGCCTCACCTCCCAGCCCCCCTGGCAGCTGGCAGTGAGCCTGCACTTCACCAAGCAAGGTAAGGAGCTTGGTGCCGGAAGAGCAGACCTATGGCACCTTGATGGCTTTCTAAATTTCCGATGGGAATTTAAAGTTGTTGAGAGGTTTCCCGGAAGGGTGTCCTGTTCATGTGCAAAAAAGATGGCTGGGCAGATATAGCACTGTAGGATCATTGCCAGTCCCTTCCAACTGAAATAATCTGTTCTATTTTCTTGCCTCACATTTCAGTGGAGTACCAGTCTGAATGAAGGGAAGAGTTAACTTTCCATGGCTTACACATAAGCTGTGACAGGCACCCCAGGGAAAATTCAGTGTTGGTTTCATGGCACAGAACTCCCTTTATCTGTGTGGGGGCTAAGGGCATCCACATTCAACTCCTAAAAAGCTCTGAAGTAGCCCTCAGGTTATAAACATACATATTTATGAGAAGATAGGCGTGAGCCAAGAGGAGGGGTGTTGTTCTATCATCACCCTCTAATCCAGTATAAACTGTTCATCTGAAAGCTGTGGGACAGTGTTTCGATTCAGCTGGCAAGAATGAGAGACAGATAATACATAGACAAGGATCTGTGTGGACAAAATTACAGGCTGGAATTTTAAGCTTCCTGTGCACACTTTCAGACCTAGGTGCTGATGTCAAGTCTGCTTGCAACAACCCAAGCCCAGTTTTCAAAAGCATCCCGTGGCTATTGGAGATTCATTGCTCTGAAAAAGAAATCTAAACACCAACACATGCCAGTTCCATATTTGCAAAAAAGTGGTGGCCTGTTAATAAAAAACTGGGCTTATCTTTAAATTTTATCTATCACCTAAGGGAAAAAAATCATAAAACCAAAATAGAAGTGGGGATTTGGGAATACTCCAAGATGTGTAACAGCCTGGAAGTACAGTGTTGTTATTCTAGTTTCTTAACATCTTAGGATGTGTAAGTCAATTAAGCTTTAAGCTTCTCTGGTAACCTTTCCACACATGAGCAGTATTTTTGCTCTTGTCCCAGAAGAGCTGCAGTCCCATGACTCATTCCCTTGAGGGGGGAGAGGGACTGCAAGATCAGTCCCAAGAGGATGAAATTGCATTTGTGGGTGCACAGGCACTCAGGGCACTGTGAGCACAGGGACAGTCACAGGCTCTGAGGACAGATTTCCAGGCATTCCCACCCCAAAGACAGAGTAAGAACTGAGGGAATATCCCCTGCTGGCAGTAGAGGAATGTGCTGAACTAAATATGTAAAAAACACTGGGAAATCCAAAGCATTTTGCATTCCCAGTTCTAATATTGCATTGTAGTCTGACATTTGAATATTTCCTAAAATTCCTATGCAGTCCTGCTGGGTTTTCTGTCATTTCTATGTACTGTGTGAAGTCAGCTTTGTCTACTCCAGTGCCTGCCAGCAGAAATAAATGTTTTCAAAAGAGTTTTTATGTAAAACCTTGCAAGACAAAAGCTGGGGCAGTTTTATGGATGCATTTTATTTCTTTATTATAAATTGCTAGCTAATTTATGCCTCAGTGAGGTGTATTATCTTTCTATCATAGTCTGTCAGAGTATAGTGAGTAATACAAAACAACTCACTGTAAATAAAATCATCCCTTTCATGAAAAAAGTCATATATCCTAGTGTTATGATCTACAAGTATTTTGGAAGAACTAAATATATCCTAGGTCAAATTCAGCTTATCATTTATCCCAATGAACACCAACAGTAGTACTAGTCAGTTATGCCAAATTTATATCAACATAAGCAAAAGGGAAATTTAGACCATTAATTACCTCACACATTGATTTAAGATGCAATACACAACTGTGTGTTTTCTTACACCCAAAATAAGCTGCCTGGAGTAAATTTTATGGACCTTGCATTGAATGGCCTAAAATGAACATCACAGCCAACGGGCTGATGGGCAGAGAAGGACCATTTTAGGAATGCACACAGGGGAAAAGCTCTGAGAGCTCTCCACATCACTCAGGTCCTCTCCTCCTGCTCAGGACTGGGGTGGTTGCCCCAGCTGTGAGCACCACATCACCCTGCGCAGATGCTGAGCCCTGCTCTTTAGCAGGTGCCTTAATAGACAAAGAACCACACTCTGATCCATCTTTCTCCTCCAAGTTCATTAAACAGCCAGGACTTCCTTTGCTTTGTAATTCATCCAGCTCACAGAGGAAAATCTCAAAATGTCTAAACCTAAACCTCAGCCTCCTCATGCCAGTGTTTGCATCTGGTCTCAAATTTACAAGCCATCACCACACAGCTGTCAGTCTGCTTTCATTCATTCCTCCCCCTGCTTTACCTCTTCTTTCCAAATGTAGCAATGCCTTTTTTTGGTCTGTGTGGTGTTTTCCTGTGTTTTTCTGTGTTATTAGCAGCTTCATTAGTAGAAGGGTGAGAACACAGAGTCAAACCTGAGATACTATCAATCCTTCATAGGAAAAACACTCTGAAGACCAGTGAGTTATCCAGTGTCTCCCAGGCTCACAGACTCAGGGATATAAGAGCTATGTCCCCCCACTTTTCCCATACCAAATTAACACATCCATTTGATGAGAAGTAGATTGCCAAAGATAATCTGGCAGAGCCTGTACAAGCAAAAAGAGGCAGCTGAATTGCCTCTCCCACACACCCCCTTTTAGCAGAAACACACAAAAAAAAAAGAGGCAACTTCCATCTTATTTTGCACACTGGCATTGATGGGCATTAAATGTCAGTGGTGTGCACAGATCTGTGTGTCTCCTGCACACTCATTGCTCTCCTAGGAGGCAAAACCCACTTTTTCCAAGCATGCCTTCTGCCCATCCCATGTTATAAGGAATAGCAGGACTTCAAACATTAGTAGCTCTAACTAGGGCTGGAGCTGGAGCTTTTCTTTTAATCTTAGATCTTACCTGACAAGAACTTCAGTTCTCAGGTCAGTTCAGCTGGTTCCCATTTGACCAGCCTGCAGTTGGACAGGCTGAGATAACTTGGCTGGTTTCTAAGCTTGGGCATTTGACAGAAATCAGCAATTATTGGTATCTCAGTAAGGCCCAACATGTACAATTGCTCTGCTCATAGAAATTCTGTTAATCTGTAGCACAGTTTCTGTGTATACACCCTAACAAAATAGTATTTCCTCGAGACTGCTGCTTTCCTAAGTGGTAGAGCAGAGAGAGAAGATAAAATGCCATTGTCTTTAACATAATGTTCAGTGAGAGCTTGAGGATGGACTGGGTTGACTGAATCAGGCCCAAAGCAAGTAGCCCAAATGAGCCCTTCTGCAACTGGGGGATATTTGAATCTGGATTAGTTTCATGACTGGACAAGTATCACAAATCTCTTCATTTAGCAGTTCAAATCATTAAAGTCCTGGCAGTTAAGAGTAGGAACATAACAGCTTGTCTGTAGTTGAAAGCTCATTCAGTTCAGCAGTGTATACACTTAAAATACAGTTGTGATTCCCAGATAGCTCTGAAATATTTCCCCATGTTGAGTTCAAACCCCATGAATGAGCTGCAGCAGCACAGAGCACACTTCACACGCTGCAGCAGGAAGGCACAGGGTGTGAGATACCCATGGCTGGATCCACTTCTGTGATCAGTCTTGATACATAAAGTCCCTGTACCCCTAGGGAGGGCCAGAGCAACCTCAAGAACATCATTTACACTTTCTGTGTCTCAGTGCTTCTGTCAGCAGAGTGAGAGTAGCAGATTTATAAGAGCAGAATTCCCCTCCCACAGTCATACTGGTGTACAGTGAATATTTTTGCCCCTGACGAGGGGAGAGAATGATGCATCTGACTCCATCTTATCAGAAGGCTAATTAATTTCTTTATTATACTGTATTATTCTATATTATATTATATTATGTTGCATTACATCTAAACTGCATCTGCCAAGCACTCAGCTCTGCACACAACTGCCCAGAATCTCGTGACTGTCACCCAACACACACACAAGGAAACCAAACACCATCACTCTGGGTAAACAGTCTCCATATTGCATTCTACCTTTGCGCAAACACGGGCACAACAAATGATAAAAATTGTTTTCCTTTCTCTGAGGTTCAGAGAATGTGAAACCCAGAAATATTCTTGGGAAGAACTGTGCCTTGCCTTTCTCTGTGAAGAGAAATGTGGCTGCACTGGTGTGCTCAGAAATCACTGTAACCAGCCTAGGCAGATGCACATCAGAGGTAAGACCTTTCCTTTCCTTCAGCAGTCTGAAACAAGACTTTTCACTCCAATCTGCCCCTGTCTGCAGGGAAACCCAGCCTCACACTGATCCCCTGTTAAACATACCAAATGTTTTCTTCCCAGGAGAGGTCTGGGAGGGAAGAGTACAGTGCATTTGGCAGGACAAGAGCAAAATCTGGATGGTGCACACAAAGAGTGTGTTCAGGAGGAGATGGGGAATGACAGGGTGTGGGGAATGACAGGGTGCCGTGCAGCCTTTGTGCTTTGTGGGTTAACATGCTCTAATCAGTGCTGTTTTAAAAAGTCATGATTCATTAGCCTCTTAAGCATCTTTCCTTCTGCAGCTTGGAGAAGAGCCCTAGAAAAGCAGGTGACTCTTGGAACAGCGCTGGGGCTCCTGAGAGCAGAGACTCCAGCAGATCTGCTTCCCACCCCGAGCTCTACGTCGTGGGCCAGGGGCTGCAGAGGGACTGACAGCAGGAGCACCCCAGGGGCAGAGGCACAAGCAAGAACAGAGACCCCAGAGGGAGGAAACAGCCTTAGCCCAGCCTCCAGAGCACGGCTTC
Organism: Emberiza elegans; assembly: GCA_024865655.1. Classification (NCBI taxonomy): domain Eukaryota; kingdom Metazoa; phylum Chordata; class Aves; order Passeriformes; family Fringillidae; genus Emberiza; species Emberiza elegans. Next base: position 760,832 of record JALJVW010003617.1, read on the forward strand.
ATCTTCTCTTGCAAGGAAACTGTAGGATGGCATTGCATCAAAAACCCCAGACTGGGCTCAACTATCTAACGAAGCACCAGCCAGCTGCTTCTCCTTTCATGCCATGGCTTTGCTCAGAGATCCACATGGAGCAAAAGAAATGCTTTGTAGCTGGGTGAGTCTGAGGCAAATTTGCTTGATGAAGACAGGACCTATAACCAAGTCCTTTTTTCCATGGTTTAGACAATAGATTTAAAAAGCTAACACAAATTAATCATTATTCCACTTGTTATTTATTCAGTAGGCATCACAGTCTGTGTAAAATGTGACTTTTCCAGGAGGGACGTAAAACTCTGAACCAATTGAGTGTTACTGCAATTAAACATCCATGCCTTCAGCAAAGCCACATTTTTACCTGAGGTGTTTATCAACATGTAGGGAGAGAGTAATGTCATATACAAGTTAAAACAAAGCAACCCATTTGAAGGGAAAAAATTAGGGATCTTACTTCCTCAAAAAATCCTTTGATCTTCTAAATCACCTTTGATTACCAGATAATCTTATCACCTCTAGTTTCCAGGGTACAAGGCTTAATCCTGATTAGAGTAGTTTTGCAATCGCCTGATCAAAAAACATTATAAATCACAAAGCATCTAAGGACACATTTATCTAAGAACACATTTGGAGGTTTTGTTTGGGCTTGTTTTCTTTTTTTTTTTTTTTTTTTTTTTTTTTATGTAAAAAGAAAAAACATGCCACCATGGAGAATCCTGTTCTCCCTGAAAAAAGTTTTGGGTTTTTTTTCTGATTTATGCAGTTTGAGGGAATTTATTGTTATTTCACTGGATAGTCTAGACAGATCTTGTTAATAAAAACACAAGTTATTTACAGTCAATTAATCCTAAGATTTTACAGCATTCACTACAGTCTCAAAAATTACTGGATCTTCCTCACCTAACTGATATGTCATCGTGGTTGAGATGCAGCTTTTAATTAATGTAGTTTCAGTTTCATCTGACATTTCATCTACAACTTTAGTACAGAATAAGATCCGTTAAAAAAAAAAGCCATTTTTTATCATACTTTGTTAGGAACAGTTTAATTTTTTTCCTACAGTTTTCATCAAGGTGGTGTCTGGGAACTTCACCTTCACACAGCATTTTTACCCTTCCTGCTCACCTTCCTGATGGAGGAATGGAGCTTCACCTCCTCCAGTACAAGGGTTACTCTGTGGATACTGAACTCCTGATTTTAGTCCTGTGCCTTAACCACAAGCATCTCTCACCAAGTACAGTGCCATTTTGCGTCACAGACACAAGGAAACCTTAATTATTATGTTTAAAGTGGGGGTTTGAATATAGACAAGCAGTGAATAGATGCTTTGGATGGTCAGGGGTTTGTGAGCTTAAAGAGGCCAGGCAGCCATAGCCATACGGATCCAATCCACTGTGTAATCAATCACACAGGCACAGGCACCACCCCTGCCAAGCTGGAAAATCACCAGGGAGATACTGCAAAGCTCCCCAGCGGTGTAAGCTCTGCAAATTAGCCCTCCCCTCATCAGAAGTGCAGTCCTCTCCCTCCTGGGTGAGAATACAAACGCGTTCTTGCGTGCATTTTGGGTTGGTTTGTTCTGCTGGCAGTAAGCCCCCAGCAGAGAAGCAAACCAGGAACATGACAGCAGGAAACTGGCACTTTGCATGCCTGAATGCAGCTCTGCAGAGGAAAGCAGAGCAGAGTGGGAGGACAGCTTCTCCTCAGCTACTGCAATCAGTTCGTCTCTTTATGGCTTCATGCTGGAACTCCCCAGCACCCCTGATGGGGAATAAGAGAAAATATAACAGAAAATATTTACATCCCTCAAGCAAGAGATTCTGCTACAGCAGCACAAGGGCAGCAACACTTCAGCAGTCAAGCTGGAAACCTCCTCCCACATGTGCTCTCTGCACATGGAGTCAGCCAAAGCATCTTTGCCCAAGACCAGGCTCCCTCGGAGGTGTGTGCATGAGCTGCCATCCTGGACTTCCTCCCTCCCTGCTCTGACTGAGGCCGTGGCCATCAGGAGGCTCCTTTCAAACACAGTCCACCGGAAGGATTCTGCTGCTGCCCAAAGGATGCTGCAGCAAACTGGTCATTGTACGCAAGACACAGCTTCTGGGGGAGTGATCTGCAAGTTTGTAATGTGAACTCATGGTTACATGTAGATAAGAGGTTCTTTTTAGCCCAGTAATGTACAGGACTCTTGTAAAAAAATGTGTTTACCTTTGGTTTGTATTGCAAGCATGAAATTGAGAGTAACTCTAGCATGCAGGAAATTATAGTTTGCCTCTCCACTTTTTAAAAAAAAAATAATTTTTTAACAGGTTTTTGGTCAACAGTTCAATTTTTTTTCACAAATACAACATTTCTGGAATACAGTTGTTTTATAAGACCAGGCTCAATTTCAACATTTATTTTTTACTGATGTAAATAAAACAGAGGTTTTATATACAAGGTATGAGTTGGATCTCCCATATTTGACATGCAACCAGTTTCAGTCTTAGCCCAATGTTATACTATTGATGTATTCCTTAGTGCCCTGAACTATAAAAAGTCCATTTGCTTCCTCTTCCCCCATCCCAGCACAAGTTTGACTTGTTTTGTGTTTTGCTGGTACATCAATTAACTTAGATTGCATTTCCATTCAACAAATATGTCTTTTCTTAGGCCAGAAGACCCAGCCCGGACACTGACAGAGCAGAGCACAGGTCAGCTGTGCTTCCACCCCTCCCCAGCCCTGATTTAAGCGTGAGCTACCGGCAGTCTTGTACTCAGTTCAGTGGAGTTGCCGTGTAACACCACAGCTAACTCAGGGGGCAGTGCCTTGCTCCTAAGGGTTAAAATCAGAGTGCACTCGCTGCAGTGGGGTCAGATTGCAGAGGGATTGAGCATCGAGTGAAGCAAGATCAGGTTTCCAGCCAGGGCTTCTTCACGGCTGTGAAAAGTGCAGCCAACAGCTCTGTGCTGCACTTTATCTGCAGACCTTTAAAAAGTTGGCAGCTGCCCTTGTTTCCAGTGACACTACTCAAATCTCAGACCTTTAATAGGGTTGTCATTTCATTCCCTTGGCATCTGAAGATTACTAGAACACTAAGGCACCACACACACTCCAGATTCTTTTTTCTGACTTCAAGAACTACCTCAGACAGCCTGGAGAAGAGGAGACTGAGTGAGGGACCTCAGTGCAGTTACAGCTTCCTTGTCAGGGCAAGCAGAGGGGCAGGCTCTGATCTCTTCTGTGTGACTGGACCTGAGGAAATGGCCTGAAACTGTGTCAGGGGAGGTTTTTCACCCAGAGGCTGGCTGGGCACTGGAACAGGCTCCCCAGGGCAGTGGTCACAGCACCAGGTCTTACAGAGTTCAAGAAGTGTTTTGAGAACACTCTCAGGCACATGGAGTGACTCTTGGGGTGTTCTGTGCAGGACCAGGAGCTGGACTCAATGATCCTTGTGAGTCCCTGTCAATTCAGAGTATTCTGTGATTAGCAACATGGCTGAGAATGCTGTGCTGGTTATCAATAAATTCAGCATATTGCAGTGCTAGTACCTCTTAGCATTCAAGGCATGTCATAGCCATTTATGAAGTTTTACCATTAAGAGAAATATTCTGAGAAGACATCACCTTTTCTATAGGAAGGAAAGAAACTATAAACAGAGATAAAGTAACTCTTCTTTCTGTCATGTCTCATCAGTAAAGAACTGCCAGCATCTCCTGAAGAGCAAACCTGCTAGATTAGCAAATCATTAATTCTTCCACATCAAATGTACCCAGTGCCATCATGACTACAGCATGTGGAGATGCATTTTGCAGGTGTGGACTTCAAACTGTGATTTTGATTTTCCTGGGCAAGATCCTATGGGCAAGATCCATAGCACCTGCAGTATGGATTAGGGGCTCACTTCCACATTGTCCTCAGGTAAAGGTTCATACAACACTCACAATTGTGTACTGGATCATCTGAAACCTGGGGGCAAAGATCCCATGTTTGCATTTCTTGCCCACAGTCCTTTTTGAATGAATAATGAAAATGTTAATGCCAATAGAAAACATGTGCAGATAGAGACAGTAGATAATACTCAGCAGGACAAGGTGATCAAGGCCCAGGACCACATTTTCCCTCTGATCCCATTTCCATTAATCTCACGTATACCTACCTGCCTGTTGTATTTTCTGGGACCCCTGACAAGGGAAAGAATGATGCATCTGACTCCATGTTTTTAGAAGGCTAATTTATTATTCTATGATCTATATTATATTAAAGAATACTAATCTAAACTATACTAAACTATACTAAAGAATAGAGAAAGGATACAGGCAGAAGGCTAAAAGATACTAATGAAATGACTCTTCAGTCTGACACAGCTTGGCCCTAATTTGCCATTGAGTCAAAGCAATTCACAGCAGAAACCAATGAAACAATCACCTGTGGTAAACAATGTCCAAACACATTCCAAAGCACACAGGAGAAGCAAATCAAATAATTATTGTTTTCATTTTTCTCTGAGGCTTCTCAGCTTCCCAGAAGAAGAATCCTGGGCAGAGAGATTTTTCAGCAACTATGACAGTGGCACCTGTCCTGCCCCTATCCTGTTCCACCACTTCTAGCACAAAATTACCTACAGCCCTCGTAATTCCTCATTGTTCTCCTCTCAGTGACTTCATGCTTTTCAAAATCTGACCTCTTAGGTCTCTTCCTTTATTCTTTTATCTTTCTTTACTAAAATACAACTCTGTGATTGCATTGCAATAGTGTGAGAATTTCTGAAGTTGGACTGTACACACCCTTTATCAAGGTTATTTCAGAGGAAAAGGGGGTAATAAAGCCTATTTTACTCCATATCTTTCCCTCCTGCTTTAGTAAAGTTTTCCTCGGGGCACAGATTAATTGATTGCGCAGCAATTAAAGAGAAACTGAAAGCTTTCAATGCAGCAGGCTGCCCTTCATTTATTAATACTACCTAACCATTGGCTCCTTGGGATACGAGTGAACCCAAGTCCAAGGCTGAGGATGCTAACAAAGACCATCTTTGCCCAGAGCAGTAGCCATAAAGCTGTGAACAAAACTTTCCAGGCACTCCAGCAGACACACAGACATGTGGCAAGGCAGAGATGACTCTGCAGTGAAAATCTAAACCAACAAATTTACCAGCTGCTTGGCTTTTAAGTGTGACTCTGTCAATCTTATGGGGCCATTTCGTTGCAGCCTTACCCCCTCTTATAATCAGTAGAAGTTTAGTATCTCTTACGTCCAAACTGGAAATTCAACCTGCCAGTACAACACAATGGCCTCACTTTTGGAATGTTTTACTCCTCTTGGAAGCTTTGTGTCTCTTTGCTAGTAAATATAGTTAATGTGGACAGCCAGGGCAGGAGGCAGTGCATCTTTTGGATCTTTTTGAACAGTGAAGGTTTCATCATTAACCAGATACCCACCCTTTCACCTTTATGTTTCAGGAAAAACACATGCATGTACCTGCACATCTTAACTGCTGCAAGGGACCTGGACTGCAAATAGGTTCTCATAACACAGTTTCTCATGTGGATAAGTCAAGAAACAGGGAGCATCAGGGACACCCTGCTACCACAGTGCTCTGCAGGTGAGCATCTAGTTAGAAAGGACTCCAGGTAAGTCATTACCTCATTATGAGTCTTAGACAAATTTCATATTAGTCCAAATAGCATATCAACAACAGCTTAAAACAGAGTGCAAAAAATTACAAAACTAAAACCCTCTAAGGTGCAAAACAAAGAAAGAACATGAAATACACCATGGACAATTTTTTAAAACCCACAGGAAATGCTATGCTCTTCATGTTGAAAAACTCAGTACTTCAGAACTATTTATCCTACCAAGAGCCAAGAGAAGAAGAAAGCATGTAGTGCACCTCCGAGCTTTGCTAGCCCAGGCAAGTTTATGATGTGCCATTTTCAGCCCCACAGAGTTCCCTCGACAGCCAAATAACTGCATTAAGCTTTTCCACAGAAGAATAGCCACAGCAAACACCACAGCAAAGGGCTGCAGCAGGCTTTTAGGTGCTAGGTGTATTCCCAGTTTCCCTGGACTGATGAGTGGCTCTGCAACCTGTCTTCTCCCAACACACAATGAAGATTGTTGTGACCTTTTCAGAGGCTATTTACAAACCAGTAAAAATAGCCTTAAATAAGCTTAATAACTCTTAAAGCCTCTTAAATAAATTCTTAGTAATTTTAAGAGTCCTTTGATAGGTTTAACTTAGAGTCCTTGCACCAAAAAGGAGACTAGGACTTGTGTGAGTTTCTCTACTCTTTGGATGATAATTCCCAGGAGGCTGATATGCTCCAGAAGTACAGAGCAACAGCTCTGAGGGCGACTACTTCCCAGCCACTCATTTGGGGATGAGAAGCTAATCCTGCAAAAAAGTAGGTGGAAAGCAAGCACAGGGGCCAATGTATCCAATTATCCTAAGCTTCTTATCTCAGATTTTCTTTTCTTTCTAAATTCCACAAAACTGAGCCAAGACCCAAGCATTCAGTTTTACAAGCCAAGCACTTCCCAGAGCGCTGAAGCAGCAGCAGGAGGACCATGCATCATTGCTGTTTGTGCATGTTCATGTTTCTGGTGCGCAAGAGCAATGGCTTTGAGGAGGGACAAGGATGCCCCTCTTCCAACAGTGGCTGAGAAAGGAGATGTGAAGTTTCACTGCCTTTTCTAGGATATTTATGAAAGATCTAAGAAAATATTGCAGCACAGAGCTGGTCCCTAATTTTGTCTACAGAGAAATCCCCACAGGACACATTCAATCTCCTGCTGATGGCAACTCCACAACCTCATGGACCAGTTTTCCCTGAAACATGCCACCCTGCCTGGGCTTTACCAGGCCAGGACTAGACCCATAGCTAAGCAAACACATGTAGCCATGTGACAGAGTTTTTCCATCAGAAAACCTAATTAACACATTCACATGCAGTTTCTTCTGTAACATCAGAAGCTGGCAACCATGAGGACTTTGCTGGCAAAAGGTTACAGTATGCACTGGGACCAGAAGTGGTTTTCCTTAAGGCAAAGCAAATTGGAATGTGAAGGTTAAAAGCTTCAAATGACTATGAAAGGAAACTGCAAAATAATTTCTGGATAGGAAGCATTGTCAATGATCATGCAGCCCCCAAGAGTGGGAGCTGAATCCAGAATTGCTTGTTCCAGCTATGCAGGAATGCATTACCCTGGCAAGCACAACTCCATGGGAACAAATGATCTCTCAGCTCTGGGCTGAACGGCACCCAGACTGCAGTTTAGATTTGAGGAACTCTTGTCACTTGTTATTGGCCTCACAGTCCACTCATCCTTCTGCAAACAACTTGCAAACAACACAGTTGGACTGCTGTCATGGGTAAATATACATACAGATGACTTTTCCAAAGCAGTGCATCATTTCCCAGTGAAATACACAAGCTCTTCTTACCTATGAAATTGTGACTGAAGACACCTGAGAGCCAGATCTGTGTGAGAATGCAGATGAGCAAAGCTTTGGCATTTGGGCACACTTCTCTTGGTTTCTTTGCTCAGGCCTTTGGTGAGCACAGAACACATCTAGGTAGAAAACTTCTGACTAGACAGGATCCTTTGGATCCATTGTCCCCCAAACACGTGAACAGGTGGCCCTGTTGTAATGCCAAGTAAGAAAGAGCAGCACAAGTGACACAAGGAAAACGTGGCAAAAAAGAGGAGAGGCCCAGTGAGGAAAGGATGTGGTGAGACACTGGCACATCGAGTGAGCTGCCCTCCCATAACCTCTAGACGCGCAGGTCCTGGACTCACAATCTCCTTTGGTTTATTTCATTATTTATTTTTTATTTTAGTTTTTGAAAATCATCACAATTAAATATTTACAATTTAAATGATGTCATAAAAATTTAAAGATACTATCAAAATACACTTATTTAAAACTATCAGAACATATGTACAGTTGTAGCTATGAAGTCAAAAACATAAATCCTATTCTTCAAACACTCTTCAGTCAGTTGGCAGATTTATCCTGTACTTGAAGGAAAGACAGCTCTTCTGGACTGGAGACAATGACTTTGTGGGTAAGAGAACATCAGAACCAGCCAGGAAAAACCGCTTGGTAAGACTGTAGCCAGTCAGATCTGCAAAAGGGAGACACAACATTTAACAAACACTGCAGTGCAAGCCTAAAGCACCTGAAGCCCCATATTTCAAGAGAGAGACTTCCTGGAAAGTTTTAACAGCTGCACAGGGAAACATGCTCCTGCTGGCAGATATTTGAGGCAGGCCAGGGGAAAACCCTGAGCCACTTCCCCAGAGCCCCCACAGGCACAGCCTGGCCTCTGGGCTGCCCTGGGACAGCAGGGAGCCCAGAGCCCTGTGCTCTCCAGCAATGGCTCAGCTGCACATGCACCTCCTGCCG